>PVJA010000143.1:123885-223840 GCA_004027025.1 Myocastor coypus | reverse complement strand
ATGGGACATTTTGAACAGAAAATGAACATCTGTGATCTTAAAGCCTGAAATTTGAAATGCTCCAAAACCCAAAACATTCTTCAAGATGAAATAATATCACCTGTGGAAAGTTCCACATTATGAAACTTGGTTTTTCATACAAGCCTAAAAAAAAAAAAAAAAAAATCAACTTTGGACTATGTGTATAGCATACATATGAAAGATAAATGAATTGTGTGCTTCAACGTGGATCCTGCCCTCCAAGGTCTTCATTGTATATACACAAATACTGCAGAACTCACAGAAATCTGAAATCCTGGTCCCAGAGTCCAAAACTGTCAGAAAGCAGAAGTACAGAACACTGTGTTAGAGAAAGGGCCCAGCAGGGACAGTCCTAAGGAAGTAGGTGTGGCGACGTGCCCAGCTTCCTTGACCTGCAGTTGGAGCACTGGGCTCAGCTGCATCTCCTGGGTTTGAGCAAAGACCTCAACTCACCTGCCTTTCCAGAACTGTAAAATGTGTGGTCTCCCATTTATCTACATGGCCTTAGCAAGCTATTCCATTCCCAGGGAAATAGAGAAGGCTCAGAGTTAACTAGGGCAAATGTTGGGCGCATGGTCTAAACTTGGTGACTGTAACCTTAGAACTAATACACATAATTGCTGAGCCAGCAGCTTGGTCCTTCCGACCCCAGATTTCTTTCTTTGCATTCCGTTGGCCCTCTACCCCGTTCCTTTCTGTGAGGACGTGTAGGGATCTATTGCTCTTCTTGCGAATGGTTCTACAGGGCCACAGGAATGAGAAAGACAAGAAGAGGAAAAGCTGGGCTAGGTGGTTGCCAGTCTGCCTGATGGGCAAGACTAACTCAACACACACACAAAACATCCTTTATTCATACTTTTACAAAGTTGGTATCACATGACACAAGGTTGCTTAGTGACTAATAGCTGGCCTAAGCCAGACAGGAGGATTTTTTTCAAGCGCTGGGGAAGTTCTTTTGCTTAGGCACTGAGGTCCAGTTCCACCTACACACACTTGATCAATTTCCTGGCTTCCTGCCAGGCCCAACAAGGACAGGACCCCTACAAGCCGCAGATAAAGAGCCCTGCACCTATAGTATAGCGAGCCTCTGTGCTGTTAGCATCCCCACCAGGGTTGGTTTCAGGATTCCTCTGCCCCCACAGGGCTACCTTGTGGCCTCCTCCTGCCCTCTGGAGCTGGGGTTTCCTGTGTTAGTACACACCCAAGGCCTTTCATTCTCTACTGGCCCAGGTATGCTCATACCTGTACAGGTGAGATGGTGGCCAGGCCCATTCACTCCCAGGGCTGAGAGGCTCCTGTCTCCACCCGCTCCCTTCCCTTTTCTACCCTCCTTATATGCTTTGATTTCAGTTGCTGCATTGGGGCCAGGAGGACAGGCATTTTCTCTCTTGACTGCCAGTCACTCCTGGAGCAAGGCTGGAGTCTTGCCCAGGTCAGCATGGGGAAAGGAACCGGGAAGACAAGAGTAGTGGGAGCCTTAGTCAGGCAGCCGTTGCTCCAGGCTTTCATTCTCTTCATTACACCCACTGTCACCTGCAAGAGTCCTTAGACGGGTTTTTGTTGGTCTAGGGTTCTAGTCGTACTTCATGGGAAGGAGGGCCATGCATTCTCATTCTGGCTGTGTTCGCAAGGCACTGTTCTTTGTCCTGATCTGGGGTCAGCACCCATGTCGTTGGTGGCCAACTGCTATGATGGGGAGTACTCCATGTTTAGGTGGGCCTGGCCAGCTTTAGAGGATCCCACCTTTCTCCGGTTCTTCTCACGCGGTATCCCCACTGTTCCAGTGCAGCCCCCTAAGCGAGGGGACCAAGGATGTCTGCATCCAGTGGATGTGACTCTGACCTCTCCTTGTCCCTCAGCATGTTGTGCTCCCTCTTGGGATGGCCTGTGGCTCTCTGCTTTCTCTAGGCTTCCCCCATCCCCCCTTGGCACCTCCTGCCAAGCCTCTTGCCAGGTCCTTCTCTAGGCTGGCAGGGTAAGGACCCCGGTCCCTTTGTTCCTTTGGCTTTGTGAGCTAAAAGCCTTGGAGCCTCCCACTGCCTTTTCTTTGTTTCACATCCTAGGATATGGTTGTTTTTGGTTATCCTTGGGCGATTTGGTTCAGGACCCTCTTGGATACCAGATCTGCAGGTGCTTGAGTATTTTATGCAAAATGGTTTCTATGTGTGTACATGATCTACACACTCCTGTTGCATAGGGTATCTATAATGCTCAATAGTGTGACCTGTGCTTATATTGCATTTCTTAGGGAATTGTGGGTGGACACACAAAAGTCTGTTCACATCTAGGGTAGATACTTTGCATTGCTGACAATGTTTAGGTCAAGTCCATGTGTGCAGAACCCACAAATACAGAAGTCAGACAATGTTTTAGGAGCTGACTGCCGCCCACCCTCGCTGGGGCTATCGCCTTGCTGTGCACTCCTGGCACTATCTATGGCCTTTACTTCTGCTTCTCTTGTTCCTGCTCACCAGTCTGTTCATCTGTTCAGCCTGCATGATCTTGTTGTGACTCCAGGTCTCTGTTTGTCTGCTCAACCCTCAGAGGGCCCTCCATCTGTGAGCACTGTGGGGGGTCTGGGAGGCCCGTCCCAGAGCACGAGCCCCTGCCCTTCACCACACCCGGCCCCTGGCTGCTTCTTGGATGTCTCTGGCCCTGCCATCCCTAGGGCCGTCCTTCACAAGTGCTGTTTATTACTGTGGTATAGAATGCTGCTCTAGGTGTCCATGTCCTATCCCCTTGCTTAGTGACACCCTAGAGAGAGGCCTTTTGCGATAACCCCCTTTACTATAATCCCATGCCTTTGGGCCTTATAAGTCCCCTGGCCCTCTTGGCTCTCACTTTCCCCACTATCTTCATGGCCCCAGGGTGCTGTGTTCCATGCAGTGCTTGTAGATGGTCTTTCTTAGTAGCTTCTAAATTGTAGAAGAGGAAAACTCATACTAGTCTAGAACAGTTCTTGCTATATGCTAGGTGCGCAGTTGGGATTGCTAGTAAAAATGTCTGTGAGTTAGGGGAAAGAAAACAAGAAAAAAGGATACAAATAGGGAGAGAAAAAGTCAAACTACCCTTATTCACCCGTTCTGTGATCTTCTACTTAGAAGACCCTAAAGATTCTGCCCAAAGACTTCCAGGGCTGATAAATTCAGCAAACTAACAGGATGTAAAATCAATGCAAAATGAATCACTTTTCTGTACACCAGTAACAGATGACCTGAGAAAGGAATCAGGAAAACAATTTAATTCATGATAACTTTTTAAAAAAGTACCTAGGGATCAATCTAAAGAGGCAAGAGAGTGCCAAGGTGAAAAGTTCAGCATGCTGAAGCACTTGAAGATGCTAGACAGGGAAGGACGCTCCACGCTCATGGATTGGCAGGACTGGCATTGCTGACGTGGCCATGTTACCAGAGAGCACTTGCAGAAGTGGGGCATCCCCCTGTCATGGTGATGGCGGCATACTGCACAAAGCTAGAACGAACAGCCCTAAATTTACATGGGAACGTAAATGACGTGGAGTGGCCAGAGCAGTCCAGGGGCCATGCTGGAGACATCACATGACTTGGTTTCCAGTTGTGCTGCTACAGAGCCAGAGGAACAGCAGCGTCTACTGGCGCAAACACAGACCCGTGGGTTAGTGACAGCCACCCGCTTCCAGGCAAAGGAACCGAAAATAACATATTTTGGAAAAGGGTACCTGCCTTTACACGTCATTCTGGGAAAAGCAGATGCCCATTGGTAGGAAATGGAAACTGGATTCCTGTCTCGCACTCTGTACAAAAATCAATTTAAGATGGGTCAGAGGCCTCTGTAAAATATGAAACTTTGAAATGGTTAAAAGAAAATGTAGGGGAAACACTTGAAGCTGTAGACACAGGCAGACTTCTGAGAGGGCCTCCAGTAGGACATGAAATAATAGCAGGATTGACAAGGCAAGTTAGAAAGTTTCTGCTCAAGGGAAAGCATAATCAGACTGAAGATGCAACCACTGGGATGTGAGGAAGTCTTCGTCATATCTACTACTAAGAAACTTAATACCAAAAAATTAATATCCCAGCCAGTAAGTGGGTAAAAGAATGACTTCTCTAAAGAAGCACAAACTGGGCATGGTGGCTCACGCCTGTAATCCCAGCACTCGGAAGGCTGAGGCAGGAGGATTGGTGCGAGTTCCAGACCAGCCTGGGCTACAAAAGTGAGCTCAAGGCCAGCCTGAACTGCATAGGAAGACGCTGTATCAAAAAGAAAAAAAAAAAAAAAAAAAAAAAAAAAAAAAAAAAAAAAGAAGGGTGTGTGGAAGAACATTTGACATCTTCAGTCACTAGGGAAATGCAAATCAAAGTAACACCTGAATGCTATCACCAAAATGCAGAAAACAGTAAATGCTGGTAAAGGTGTAGGGAAAAGGAATACTTCTACAACACTGCTGGTGGGAATTAGTACAGCCACGATGGAGATCAGTACGGAAGTTCTGGAAAAAACCTAAAAATAGCCAGCGAGATAGCTTAGCGGGCTAAAGCACCTGCTTAGGCAGGCATGGGTACTGCAGTTTGATCCCTGGCACCACATGCTGTGCCAGCCTGCCCCAAGGGCTGGCTGAGCTGGCCAGAGTCTGGGTGTGGTGGTGCATGCCTGTAATCCCAGTGTTGGAGAAGCTGAAAGCAGGAGGATCACCAGGAGTCTGGGCTGCTGAGTGAGAACCTGCAACAACCAAATGCATTAAAAAATTTAAAAAATAGAATTATGTGACGCAGCTGCAGCTATACCACTCCTTGGCATATACCCTAAGGACTAAAGCAGTGTTCCATAGGAAGACCTGCGTACCTATGTTTATTACTGTGGTACAATTAGTGGTAGCCAGAATCTGCAACCAGCCTAGGTACCTACCAACAGGTGTATGGCTAAAGAAAATGTAGAAAGAATGAAATTGTTATCATTTGTGGAAAATAAATGGACCTGGAGGCCATCGTGTTGGGGAAGAGAAGTTAGAGGTAGACAAATCTCACATGTTCTCTGATGTGTGGCATCTATAAAAGATGGTGTGAAAGTAGAAAAAGAGACGGATGTTAGGCAAGAGGAAAGCAATAAGGGCTAGAGCGCCTGGGAGAGGAGGTAAGGGCGGAGAGTAGGGAGCACAAATGTGATCAAAATACATGATATACACTGAGCCCCCCAAATGTGTGAAACTAGGGGTGAAGTTGGGGTGGGGTCGATGGGGGAAACATTGTGCGGCTGCAGCTGTGCCACTCCTCCTATGTTAGCACATGTACACATCCAGGAGGAAAACGTTCATCTGCACAGCCAGAAAGACGTGGCTGGTGTCCCTGTGCTTGGCGCTGGCTCCCTCAGACCGGCCAAGCTCCCTTCTAACAGCAGGGTCCAGGGAGGGAGGGCCCTGCCTCCACCCTTGTGCTCCCTGGCTGGGTCCTTGGGGCCACCAGCCAGGACACCCCCCACCTTCTGCCTCCTCATGTGAGATCCTGATGGACAGTAGCAGTGGGACCACTGGCTGGCGTCTCCTGGGTTTCCATGTGCCAGGGCAAGGACGCCTTTATCGGTCGCTGTTAGCCACTAGCCCTGTGGTCAGAGGAGGGCAGAAGTGGCAGAGCCACTTCCGGGTATGTCATCCAGGCGTTGGATTCCCCATCACCCCGGCTGATTCAGTGTCAGCACCCCATCATTCAGCCTGCCAGCAGGCAGAGGGCCCAGGTCTGATGTCAGAGCTCATTACAGGTGGGGAAGCTTAATCTCATCCCAGCCTAGTGACAGCCTGGAGCCAGGGCTGGGGCCTGACAGTGGCTGTCAGGGTCAGTAGTGAGGGACTGTGACAGTGGCTGCCCAGAAATAGGAGCGGAACGTGGCATTCTGCTGGGTGGGAGGCAGCCCAGAGTATGGCCTTGGGGTGGGCTGCTTCCCTGCAGGGCCCCCCTCTGGGTCTTCAGTCTGCTGTCGGTGAGGTGACTGGAAGCCTGCGAGGTGATCCTGTGGCCTTCTCTTGGGTGTCTCCACAGTCACTGAGGTTTCCCTTAAACTTTGCTCAGGGTAAAACCTGCTCAGCAGCATAGCACTTGCCTTACATGGGAGTTTTTTTTTTTTTTTTTTTGAAACTGGGGATTGAACTCAGGCCCTTTTGCTTGCCAGGCAAGCACTTATTCTACTGAACTGTTTCCCTGGCCCCTGAGAGTTTGATAAGCACAGAGAACCATGGACCTACCTTCAAGACCCAGAACAGTTCTGCCACTGCCCCACATTCTGCTGTGACCCCTGCAGCCAGCTTGCGTTGGCTTTTTCTCTTTCCATGTCTATGTTTCTAGATCGTCACTCGAGTGGAGTCACACAGTGTGTGTTGTTGGCCTCTGGCATCACTCTCTCAGCTCCCTGTTTCTGAGGCCAACCTGTGTCTCGTTGTGCGGCCTTTCACTGCTGAGTCGTAGTCCAGTGAATGAGAGCAGGTTTCTCCTCTCCTAGTCTGAGGTAGTCAGGTTATTTCCAGTTTGGGGGAATTGCAAACAGAGCTACTGTAAAGTGCTTGACGTGAATGTAAGTCTTTGTTTCTCTCTGATAGCTACCTGGGGTGGAAACGCGGGGTCACATGGTAAGTTTGTGCTTAACTTTTTAAGGGGCTATTACACTGTTTCCCACAGTGGCAGGGCCATGTTTCACTGCTGCTAGGAGTGCTGGGCTGCGCTGGTTTTTCATCCTCCTCGCCAGCACTCAGTGGCTGGTCTTCAATTTCAGTCTGTCCGCTGGTGCATGGAGTACTTAGCATTTTCCTGCTGACAAGTGATGTTCAGCATGTCACATGTTTGTTTATCATCTGCATATGTTCTGTGGTGAACTGATGGTGCTTTAAAGATTGGGCTTTTTCTTACTGCTGTGCTTCAAGAGTTCTTCCTATATTTGGATCAAACTCTCTATCAGATACGTGATCCATAAATACCTATCTGTCTTTTTTCTGGGCTATTGGGGATTGAACTCAGGATATTGTGCTTGCTGTGCAGGCGCTTATACCACTGAGCCGTCTCCCCATCCCAATATCTCCTATGACAAGAGAATCTTTTCAGTCTCTGAATGGTGCTCTTCAAAAAGCAGGTGTTCTTGAGTCTGATGAGGTTGGATTTGTCAATTTGGTTTTGTGTGGATCAGGCTTTTGTGTTTGAGAAAGTTGACCTCCCTCAAGTCACAGGGATTTTCTCTTAATGTTTTCTTCTGTAAAGTTTACAGTTTGTTAGTGGGGATTCTGTATAGGATGTTATGATCCATTTTGATTTTTTTTTTTTCCAGTGGTACTGGGGATTGAATCCCTAGGCACTTCTCTAGCCTTTATAATGTTTGTATTTTGGGCAAGGTCTTGCTGAGTTTTTCAGGCTGGACTATTAACTTGCGTCTTCCGACCTCAGCTTGCCTGAACTGGGGATTGCAGGCAAGCCTCTCTGTGCCTGGCTTCATGTTTTATAAGCTGTCATATGTAGACGTTATCATATAACCGTGTTTTTATTATTTCTTCTCATGTATGTTCTTCTTGTTATTTCTTCTTCTCATGTATGTGACATGGCTGTTGTTCCCTGCCACTAATTAGAAGACTGTCCCCCCGGCATCTGGTGGTTGTCAGCGGTCAGCTTGCTATGTTCATGTGTTTCTGTCCCTGGACTCCCCTCTCTGTGCTGTGTGTGGGTCTCTATGACCCTTCTTGTTCTGGTGCTGCTCTGGCCACTGCAGTTTCCTTGTCAACCTGGAAGTCGGGCAGAGGTGGCAGCTTGTCTTATGAGCGTGGGCCTGCTGTCCTCACCACTTTCCAGATGAGGAAAGCGACTGTAGCCAGAGTGGGTGTCTCCCCTATGGCTGTGCTTTTGGAACCCATCAGATGCTCAGCTTGGGTCCAGACCCCATCTTCGAAGGCCTGTGCTTGCAGTATGGCCTTGGGAATCTGATTTGGGTTTAACTCTCAACCCTCCTTTCATTCATTGGTTGTGTAGTTCTGGAGAAGCTACTACGCCCCTCTGTGTCTCAGATTTCCTGTCTGCAAAGCTGTGTAATGACAGTAGCTGTCTTACAGATCATGGTAGAGATGGAGTGAATCCATGGGTCACGTGGAAACAAAAAACTGCTGGTGTTTGACCTTCTGTGGCCAGCAGAAATGGCACTGTACATAGCCATGTCTAGTGGTCAGATGTTCCTCATAGCACTGGCTAGAGGGCACGTGGACTAGAAATGCCAGCTGCAGCTGTCACCATAGCCATCCCCACCATCACCACTCCTGCTGCTCCGTTGCTATGGCATGGTGATCACTGAAGCCAGTGGCTCTTGAGGCTGCTGTGCATGTTCCTGCACCTCTGTATGAGCAGCCCATGGGCATCCAGTACTTTCTGAGGGACAGGCTTCTTGCTGAGCCCGCACCGAGTCAGCCTGCAGTACCGTAGCACAGATGCATCGCACAGGACAGGGGCATGGCAAGTGCAGTGGGAGCCACATGGTGGGCAGGACAGACATGGCACCGTAGGTGGGCCTCAGAGGCTGAGTCGAACTTCTGGAGTGGGTAAACATACCAGGCTCAGGTTGCAGTCTGTGCAGAGGCTTGGAAGCAGAAGGGGACACATTCAGGGGGAGGCTGGGGCCGAATGCTGGGTGGAGGGCTGGAAGCAACCAGGCAGCCAGGAGTAGCCCACGAGGAACTCATCCTTTCTTTCCACAGGTGCTGCCGTGCTTCGGAGAAGCCCTCCCTCCTCTGCCACTGCCATGGCCACCAGTTCCATTATCATAGACCAAGGGTCTGGCTTGCTGAAGGTGGGCCTGTCGGGCTGGAACCAGCCCCACATGGTCTGTCCTAGTGTCGTGAATTATATCCCCTGTCAGGAGAACCCGGGCCCCAGTTTTGCCCGCAGGAAGGTGTGCATGGGCATCGACCCCTACCACCCTGACACCTTCAGCCGCCCCATCCAGCGCGGCCGCATCATCAACTGGGAAGGGGTGGAGCACATGTGGAACTTCGCGCTGCAGCGCTTCAGGGAGCAGCACAAAGATTATCCTGTGATACTCAGCGATCTCCCACTGAAGGAGCCCGAGGACCGCAGGAAGGCCCTGGAGGTGAGCCTTTGGAGGTGGGGATGGCCGGTGCTGTGTGTCTTGTCATGCTTGGTTACCACTCTTCAGATAATGGGCTTTCCAGTTGGGCCTTTACGGAGGACCTAGTGTAAGGCCGGCCTGGCACTAGACTTCTGGGGGACAGAGGGAATTACGACACTTGATAGAAAGGGAAGTTGCTGGACACGTGCTCCTAGGTTCCATGAATATCATAGGCTATGCCTTGGCCCTCCCAGGATTTGCATTCTGGGGCAGACTTAATGATGAAGTAGTGAACAGATGAGTGTTGCAGGGAGTGAGTCGTTCTAGAGGTGAAAGGCAGGATGATGATGGCTGACTGACTGGTGGGGAGGGTGAGCTAGGAAGACTTCTGGAAGGAGGTGATTTTAGCCAGTGAAGCTGAAGCCCAGTGACTTGGAGGCTCAGGTGGCCAGAGGTGAGTAGCATGGTGAGCTTGGGCCTTGCAGGCCTGCTAGGCTGTGGAGAATACCTGCATTTTCCTCAGAACCAGCAGTCGGCAAACCAACCTTAGCCAGGGAGCCAAAGCTGGACCCCTAGTGCTTGTTTCTGCACAACCACTCCCACTTATCAACACCGTCACTGTGGCTGCCTCCCCATTTGGACAGCAGAGTAGAATTCCTACAGAGATGGCGTGGTTCATCCTATCTAGAATATTTACTGTTGAGGGTTTTCTCCAATACACGATGCCTAGTTAGTGCTGAATGACTTAGATAAGTAACAGATAATGTTTTTGTATGTCTTTGTGCCAAAGGGTGCTCGGGGCATGCATATACTCAGCTCCTTGCTGCTTCTCTGAAATTCAAACTCAGCTGGGCCTGAGCGGCTCAGGGACTATACAGCCTGTGAAGGAAAGTGTGTGACAGCCCTTCCCTGTGGGACCAGAGCCCTTGGAGGGTGGTCAGCAGGGATTTTTTGTGTGCAGAAGAGAACTTAAGCTGCTGTTTTGCCAAGGATGATGTCGGGGTAATGAGGGGCAGGGATAGGAGGAGCCCTCCCACTGCGGGAAACACGGGGCTGCTGGACCAGAAGCGGAAGCTGAAGAACGAGCCAGCAATGTAGAGGATACTGTAGTCTTGCCATAACTGTGGGGTCCGGGGCGTAGGATACTCCTAGAGTCAGGGGTTGGGGATCTGGAGGGCAAAGGGCGGAGGAGAAAATAGGTCCAGGGATTTTGCCAACCCCTGCATATCCAAATTCCAGTTTTGTTGTGACATTTGGTTAAGTTTTATCGAGAGGGGCAGGGATAGCTTCTCCTACCAGGCCACAAGGGTGTTGGCTTTCTTTCCTTCTCCCTTCCCTGCTTACCCCCACAGTGACTGTGTGGCCCCTTTCCTTTTTCTTTCCCTTGTCCTCCCCACTGAACTGTATCCCCAGCCTCTTTTGCTTTTGAGACAGAGTCTCACTGAGTGACCCAGGCTGGTTTCAAAATTTTGAAGCTCCTGTCCCAGCCTCCCAGGGGGCCAGGATGACAGGTGTGCACCGCCACTCCAGGCTCACTTGCTTCTTGTCTGTGCTCTTCTTTCTTCTGGAAAGGCTGAGGCAGCTGTACAGCTGAGCTAGCCTTCTCTCCCTGCCGGCCCACATGCCCCTCAGACCCGGCCCTGTTTCCCGTACCTCCTGGGTCTTCACACCACACCAGCATAGTCTTCCCAAAGCAACTGGGCTTGCCAGGGCGCCTTCAGCTCCCAGGATCCTGAGCTCAGCACCCTGGGGGGAGCCCGAGTCTGCCCTGAGAACCCAGCTGTGCTTTTCTTCAGATTGACAGCAGGGTCTATGTCTGAATTGTGGGAGAAATGGTGATGGCTGGGAGTCTGGGGTTGAGGGAAAATACACTGAGTGTCTTCGCATTGCAGATCATGTTTGAGCTCCAGGACGTGCCATCTCTGCTCTTGGTGGACGAGCTGGAGATGTCCCTCTACGCCTCGGGGCTCCTAAGTGGAGTGGTGGTCGACTCAGGCTACGGCCTGACCCGTGTGCAGCCCTTCTTCCTGGGCCAGTCCCTGTCCAATGGCAAGAGGACAATGGAGCTTGCTGGCCAGGACCTCTGCACCTACCTCTTCAAAAACCTCTTTAAGGAAAAATGTGATGAGCACAACCTTTACCAGTTGGAGACGGTGGCCCTGGTACAGACAAAAAAGTGCTATGTGCCGAAGGATCTACAGGAGGAGCTGGAATTCCACCAGAACCTGCCCGACAGCCTCGACCAGCAAAGTAGCTACCATCTCCCAGATGGCACCCCTGTGGAGCTGTCACCCCTGGCGCAGCTGGCACCCGAAATGTTCTTCAACCCCCAGGTGTTCGGGCTGCAGAGCCCTGGCCTCCCCCAGGTCCTGGTGGAGTCCATCAAGTCCTGCGAGATCCCCAGGCACCTGGTACTCCTGTCCCACATTGTGCCCTGTGGGGGGAACAGCCTGTACCCGGGCCTCACCAAGCGCCTGTCTGAGGAGTTGAACTCCGGCCACTTCCCCTGCAAAGCCACTTTTTGGGTCGGGGAGCACAGGCGCTTCAGTGTGTGGCTGGGCGCTTCTGTGGTGGCCCACTTTTCTAGCTACAAGTCCCAGTGGCTGAACAGGCAGGAGTATATGGAAAGCATGAGGCAGTAGGTGCTGGCTGGCTGGCTGGCCGGCTGGCTGGCTGGCTGGCTCGCTCCCGGGCACAGGCTGCTGCTGTCACCTGAGCTTGGGATTCCTTTGAGTCATGGAGTAGGGCCTTGTAATGGAGTTAGGAGGGATTGTTTTAGGTTATAAGTTTTTATTCTGTGCCAAGAGTAGGAGCCAACCCAAGTGAGGACTAGTGTCATCCCTGGAATCTCTGCTGGGTCAGTGCTTCCATGGGTGTCACTGAGGTGCTTATGGCTGCCTGTCACCTCCCTGCCTGACAGCCATTTAGCTTTCACAGTCCCCTTCCTTGGGCTGTTTGGGCATTGGTCAGTTAGGTTTTAACTAGGGTAGAGAGTGGGACCTTTTTCTAGCGTTCTGGTTATTTTTGACTAAGAGTTGGGGGGGGGGGGGGGATGGGCGGGTCAGTTAAAGTTTCTAGTCCTGTGGGCCCTTCGCGGCTAGGGAGACCCTTTGGAAGGACCGGAGTGCCTTGTTTTATGTGTGCAAATAAAGTTCTCATTTTGAACCAGTCTTGGCTCCTGTGGTGGCCCAGGTAGGGCGGCAGCTCCTGAGAGCACCAGGGGTGTGAATGTTGGGGAGCCCAGTGGCAGTCCAGGCACAGGGGTCATCACCAAACACGACACACAAGGGTCTCTCTTCCTGTTTTTCTGCCGTCCTCTTCCCTTCATTCATCCTAAATGTTTAGCCAAGCTTGATTTCTTACTAAGTGAACATGTATTTGGGCAGTAGTTAGATACTGCTACGTATCGGCGACTGCACTAGGCAGTGGGGACTTGGTGGTGAAAAAGATATTATGAGGTTTCTGTTTACAAGAGTACAGTCCCCTGTGGGGCACAGAATGAAATGCATATAGTCGTCTTTCAAGGTCCTGGGAGTGGGGTCTTGGATCCCCATGGCTACCAAAATCTAAGATGCTCAAGTGCCTCGTATAAAATGGCAACTCCTAGCTCCTCCTGTGTCTCTGAAGTGTTCTCTCAGAT
This sequence comes from Myocastor coypus, assembly GCA_004027025.1. Classification (NCBI taxonomy): domain Eukaryota; kingdom Metazoa; phylum Chordata; class Mammalia; order Rodentia; family Myocastoridae; genus Myocastor; species Myocastor coypus. The sequence continues at coordinate 211,119 of PVJA010000143.1, read as the reverse complement.
TACTTACAATACCTAAAACAATGTGAATACCTGTACATAGCTGTGCACTGTTTAGGGAATAAGGACAAAGAAAAGAGCCTGTATGTGTTCAGTGCAGAAGCAGTTTCTGAAAAGTTGATTTGAGTCTGCAGATGGGACTCTGGGGCTACAGAGGCTGGTGGTGCGGTTCTGATGTGGAAAGAGTGCAAGAATGTGGCTGAGGTGCTGTGGCCTGGAGTGAGGATGGTGGCTTTCCATGCTGGGTGGAGAGGGGGATTCTCTCCTTCCCTGGCCTGTGCTGAGACTACACTTCTGAGACCCTGGCTATTAGGAAGAGTGTTGGTGAGCTCTGGCCAACCTTGTGGGACCCATACCCTTAGCCTCATAGCTGGTCTGTAGGCTGCAGGAGACTGGGTGGGGCTCAGATGGCTTGGGGATGACCTAGCTGCTTATGGAAGGAGCTGAACAGCTGGGTGGGACAGATGCCTTCCGACCCTGCTAACCATGAGCCCCCACCAAGGCTGGGGGTGCTTGTTATAGCAGCTGCTTGGCTTACTCTGACTAGTACAGAGAGGCCATTGCTGCATGCCAGTCAGTATCCTGCTGTCAAGTGCCAGAGCTAGAGGTCAGACCCAGGGATCTGGAGCCAGGCTTGAGTGGCATGATGGCCCTGTGTCCAGCTGAGCTGTTTGGCCAGGTCCTCGGGTTGCAGCAGGGAGGGGCCCTTTCTTCCTCCCTCCAAGGGAGCCTGTATCAGGAGGAGGCAGGAGACCTTGCTATGCAGACCTGCTGGAAGCTCTACTGAGATAGGAAAGGGGGCCTCAGATTTGATAACGGGACATCAGTGTACCATGAATCGGAACTATCAATAAAAGGAGCTGCTATGCCACCCTGTCAGACAACGCATGGAGAGCTCTGCAAATGCAATCCCGTTTAGTCCTCCTCACATGAGCACTGAGAGGAGGCGTGTTCGTCCCCATCTGTAAATAAGAGAGCCAAGCCTTAGAGATGGATGGTGGACACTTCTAAGTTCCTATTTAAGCTCAACCTAATCATTAACTGTAAGGGCGAGATTTAGCCTTCCCAGAAACCTAGACCCAAAGTGGCTGATACATAAAAGAGCTTTGTCTTGTAACAGATAAATAGCCCAGGGCAACAGTAACATACCTATGTCATTGAGGGCTCTCTGCCTTTTAGCTTTTTCCACTTTTAGCATGCAGGTATATTGGGGTATGGTCACAAAAGGGCTGTTGTGGCTCCAGATGTCACACTCCCATTCCCTGAAGGAAAATGAAAGGTGGAGGGATCATGGTATGTGTGGCTCTCTGTATATTTAGGCAAGTGTGACCCAAAAGACTTCTGTTTATATCTTACCAGCTTAAAGAAGAGACATGTAGGTATTTGTTGAGCTGATCCATAGTGTTGTTTCTTGGCAGAGGAGGGATTTGAGCTTGGTTCTACTGGTACGGTTTTCTCCACAGGGCTAGGCTGTCCTCCCAGTCTTCTGGGCCCAGGCAGATCCCTGGGCCTGAGAAGTGTGGATGTGTGGTTTTTCTGGGCTTGAGTGCAGGTTGCTTTGGGGACCACTGTCCAGGTGCTGGTGTCCTGAGCAGGGCGTGCTCTGCTTGAGACCTGGTGTGTTTGTGTAGCCTGAGCCTAAAAAGAGGAAGAGGAGGATTCAGAAAGGGTCTGTGGGAAAGGAGGCCAGGAGGACAGATGGACAGGGGTGTTCTTTCCCTCCTTAGCTCTGGGTGGCTGTCATCACAGCTCCTGCACTCATTTTATTCCAAATGTAACATTTAACCTTTCCTTTTGAGCATCTAATCTGACTGCCTGGTGTATAATTATGAACTTTGCTTTGCTTTCTCGCCCACCCACCCCACCCCAAAAGCTTTTAACACTCCCTCGCTGGGTACCATCTCTCTTCCAACTCTCCAATTAAATTAAAAATAGCAGCTCCGTGGGGCTATGCCGGGCCATCAACCTCGCACAGAGCTGCTGCACACCAGGCTTGGCGGGGTGGTGTGTGGTGCCCAAAGATGCCTATGGGCTCTGGTGCAGCCTGGCAGCTGCTGGGAACTGGGGAGGCTTCCGCTCCATGAGGGGTCTGCGGCTGCCTGCCAGAGTGGCCAGGTGCAGGGGGTGGGAGCCAGGGTCTTGGCAGCTGGGTGGAGGTTGGGTGGGGCTGGCAGAGGGGACAAAAGGAAAGGCCCCCGGGCAAGCTGTCTCTGATCACAAGGAGGTGGCATTGCTGGCTTCCGATGCCAGGGCTGGAGCCTGGCACCCTTGCATTTGGCTCTGTGTGAGGTTGGATGCCCAAGTTCCCTGACATAACCCTGGCACGAGCCCTGGGAAGGATGCTTCTCCCTTGCTGGAAGAGATGTGCATGGTTCCGCCCACTGCCAGGGTCCCCTCCTGTTAGATAAGCAGATGGCAAATTGGTTGAGGGTTCAGACTCTGAGGCCAGACTGCCTGGGGTAGAGTGAAATCTGCTCAGGCACTCTCTATGCCAGCATTCTCTGGAGCCTCAGTTTCCCCATCTTAAGGAATGCTGGGCTTAAGGTGGTTTTCCTCATTCCCAAGGGACTTCAGGGGTTAGCAGTCATAGATACCTTAGCAAGTGCTAGGTACCTGTGAATCTGTAGGCAGCTTCTTGGTTGACTGAGTCTTAGGTGGACATCTAGGTTTTCTGTTCTTATTTGCTCAGGGAAGGTAGGCACCAGGCTTCATAAAATGGTAAGATGTCACCAAGGCAGGCACTGTGGGGTGACTGCTTCCCTTGTCTGAGTGGTGGGGTGGAGCTGCATTCTGCACACACAGGGACCACAGGCATGGCCAGGGAGTGCTGCCGGGAGGTGGCACCCCAGAGAACCTGCAGGGGAAGGAGTGACTCATACCAGGGGAGTAGGACTTTGCCCAGGCGGATCCTTTTGTTAGGGTGCTTTTGTCCTTGTTGTTGCCTCGGACAGCCTGGGAAGTAGATGAAGCACTTGGCATGGTGGGAGAATGCGGTGGCAGAGAGTAGGGGTCTATGGAGGAAGAGGCTAGCGGAGCCAGGAGGGCGGGGCCTGTGCCCTGGGGGTGACGACGGGGCCCTTCAGGATTGTGAGCAGAGTCACCTTATTACGTGTATGTTTGGGCAGGAGAAGGGTACTGAGGGGGGGACAGAAACCAGATACATTCGCCATTAGACCCTAAGCTAAATGCAGGGTGTTGTCAGGGACCCTGCTTCTGTGACATCGGGCACGGAGAATCTGGTACTGGCCTCCTGCCCGAGCGAGGCTCTGTGCTATTTGCTTGTCCTTTCAGCACTGCACGGCCTGGACAGCTCCCGAGGGTTTTCTCTAGCCTTCACCCTGCTCTAGACCTGTTCCAGAAAGCCACCTTTAGTGGAGACACGGGGGAGGGGGCAGAGCTGGGAAGAGTGAGAGCCCTTTATCAGTTAGTGAATATTCATAAAGTACCTACTGTGTGCCCAGGGTTTTTTTTTTAAGGTTGATAAATTGAAGAATGTTTAGAAAGTGGCTTAGTATGGAGCCTGGCATGTAGTAGGTGCTCAATAATTTTCTCTTCAGTTGCTGCAGCAAAAGGCCCCAGGATGCAGGGCTCCGCGCTCATTCAGGCTGCCAGCACCACATTGTTCCGCCCTGTCCCTTTGATCACCTCTTCCACGGAGGAGTTCAGCTGCTGTGATGCCACTGTTCTAGGGGAAGCTTAGAGTTTATAGAGGCCCTAACATCAGCGTGGAGTAGGTGTGCCACTTCGCTTTCATTAAGATTGGCCCAGACCACTTCTGACCACTCTGTGACTCTCTCTGGCTGTCACCTTCCCCGGGGGAGAGAGAGGGGTGCTCAGCCCCCTGTGATCAGCATCGTCCCCTGACACTGCAGATAGCATTGAAGTGGAGCCTGCTGGGGACTATGGGGGTCACAGGGCCTGGATACCCATGGACTGGTTGTAGCCTCAGGGACGTGGGAAGCATGCTGGCACCCCCTCCCCCATCGTCCCATGCTGCGGGTGTCCCCAGCCGCACCACGAAAACCCAGCTCCTGAGCTACCACGGGGGCCCTGCCACAGCGATCCCATAGGAGACGCTGGGCTGGTGGAGAGGGTTGGCCATAATCCGTGTTTAATTTCTCCAGGGCCTCCATTATAAATTCCATAACTCTACCAGTCAAAACATGACTAATTCCTGGGACTGCAGCCCCCACCTGGGAGTAGAAAGCCCTGTGCTGCTTTTGCTGCCTTTTATCACCACTAATAAAGGCTCAGCAATTGGAATTTAGCTGTTCTAGGTGGTTTTCGTATGCACATGGGCCCCCTCCCCACCCCAGGGCTGCTATAGAATAAATGCTCGCTTGCTGGGCTGGTTTTCTATTCACTTTGTGATATTCCGGCCTCAAAGCTATAGATTTGGGGGCAGTTTGCAGGGAAGGGACCGCAGTGCTTAAGGTTAATTGGGCCTTTGATAGTTCTGACAAGGGCGGGACGCTGTGTGATTTATGGAGAAAGGAATGGGTTGGTTGAAAGTAAATAGAGCAAAATTGCAGGTGTGATATGTAACCTGCCGGTGAGAGTGGGATTTTGTGCTTTCGGACGCCTTCCCTCCCCTGCTCAGCCTGACGTTTATTGGGAGATTAGGCTGTGCAGGCAATGAACCAGTGCTTTACCCACTGGCTGTGCAAGCCTGGGCAGATGACCTGACCTTTCTGAGCCTCAGTGTCCCTATCTGCAAGGTGGTCCTGCCCAGCCCTGACTGCCATTTTGTGGCTATGTGGCCCAGCAGAAGCTGTACAGTTGGGGGGGGAAAAATTCCCTCCGGCTGTGTTATTTTATTTAACATCATAGTTATTATGTATTCATCAAAGATGCTCCCCAAGGGCCTGGTGCAGATATGAGTCTGTTGTCTCTGCAGGAAGCAACCAACTGGCTTTTTCGCTCTTTAAAAATAGTGCCTGTGTCCAACTGCCCAACCCTCCCTATGCCTGGAATTCCTGTGACCTCACTCAAGGCAAGAGACACTGGAGCGTTTGCCCCCCATTGGAGCAGACAGCCTGGGAGTGAGGGTGAAAGACGGGGAAAGGGTAGAGAACAGTCGTGGAGAGGTGGTTCCAGTTGTTGCTCTGTCCTTCCCCAGCTATGTGGCCTTAGTCTGGTTACTTAGAGTCTCTGAGCTCCCGCTCTACATTTCTAAGATGAGAACGGTCATGGTGCTTTCTGATTAGCACATGGAAGATACTAGAAGCTTCTGGAAGCACTGTGTGAAGTTCAGAGCCTGGCACCCTGCTGCTGCTCTGATGGCAATTGTCACCGTCATTACTCCTCGTGTCTGTGGGAATGCGGCATCAACAGCCACACTGTTCATGGTGTCCAGCATGGTCTGTCTGTCTGTCTGTCTGTCTGTCTGTCTGTCTGTCTGTCTGTCTGTGTGGGGATCCTTCCCCCAGGAAGGGCTGACTCCCCCAGGAGGGACACAGCTATGTGGCCTTAGTCTGGTTACTTAGAGTCTCTGAGCTCCCGCTCTACATTTCTAAGATGAGAACGGTCATGGTGCTTTCTGATTAGCACATGGAAGATACTAGAAGCTTCTGGAAGCACTGTGTGAAGTTCAGAGCCTGGCACCCTGCTGCTGCTCTGATGGCAACTGTCACCGTCATTACTCCTTGTGTCTGTGGGAATGCAGCATCAACAGCCACACTAGGGGCTGGGGAGATAGCTCCGAGGCACAAGTGCCTGCTGGGCAAGTACAAGGTCGTGAGTTTGAACCCTGGTCCCACAAAAAAAAAAAAAAAAAAAAAAAAAAAATAATAATAATAAAAACAGCCACACTGGTCATGGTGTTCAGCATGGTCTGTCTGTCTGTCTGTGTGGGGATCCTTCCCCCAGGAAGGGCTGACTCCCCCAGGAGGGACACAGCAGCCCTGAGCTCAGGCTTTTGTGACCCCAGGCTGCCACATCTCAGACTCAGCCCTGACCTGAGTAGTAGAATCCTTGTCCCTGCCAACTTCTGCAGACTCCAGTGAGGGAGAGCTCTGTGTCAGTCCTTGACTCCAGGCTGATGACCTATTGGCCATGACCTTGACAGTTACCTTGGAAAAGCCAGAGTAGCAATAGCCCTATTCCCTGTTGTCTTGGCTTCCTGCTCCCAAGAATCAATGCTTTTTTCTCTCTAACCCTAACCCTAACCCTAACCCTAAACCTAACCACTAAACTTAACCCTAACCACTAACACTAACCCCTAAACCCTAACGCTAACCCTAACACTAACCCTAATAATAACCCTAACCCCTAATCCTAACCCTAACCCTAACCCTAACCCTAACCCTAACCCTAACAATAACCCCTAACCCCTAACCCTAACTCCTAACCCTAACCCTACCCAAACACTAACTCTAACCTCTAACCCTAACCCCTAAACCCTAACCCTAACACTTCACCTAATCCTAATGCCTAACCCTTAACCCCTAACCCTACCCTAACCCCTAACCCTAACCGTAAAACCCTAACTCAAACCCTATTGCCTAACCCTAAAACTTAACCCTAAACCCTAACCCCTAGCCCTAACCTTAACCCCTAAAACTAACCCTAACCCTTAACCCTAACAATAACCCCTAACCCTAACTCTAACTCCTAACCCTAACCTTACCCAAACACTAACTCTAACCCCTAACCCTAACCCCTAAACCCTAACCCTAACACTTCACCTAATCCTAATGCCTAACCCTTAACCCCTAACCCTAAACCTTAACCCGTAACCCTAACCGTAACACTTAACCCCTAACCCTAAACCTTAACCTGTAACCCTAACCCTAACACCACTAACCCTAACACCTAACCCCTAACCTAACCCTAACGCCTAACCCTAACCCTAACCCCTAAAACCCTAACTCTAACCCTAGCCCCTACCCCTAAAATTTAACCCTAACCCTAATATTAACGCCTAAAACTAACCCTAATCCTAACCCTACACAAACACTAACACACACCTAAACCCTAACCCTAACCCCTAGCATTAACTCTAACCCCTAAACCTAACCCCTAACCCTAACCCTAACCCTACCCCAACTGTAACCCCTAATGCTAACACTAACCCCTAAACCCTAACCCTAACCCTAAAACCCTAACTCAAACCCTAGCCCCTAACCTTAAAACTTTAACCTAACCCTAACCCCTAAGCCCTAACCCTAACCTTAACCCCTAAAACTAACCCTGACCCTACCCAAACTCTAAACATAACCCCTAATCCTAACCACTAACACTAAACCCTAACCCTAACCATTAGCCCTAACCCTAACCCCTAACACCTAACCCTAACCCTACCCCTACCCTAACACTAGCCACAAATGCTAACCCTAACACATAAAACCTAACCTTAACCCTTCACCCTAACCCCTAAAACCTAAACCTACCCTAACCCGAACCCCTGACACCTAAAACCTAAACCTAACTACTAAACCTAAAACTAAACCCTAACCTAAACCCCTAACTATAACCCTACCCAAACTCTAACCCTAACCCGTAACACTAGCCCTAACCACTAACACTAACCCCAAACCCTAAATCTAACCCTTAGCCCCAACCTTAACCCCTAACCCGTAACACTAACCTCTAAATATAACCTTAACCCTAAACCTACCATAACCCTAAACATAACAATAAGCCTAACCCATAGCCCCTAACCCTTAATCCAAACACCTAAGCCCTAACCCTAACACTACCCCAACCCTAACCTCTAACCCCTAAGCCCTAACACTAACGCCTAACCCTAATGCTTAACCCTAAGCCTAACCCCTAAACCTAACCCTAACCTTTAAACCTCACCAAACACAAACTCTAACCCTAACCCCTAAACCTAACCACTAACCCTAACCCCTAAACCCTAACCCTAACAACTAAACCTTGAGCCTAACCATAACCCCTAAACCCGAACTCTAACCCTAACCCCTAACCCGAACACTTAACCCTAACCCCAAACCCTAACATGAATCCATAAACCTAACCCTAACCCTACACAAACTCTAACCCTAACCCCTAACCCTAACCACTACGTGTAACCCCTAAACCCTAACCCTAACCATTAGCCCTAATCCTAACCGCTAACCTAACCCCTAAACCTAACCCTAACCCTACTCTAACCCTAACCCCTAGCCACTAACCCTAACCCCTAACCCTAACTCAACCCTAACCCTTAACCCTAACCCTGCCCTAACCCTAACTCTTAACCCTAAACCTAACCTAATCCTACCCTAAACCTAACCCTTAATCGTAACCCCTAAACCCTAACACTAAGCCCTAACACTAACCTTTAACCCTAACCCTAACTCATAACCCCTAACCCCTAATCATAACTCTAAAGTTCAACCTACCATAACTTTAACCCCTAACCCTAGCCCCTAACCCTAACCTAACACAACCCACTCCCTAACCCCTAACCCTAACACTTAACCCTCATACCTAACCCTAACCCTTAACCCTAACACCTAACCCTAACCCCTAATGCTAACCCCTAAGCCTAAGCCTAACCCCTAACCATAACCCCAACTCCTAACCCTTAACCCTAACACTAACCCCTAGCAGCTAAGTCTAACCCTAACCCCTAACCCTAACAGCAGACCCCTAACCCTAACCGCTAACCCTAAATCCTAACCTTACCCTAACCCAAACCCCTAACCTTAACTCTTAACCCTAACCCTAAACCCTAACCCTAACCCCTAACCCAAACCCTTAACCCTAACCCAAACCCTAACACCTGACCCCTAACCCTAACCCTTAACCCTAACTCCTAACCCTAACCCTACCCTAACCCTAACCCCTAGCCCAAACCCTAACCCTTAAACCTAACCCTTAACCCTAACCCCTAACCCTGACCCTAACCCTAACCCTAACCCTACGTCTAACCCTAACCCTAACCCTAAGAATCAATGCTTCTTATACCTCTTTGGCCACCCCAAAGGTCACCACCTCTCACCCCTGGAATGGCCTTGGTAGAGAGCATCTCATCATAAAGTAACAGCCCCTCCATTGATTTCTCCTCTCCTGGATTCATTTTATCTTATCTTTTAACCTCTAAGTTGGTCTCTCTGCTAGAGCATAATCTCCCCCAAAGCAGGACTTTGTGCCCAGAACCTCATCAGCATACGGTACCTGCTCGGTACAGGTGTGTGGAATGAACGATTGATCACTCTTCCTTGCCTGGTTTGTAATCTACACAGAGATGGGCCAACCAGGTCTTCTTCCTTCTCCGAGAATCCAGCGGGATGTGTAGAGGGGCAGCTGCCAGGGGAGTTTTCTGGCATTGAGTTAAAGATCAGCAAGGGTTCTTGATTACATGGATGGAACTGACTTTCTGGGAGGTTTGTAAGCCTGTCATTTGCAGGAATACACATTGAGCTGGCTGTCTGGTAGCACACCCTGTCCTGGGAGATGGGCTTGGTAACAGACAGGGAAGGAGCCCTGGGAAGTGACAGGATACACGCAGGGTGGCCCAAGTGCTAGCGGCAGGGCCGTGTCTGAACCTGCTCTCACCTCAGCATGCCTGGCTTGTATTACAAAGTGCGCACTCCTCTCAGGGCTCTGGAATCCTGTGGGTGGATGGCCCTGGCAGGAAAGGGCTCTCTGTCATAGAGCCCGGGTCAGAGGAGTGCCCTCTGGAGCCCAAGACTTGGGGCCAAATCCTGGCTCTGCCCCTCTCCAGCGCTGTGACCTTAGGCCAGCCACTGGACCGACCTTTGCCCTGAGGTCACTGTTTGCCTCATGGGGCCACAGGGAGGATTCAGATGGCACCTCTGGGAAGTCACAGCCCTGTGCCCTCTCAGAATAAAGCTGTCTCATGGATGCCAGAAGAGGGTTGGAGTGTGACAGAAGGAGACAGAGAAGGCCAGGTGGCTCCCACCTGTAATGTACAGATGGGGAAACTGAGACCCAGAGAGGCATTGCAGAGGTGTGCCGCTGACTCCCAGGCCTGCTGTCTCTCTCTCAGGTTTGTGGTCCTGAGCTCCTCTGCTCTCTGGGGTGGAAGACACTGTGTGGTAGGGGCCTGTGTCCTGCCTGCCCTGGGTGGGTGGCTGCAGGATTGCTGTGGAGGGCGTGCTGTCCTGGTCCCCCCTTGAGATACTCAGACTGCACTTCTGGAAGTCGGCCTTGTCCCCCACGAAATGAGAAGAGGTGGGGGACACACCTTGGGCCACCACCAGCCCCCGACTGTAAACACTGTAATTCTCTGAAAGAGGAAGGGGAAGGGAAGGGGGGAGAGGATGCCTACATTGCCCGGCAGCTCCTGGGCCAAGATTTAGTGACGGACGCTGCAGTGAGGTCTCGCATTACTGAGCCTTCATTACTTTTACAAAATATGTTCCGGTGGGTTCACCCGCAGCTATAAAGCGCTATCGTAAATAATTAAACTCTACTTGTCAAGGGGGCTGAGAGGGAGATGGAGAAACAGTGGCCCAGGGAACAGGAGCCCTGGGCTGGGAGACCGGAGGCCTGGGACCCTGAGGGCTTTCTGACCTCGGTGACCTTGGCTTCCCTGTGTGGAGGATGGGGAAGTTCATGCAGGTGGTCTCCAGGGTCCTGGCCAACAGTGACAGTGGCCAGTGAGCCCACATTTGGGGAAGGGCAGGCCTGAGCATCCCAGGATCCCCTCTTCCTGCTCATCCTGTTTCCCAGAGGTCAGAGCACTATCAGCCCCAGGGGAACAGAGACAGCTACGACATAAGCAGCCACGGCCCTTCAGAGGGTTGCAGTCCAGAGTGGAAAACTTTCCAGAAAACCCATCACTACATCAGAAAGGGCAAGCAGAGGGGTGACTACCCTGCCTGGAGGAGGTGCTCTGGACCGAGCTGGGGGAATGGGTAGGAGTTAGACAGGAACTAAAGCGGAAACAGAGCCATCCACGTGGAGTGCAGGGGTACAGGGGGAGTCTACAGTGAGCGGGCTTGGGTGGTTCCCCCAAAAGCAGTGTCCTGGGAGGGTGCCTGGGCTGCAGGGTTGGGGATGGGTCTGAATGTCTGCTCCAGGGTCCCGCCCTGCCTTTGAGAATTCCTCTCTTGGATCCTGTGGAGGTTGGCTGAGAGCCGTAGTCTCTGTAGCCCACAGTGACACAATACCATAGACGACAGGGGGGCTTGCACAGACACGTTCCCCAGTCTAGAGGCTGCACGTTCAAGGTCAGGATGAGCCAGGTTGGTTTCCTCTGAAGCTGTCTGCTTGGCTTTGAACAGCATGTGTCTCCATGTGCCTTCATGTGGCCTTTCCTCTCCCAGTGTCCCAACCCCTGGCCAGATGTGCCCTGCTCCTGGTGTCTCCTTCTCTAACAACACCCTCGTGTGTGATTCACCTCTTCGAAGTTCCTGTGCTGCTAGGTGTGGCACGTGCCTAGAATCCCAGAAGTCTGGAGGCAGGAGGATTGTTGCAGGTTTGAGTCTAGTCTGGCTACATAGCAAAACTTTATCTCAAAAAAAAAAAAAAAACTCTGAAATCAACCAACCAGCTAAACAAAAAGTCCCTGTCTTACTGTCATACTTAAATATGGTCATATTTAAAGGTTAGGGCTTCCGCATAAGAATTTTGGGAGCCACTCTCCATCCCAAGACACGAAGGTCTCATGTTTATGGTGGAAGGGGACTGTCTCCTGAGGTTCCTCGAGATTTTGGTCTGTTCCAGTGAGCTGGGACAGCTGTTTCTACTTCCCAGGCCTGCCAGGTTCACAGATGAGGTCAGTTTCTCATTTCTCCCACCCCCTGCCCTGGGGCTCATGGGGACCTGGCTCTAGGAAATGCCCTCCTTTCCTTCCTTGAGGCTCCAAACTTGCCCTGGAAAAGCCGCTTTGCCCCTGAGGCCCTCAGCTGCCAGTGGGCTCCTGGCCTCCCGTTCCCTGGCCCTGCCCTCAGTAGCTTGATGCTCTCCTGGTGTCCCAGACAGGGGGCCACCTTGTTATTAATGCATGGTTGTATCTGGGGTTCAGGGAGGCCAGAGAGGACCTAGGGTCCCTGGATTGGAGACCTCCTCACTGTGTCACTGTCCCTAAGCTCATCAGAGAGCAGAGGAGGAGGGGCGTTTCTCTCTTCATCCCCGCTGCCCCTCCCACTGTCCAGCATGCCTGCCGTGTCCATCCAGTACAAGCAGGGATGACTAGGCTGATAGCAGATTTGGCAACCAGCTGGGGCCCTGGATGCCTGAGAGGACGAGCTGGTTCTGGGGTTGCTTTAGTCTCTCCCTCCTCTCTACTGATGCTAACTCCACAGTTCTCAGCCTCTTACCCCCAGTTGGTGCTCCAGGCCAAAAGCGGAACCCTTTGATCACTTTGTCACAGGGAGAGTGAACTCTGACCCCCTGAGGGTGATGGGACCTTCCAGGATGGGGCCACCGTCAGAGGTGTCTAGGCTTCTGCTTCTGAGCCACTTTCCTTGTTTCTGACCCTCATTTGCCAAGGCTTGCAGCACAAGGGACTTGCTGAGTGGCGCTGGGTAGCACTAGGCACAGCTAAACTTTCTACCCATGTCCCGTCATGACACACCTCACCAGCTGAAATCTACAGCAAGTCCTGTGGCTTTCCTGGTCACCCTGGACAGTGGAAGAGCCTCTGGCCACATCTGTAGAGTGCAGTCCTGTGGATCAGTGACAACTTCCAGAATCCTCTAGACCCACAGTGACTCTTCCTCAGCTCAGGATGCCGAAAAGTGTCCAAGGGAGCCTCAGTTCTTCTCTGGGCTCTGCTCACCCCGCCTCCCTGTGGCTCACAACAGTTTTTTTTTTTTTTTTCTCCCCTTCTTTTAATGCATTTGGTATAGAGTCTCACTATGCAGCTTGGCCTCCTAGTGATCTTCCAGTTTTCAGCCTCCCCAGTGCTGGGATAACAGGCATGCACCTCTATGCCCAGTCTCTGGACAGCTCAGTGTGTCCAGGGGTGGGGCTGGTGCGGCACTTGGTGTTTGTCGGTCCCTGTGCTCACCTGAGCAGGCGCTTAGTCCACTGAGCTCTCTTGCTGGCCCTCCTACAGGGAATTGATTGGGACCTAACCTGATTCAATTAACTGTTGGTCCCCACACCCATAGCTTGTTTCCTCCGCTGGCTTGGCCCATCAGCTGCATGAGATGTGGTCTGTCTGGTTCACACTGACACAGTGAGATCTAGAATGACCCCCCAAGTCTCATGGGTTCAGGGGTGGGGCTCTCAGAAGATGACTAAATCATGGCAACCTAGTGACCTGCAGGTGAGCTCCCAGCTCAACGTGCCACTGGGGAGCTGGTCCCTGGGGGCTGGAACTAGCAAGGCATGTTCCGACATCGTGGTATCCCTGCTTCCTGGCCACCGTGCAGAGCCCCTTTTCTCCATACCCCCTTCTGCCATTCACTTTTGCCCTGGCATCTGTCGACCATGTACTGGACCCATTGAGCTATAAGCCAGATAAACCTCTTTCTTTAAATTGCAAGTGTGGGGAATTTTGTTCCAGTGATAAAAATGTCACCACTGTGTGGCCGCAGGGGTGACAGAAGTGCCTGGCTTGAAGCGGGTGCCCAGTCAGGATGGGTGGAGTGATTCCCCCAGCCATCTGCATACCAGGACAAGGGGTCCACAGTGGCAAGCAGGGTGTGAGTAGAGTTGGAACTCACAGGTAGGCAGAAAACAGCAGCTCTTGGGGCAGATGTCCTGTGGGACGCTGACTGTTCAGCGGAAGGCCATGCCCATCCAGGAGTGAGAGGGGCCAGCTGCGGGGGAGCTGGCTGGGCCAGAGGGGTACAGGTGGGACTGCGTGTGGGGCGGGTCAGGGCAGGGCGGGGATGGCAACGCGGTGGAGGGTGAGAGTGCAGAGGAAGCCAGTCTGGTCTCAAGCAATCGAGCCTCAGTGGCCAGGGCTCTGCCCTAGTTTCCCCAGGTTGCTTGTCTTTAAGGCATGTGGAGGATAGTGGCCACATGGCCTTGGACACACTTGCCACCCAGCTCACAGTCCGTCTGTGGCCTTAGTCGAAATGAGGTCAGGACTTCAGGTCAGGCTGTTCCCCAGAGCAGCTAGGTGGCCTGCTGTGGTCAAGTGGGGTATGCTGTTTGACTCGGAACCTGGTTTGCTGAGTCCGTGGAGCCCAGCTAGGAGACAGGGGCAGGGAAAGAGGAGCCAGCTTTTGAAAGTCAGGGCCTTCCTGAGGTCTTCTTAGAGGGCAGCAAATTGTGACTGTGTGCTCCCCATGACAGACATCTCTGGGGGCCAGACCCTGCTTAGCTACCAGAAGATCCGAGGGGGGGGGCTGCATAGAGAAGAGGCAGAGCAGGCTGGAGGCCAGGGTGACCCTGGGCTGAGGGGCTGGCATTGTGCACATTAAGGTGGCTGAGGTGGAGGGGGGTCCAAGGCAAAGTGGACTGGAGGACAGGACAACCCTGGGCTGAGGGGCTGGCACCAAACACTGAGGTGGCTGAGGTGAGGGGGACCCGAGGGCCAGGCATGGGTCAGGATGGCTGTGAGGTTGGATCGGGAAGCCACAGAGCACAAGCCCAGGGGACCCAGGCACCCCTGCCCCATCCCACCCCACCCCAGCCCCCGCGCCAGCTCCTGCACAGATGGTGCAGTTAGAGGATGGGTAGATCCTGGCAGAGCCCTGTGCTTGGGAAGGAAGCAGGCCTGCAGGAGGTCTTTATATTAAAAGCAACAGCTTTTTGATTCCCTCATGTAAACCCTACATTAAGGCCTGGGGTGGAGGGGGGCACAGCCATAAGTGCTCACTCCAGCATAGCCCAGGACAGCTTTGGCCAGGATCTGAGGCTCTCGCTGGGGGCACCAGTGGCCAGGAAGGCAGCGCCTGACCCCCCAGATCAGGCCATGGTGGGGTCGAGGCCTCCCCAGCTCCAGGCCCCTTCAGAACTCTGGCTACCTCTCGAGGTGTCTGCAGAGGACAGCAGGGCCTCTCCAGTGCAGGCCAGAGCTGGATCATCACCCACTTCTGGGAGTGTGGGATTTAGGCATGTGGATCCCCAGCGCCGTGGCACATGGGACAGGGTGTGTGGTGCCCACATTGAGGGGTGAGAGGATTCATGGGAGTGATGAGAAATAGGGTGAATATTTCAACTAAAACAAAAATTATTCCCATAAACATAGCACCCACAGGGATGGGATAAATGTGTTTGAAATGAGTATTTTGAGGGGTTAATGGCAGTGGATAATTAAAGCTTTAAGGTAAACAGTCACTGTTCTTCAAGGTTGACAGGAGATGGCAGAGCCTGTGTCCGCTTCATTCACAGCCCTGCTCCCACACTGGCTGTGTGTCTGGAGGCGGGGGAACAGGTGCTGGGTCTTGGGGTCCATGGAGTGGAGGCTTTGCATCTCCTGCTGTGAGCTCCACTCTGCTCCCCATCTCGGGGTCACACTGCACTTGCAGGCTGCTGCCAGAGCAGGACATGGCGCCTGCTGAGCCAGAGCTGCCCCTGCTTGCACTGGGCAGGCTCTGGTCTAGTTCAGGGGCAGGGCCAGAGGCCATGGGTGCTGCTGACCCCTCTTTGTCCGCTGGACAGGGTGCACCTGCGTCTTTCTCTCCTGGAGGCTGGGGAGAGTGGAGTGGAGCTCACCCCAGGGCAGCTGGTGCACCGTGCGTTTAGCAGCGCTTTCTCTGGGTAGCCTCCCCCAGACTGAGCAAATCAGAGTTGAGGGGACCCAGGTGACCCATGTTCCTTCTCCAAACCCCTCTCTCTTTGTCCTCTTTTGCTGTGAGCTTGGGGTCTGCCCCAGAGCCACCTGGGAAAGCTGAATTGGCTGGTGGGGGCTCTCCTGGACTGGGGAGCACGGGCGGCCTAAGATCTCTACCCTCTGTCTCCAATGCCAAAGGTTCCCCAAGGGTCTCAGAAAATATAGAGCAATTTCCACCCCAGCCAGGGGCATGGCACATGTAATAAACGCCCATGAATAAATGATGAGCTCCGTTGGTGGCTGAGGCAGCACCCGAGTGGGGTGGTGGGCTGGGGCGGGGTGGGGGTGGGGCTGCTGCACTGTTGGCCTATGCATGGAATGCTCTAGAATCACAGATTTCCCTTACCGGGAATGCAGTGTTGGATGCAACCAGACTGAAGGAGGTGTGTAAACGTTTATGGAAACGGGAGGCCCACGTCGAGCTCCATCTCTGTGCCTAGAACCCTGACAGCTGTCCTTGTTGGGTCTGGTCTCAGTGTCTTGGTCTGAGCACCAGAAGAGAGGCGAGTACTTGGCCCAGGAGTTTTGCAGGGCTTTGGCTGAGGCAAGGATGGTCTGTAGGATGCATTCCTTCAGAGAGGGCGGGAGAGAGATGTTTAAGGAGTTGGTATCTCCAGTCATGGAGGTACCAGTCTGATGTCCAGAGGAAACTGGTCAGTCGCTGATCCAGAGCTGGGGATGTAGGCTGGTGTCCTTGGCCCACATGCAGGCAGGGACCTGTGCTGTAGTCTCGAGCAAAACAGCTTCTGCTTCTAGGAACAGTCTGCTCCAAGGCCATCAGCTGATTGGTGGAGACTGTGTACGACTTCTTTTGTTTAAACTTAACCGTGGCTTTTGTGACCCATGCTGTGTCCTCAGCTTGGTGCTACTAGAAGATGCTGGGATCTTTCTTTCTTTCTCTCTTTCTTTCTCTCTTCCTTCCTTCCTTCCTTTCTTTCTTTCTTTGAGACAGGGTCTTGCTATGCTGTTCAGGCTGGCCTTAAGCTCACTTCTGTAGCCCAGGCTGGTCTTGAACTTGCACTGATCCTCCTGCCTCAGCCTCCCAAGTGCTGGGATTACAGGAATATGCCACCACAACCGGCAATGCTGGAATCTTTAAAAGGTGGAGCCTAGTGGGAGGCTTGAAGAGATTTGAAGGGAATTGCAGGGACTGTGGGCTGTTGGGTGCTTCCTCCCTCATCTTTTACTTCCCAGCATGAAATAAACAGGCTTTCTCTGCTGTGTGCTCCAGCCATGATGCACCCCCTCTCCCATAGCAACACAGCTAACTGTGAGCCAAAACAAACCTTTCTGCTTTGTAAGTCAGTTAGTTCAGGTGCTTTGTCATAGCAATGGGAAGCTGACTGCCACAGTAGCTTCACAGCAATAGCTGGAATAGTTTTAGAACAAACACCTGGGGATCTGAAGGCATCCAACATGACATATACAGTTAGCCCATCAAGGAGTATGTAGTCCCTGGGTATGATGGCCCCTGGTACTTGCCCCATTCTGCCTCAGGGCCCCAGAGCAGGTGGCCATGACAAACACAGTGGTTAGTTGTAAGCATACAAGCTCGGGGGTTTAGTGTTGCTGCCTCAGCTCATGCTGTGCAATCAACCAGCATGGAAAGCAGCATCCTATGCAGGCAGGGGTCCACTGCTACACACAGCAAATGGGCTGAGGGGATGTTTCTTCTGTTCCCTGGGGCCACTGGGTCTGGGCTGTCCTCTTAGTCCAGCTGCAGCTAGCTCCCCAGGGAGGCCAGACTCAGCCAGCCCTGCTGCATTTGGTGAGCTTCTGGGCTCTTCAGGGAGAGGTCGCCAGGTATGGGGCCACAGGGCCTGGGATGGAGTTTGGCCTGGGTGCTGAGGGGGTGGTCAGGACCACATGGGGGCCACAGGGCGTCCAAGATCTCTGAGTGAGGGCAGGGCACACAGCCTCTACTGATCTATGACAGACTTCTGAAACATGCAGGCGCCCCCTGTAGCATAGCCCAACTCATCCTGGAGAACCCCGGCCCCTTCTTGCAAGGGAGCCCTATCACACCCCCTGCTCCCCTGCACCCTGTGGCCATCAGTCAGCATTCTCTACCTGCTGCACCCCTGCTACCCCAGGGCCTTTGCTTATGCCATGTCCTCAGCCTACACACTCTTCTGTCTCTTTTTTTCATTTGTTGGATTCAGGGACTCATCATGCAGTTCTGACTCATAATGATCCTCCTGTCTCAGCCTCCCCAGGTGTGTGCCACCATGCCTGATTTTGGGGCTGGCATGGGATGCCTGGAGTTCCGGGACTGGCATGTGGTACTGGGAATTGAACTCAGGTCTTTGCACTTTCCAACCAGGCACTTTATGCCACTGTGCTATCTCCCCAGCCCTCTTCTCTTTTTCAGAAAATTTCCTCCCAATCTCAGGTCAGTCTTCTGTCTCTCCAGCAGTGCACCCTGACTCACTGGGCCTCACCACCCCGATGAGGTCTGCCTTGTCCGCATGAGGGTCTCGGAGCCCTCACACCTCCCTGGTAGCATTCTCCACGGTGTGCTTCCATTTTCATTTGACTGCCTCCTCAGTGACCCGGAAGTACTCTCTGCCTGTTGTGCTGGACTCTCCCTGCTCACTACTCTGGAGTCAGGATTGGGGTTCTGCTCTGACCCTGGAGGAATTCCTGCCATGCCCTTGCCCAGGCCCTTACTGGGCCGCCATGGCAGAGGTGCTGTCCCTCTCTGGTTCTTCACATTATCCCCATCCACGCTGCAACTGCCCCTAGTTTAGGGAATGGCTTACTCTGCAGCTCTGCCTTAGAAAGGAGTAAATGAGGCTCCAATGGGAGCTGTGACATCCACCTTGACTTTAGCCCTGCAGAGCTGACATCAGCGGTCCCCGCCACTCAGCTGCTCCAGCAGCAGTAGCAGCTCTGGCCCCCACTGCCGCTCCCACTCCCTGCAGAGCTCCTTTCTGCTGCGCTATCCGAGTGAAAGTTTAAAAATATACAACTGGTCACAAAGATCCCCTGCTCTAAGGACTCCCTGTGCCCCAGTTAGGGCCACATCCAGGGCTCTTGTGAGGAGCTGGCACCCTTTCCGTGATGTCTGTCCTCGTGCATTTGTAGGCCCTGTGGCCTCTGCTGCAGCTGTCTACCACACCAGAGCAGCCACGGACAGTTCTGGAATGAGCAGGTAGACCTGGGTTACAATAACATTTTGTTTAGAACAAAAGTTGGGCCCCCCTTGGCCCACAGCCTGCAGCTTGCTGACTTGCGAGGTCTGGTATGACCCATTCCTGCCCCCTCCCATCCCATGGCCCCCCTCGCTCTTCCTTGCTGTCTCTGCCTGGGCCACTCTGGCCTTCCTTGTGTCTCCTGAGTGCCCCAGGCTTATTGCTGGGCATTTGTATGCACTGTTCTCTCTGTCAGGAACAATGCTTCTGGTCTTCATAAGGGTGACCCCCTCTCTGGGCGAATATTACCTCCTTGAAATGTCTTTTCTGGCCAGTTTTCTTTATAATGCTCTCACTCTTTTAATTTACTGATTAATTTCTTTGTTCATTCATCCACCAACTGCCTATTGATCTGCTAATTCATCTGTCTATCCATCTACCTATCTATCCATCTATCCACCCATCCATTCATCAGCCTTCCCATCTGCCCATTCATCAGTCCATCTACGTCTCTCCACTCATCATCATCCATCCGTCCGTCTGTCCATCCATCCATCCATCTACCCACCTGCCCCTCTGTTCATTCATCTGTCCATTTACCTACCTGCCCTTCCATTGATCCATCCATCCCATCCACCTGCCCTTCTATCCATTCATTGGTCCATTCATGCACCTGTCCATCATCCATTTACCCACCTGTCCATCTGTCCATCCGTCCATCCATCCACTCCCTGCCCCTCTGTCCATTCACCCACCCACTCACCTACTTGTCCCTGCATTCATCAACCCTAACCTAACTTTCCCTGCTAGGCCCTGAGACAGTCCTTGTCCGTCTTGCTCACTAACACAGCTTCCCATATGAGTGGCTGTAGGCAGTGGATCTGGCCAGTGCTCAGTGAGGTGAGTGAACTGGCTGCCTTCTTAGCCTGTGTCTCCAAGGTCACAGGGACCTTCTGTGGTCACGTTGCAGAGACCGGCCCTGGTTTAGGTGAGGTCCCCTTCCACACCCACCCCTGATGTGGCCACACTCTCTCTCTGTCTGTCTCAGAGTCCTGTAACAGTGGGGGCACTCCCTTCTCAGTCAAAGCAGTGGACAGCCTCAGTGAGGTCCCCACCCTGGAAGGCTCCACATGCGTGCTACGTGGGCTGCATGGTGCCGGTTTAGCACTGGGGACCGAGGTGAAGGAAAAGCACTTGAACATGAAGCGTCTCCCATGCAAGTGTTTAATTAGCCTATTATAAGACAGTAACTGGGCATTAGGATTTTTTTTTAAAATTTATTTATTTATTTTTTTCTTGTTTCAGAGCCTTTGTTTGTTTATTCACTCATTTCTATGGCCGGCTCAGCCCGCCCCGAGAGCAGGGCTGGCGCAGCATGTGGTGCCGGGGATTGAACCGCAGTCCCTGAAGCTGCCCAAGCTTTCCCAAGCAGGCACTGTAGACCACTGAGCTATCCCGCCGGTCCCCAAGGATTTTTTATAATTATTAATAGAGTATTAAACAATGAATTACCATGAACAATTAAAATTAATTACAGTTCTCAGAGTTAATTAAATTATTCCTTTACAGCTGGGCGTGGTGGCGCACGCCTGTAATCCCAGCACTCGGGAGGCTGAGGCAGGAGGATCGGTGCGAGTTCGAGACCAGCCTGAGCTACAAAAGTGAGCTCAAGGCTAGCCTGAACTGCATAGCGAGACCCTGCCTCAAAAAAAAAAAAAAATTATTCCTTTACTAGGACAAGTGGCTAGGCAGACGTAAAAATTCAGAGCTGGTACCACAAGCCTGCTGGGACTGGATGTCAATGAGCCAGGTGCTCTGCCCTCTCCAGCCAGGAGGAGGCGCTCGATGAACAGCTTGTACCTCGGTGACCACAGTTTCTCCTATGAGGAGGAGGAACGGGAGGTGGTGGGGGTGGTCCACGTTGCTGGCTTGAGTTGCTTCCTGAGTCCTCATCTGTCAGGCCTTTTCTGAGCTTGTTTCTCTCCCCTCTTTCCTCTCTTTCTCTTTCTCTCCTTCCCAATCCTTCCTTCCTTCCTTCCTTCCTTCCTCCCAACCTTGATTCCTTCTCTTTGCTGTGGGCCAGCCATGTCCTAAGTACTGGAAGCACGAAGATAAATCAGGCTTCTGTCCTGGCAGTGCTCATAGTCGAGGACAGAGACCTAGTACTACATTAATGCGGAAGAAAGAGCCAGAGGCTGGGGCCTTAGCTGTGTGACCTTAAGCAAATCACTTACTTGTTTGAGTGTCCGATCCCTCATTTGTGAAATGGTACCTAGTTTGTGGGACCACTGGGGGTGCAAAGGAGTTTAACTGCAAAATACTCAGTTCAGTGCCTGGAACCCAGGAAGTGCTCCCCCAGCGTGCCTGAGTATCATTATCTGTTGAATTTTGACATTTGTAAGCAAGGTAAGCGTAGCTAATCTGACCTGTTAGGGTCAGGAGCAGCTTCGCTGGAACAGAAACCCGTGTCTGAGTGTTTAAACATGGTTAGATGAGAGGGTAAGGGAGGGGCGCTGTGCTCCAGGAGTGCTGCTGGAAAGCTGTGGTGGGCAGAAAGATGGCGCTTGGAGAGGTACAGAGGTAATCCTCCAAAGGGGGGCTGTGCCCTGTGGTTGGCTCAGTCTGTGTGGCTGGCAGTGATGGCAGAAGTGACTGAAGTCACCCCACAGTTAGGTCTTCCGGGGTCCTCTGGCTCCTTGTGTGCCCCCTTGGCTCTGGGGCAGTTGCTCAGGGGGAGCCCTGTGGAGGACCAGTGTGGGGAGATGTTGAGGGCTCCGGCAGCAGCCGGCGGGGTCCTGATCAATGGGCCACCTCGGGAGCGGGTGCCCCGGCCTGTGCAAGCCTGTGTGTGGCTGTGGCACTGGGGACAAAGGGACAGCAAGGTCCCAGAGACCCATAGCACCAGGTGAGGTGGAAATGCTTGCAGTTTTAAGGCAGCACAGTGCAGGCCAACTCAGTCCCCAGCAGTGAATGATGAATGCCAGTGGCTGCGAGTGGAGGGGGACAGAGCTCAGAAAGGAAGCACCGAAGGTCAGGCCTGCAGGTTCCCAAGGTCCCTCTCGATGGCCCAGAGGATGCCAGGGAATGAGGAAGAGCCCCTCCTTCCTGCACATTTATTACATCCCAGGTACAGGTCCAAGTGCATCTGCGTGATAACTCACTTAATTCTCCTGACAACTCAGGGAGGCTGGTGCTATTATTATGTTAATTTTAAAGATAAGGAAATTGAGAAGGGTTGAAACATGACTCCACATCTCAAGCTAATAGTTCAGGGTGGGGTGGGGATTTGAACCCTGGAAGCTGTTGAGGAGCTGCTTCAGGCCATCTCTCCAGGAGGCTGGGGTGCCAAGAGGCCAGCGGGGCCTGTGGCCAGCTGAGAGGAGCCCAGAGCTCAGGCTAGGGCAGTGGGGGAGGGAAGGGGAGAGAGCCAGGCACAGGAAGCCAGGGCGTCAGGCTGGGTAGCAGTCACCAGTCAGATGCAGGTGTGCAGGACTGAAGGACCCCTGCAGGCCCCAGCTCATGGGCCCAGGGCAGGAGGAGCGTCCAGAGCGCAGGCAGGAGAATCATGGGAGGGGCAGGCATGGGGGCTGCTGAGTTTAGATTGTGGAGGGCACCCAGCGGGCTGTTGGGACACAGTCCTGGGAGATCCTGTGTGCCCCGGCTCCTTGCCCTGCATGTGGCGTGGCCCGTGGCAGTGCCCAACGGGTATTCTAGGTAGGACAGACAGACCTGCAATCTCTCACGCAGCAGGCTGTGCCCTGGTCAGGTGGGAGACCCTGGGCCTGGAGGAGCCTGGAACCATGGAACATGTCCTCATGGGCTGGGGCCTTTTATTCTCTCTCCAGCTTGGTGGACACAGGATCTGGCTTCCTGGATCAGTAAGCCTGTCATATGCAGTAAGTGGGCAGCACAGGGGTGGCTGGCTGAGGCAGAATGACTGCGGCCATCCTGGGCATGGTGGGGACTGGGAAGGACCTCCTGATGTGTGGCCTGCAGCTCTCTTCCCATGGCTGGGTGGGGTCAGAGTTCCTGCTTCAGGGTCTGTCTCCTCTGTGTCCCGGGGTCACTTCTGCTGTGCTAGGCCTGTGCCGTATGGGCCAATCACACCAGCCTCTCACCTGAAGCCCAGGACCCAAGCCTCTCGTCCCTGCAGGGGGCCATGGATTGAGGGAGCGGATCTTGGGGGAGGGGTAACTTTCCAGCTATCGGAGGAGGCAGGATGCCCTTTAGGGTGGAGGCTCAAGGAGGGTGGGGGCGGCAGGGCAGAAGGGTTTTTATCCCAGAGTGACATTGTCAGTGCCTGGAGATATTGCTGGTTGCACTGGTGGGAGCTATAGATGTTTGGTGGGTAGCATGGCCCCTAAGAAGAATGATGTCACCCCAAAACCAATGGTATCAAGGGTGAGGAGCCTGGAAACGGGGGCCAAAGCTGCTAGGGTGGATGGGCTCTGCTCCCTAGCCCCAAAGAGACTCCACGAGGTTGTGTGGTTGTAGCCGGCTGCTGGGCTGGCTCCTGGGACCTGGACTCTTGCTCTGAGCTGGATGGCAACTCAGACTTGCAAAGGAGACCCAGCCAGGAGCGGGTGGCCTGCGGGTAGCCATCTTCTCAGGCCTTGGAGTAACAGGTGCCACAGTTCCCCGAGCTGCTCTGCAGGGCAGGGGCCGCTGTGTATACAGCACGTATGAATTTTCAAGCCACGTCCGCTGACGCGCAGGAACTGCAACTTTATTTTTCTATCACTGAACAGAATTTCAGTCCCAAGCTCGTATCTGCCTGAGGGCAGAAAATGTAATCTCAGACAATTCCAGGTGAACTCAGTCATTTCAGGTAGAGGCTGGAACTCTGGGGACTTCCCTTCTTCTCCTGTTGCTTGGGGACCCATGGGCCTCCAGGGGTGGCACAGTGCAGGAAGGTGACATGAGAAGCCTGCTAATGGTATCTGTCCATGGGAGCCCTACCACATGGATGCTGTCCGCCAGCCTGGTCCTTGGGTGAAACCCTCCCCCCTGAATGTATCCATGTGTCTAGCTAGTCCCTAGGATTTAGGTTTGTGCTTCCTCTCTGTCTTCAGGGGACAAGACAGGTGGGATGGTTTCCTCTTCCTCCTCTTCCTCCTCTTCCTCTTCTTCCTCCTCTTCCTCCTCTTCCTCCTCTTCCTCCCCCTTCCCCTCCCCCTTCCTCCCTCCCCTCCTTTTCCGCTCCTTCCCTCTTCCCCTCTCATTTCTTTCCTTCCCTCCTCCCCCTCCTATTTTTTCCTTCCTGCCACCCCCTTCACCTTCTCCCTCTCACTCCCTCCTTCCCCTCTTTTAGTACCTAGCAAATCTCTCTGCTCTCCAGTGTAGAAGCTCAGAATTTAACCCCAATTCCTGAGGGGCAGCTGTCGGCTGCACGGTGTTTGCCAAGTGCTTTGGGATTCTCTGCCGGCCTCAAAACCTCAGGTGAGCTTTTGCGGGGGCCCAGCGCTGCTGAGTGTTTGCAGAGCCGGTCCTGTTTACCCAGTAGCTCTGCCTCTCCCCTTCCCCCTTTAGTGAGTCTATTGAGCCTATCAGGGCTCAAGTGCAGATGGGGTACAGGAGGGACAGGAAGCTCAGGGAGGGCTGGATCTCACTGAGGTCACTTAGCTGCAGAGCCAAGCAGCTGGCTTAGCATCCCCAGAGGCTGGGGGGCAGGTAGGGGTCTCTTGAGGGTGAGTGTGGACATAACTGCCCCATGCCCATGGGAGGCGGTGGGTGCTGCTCCTTCCTCCTGCTCCACCCTCACATGAGTCTGCAAAGCGAATAGTGCCATTTCCATTTCACAGGTAGAGAAACTGAGGCCTGAACAGGGATGGACCTATTTCCCATCATAAATCGGCATCACAGACAGGAGTTTAACAGTTATTATTTCTTTATTTTTAAATGTATGCCCACTAAAGCGATCTAACCAATACAGGATTATATTCAATTTTACATTGTTCCACCTTTCCCTTACTTCCCGTCCCCAGCATTGCTGTCTCCATACAGTCACCTGTATCCTTCCCCTCCATAAGCATACATAGACATGGAGGCCTTGGAGAAAGGTGGGGTGCTTCAACCGCTCTACTGTGCAGATGGCTTCCACCTTAACATGTTCTTCCCTTAATGGTTTATTTTTGCTTCACAACCTATTCTGGATACCTCAGGTCAATAAGACAGATGTAAGTTATCCTTCTTAATAGCTTTCTAGTAGCCAATTGCATAGATCGCCGTACTCAGCCAAGCGGTCCCCTTTGATGCGCATTCTGGCTGTTTCAAGGTTTCTGCTCCTATATTACTGCGAAAGCCACTGTAGTGTGGCTGCCCATCTGTAATGGTGCTTTTATGTCTGAGGATCGATTCTGAAAGCGGGACATTGGGTCAAGGGTTATAAACATTTTATGTTTTCATGGATACAAGAGGCAGGGTGGAATCTAAATATGTCTGACTCTGAATCCCAAGAAAGACGCAGGATAAAGATGGCGACATAAGCCTGGGACACTGTGCTGGTGCCTGCTGCTCTCGCTGGTCTGGAGTGCCCAGAGATGCTGGTGTCATCACAGCTCAGTAGAGCTTCAGAACCAGCCCAGCGAGGACACAGCCTCCCCTGTCCTGGGGCGGCCCCATGCTGGAAAGTTCAGGGCTCTTGGTTCCTAAATTGTAGATGTAAAGATTCACAGGTTGCAGCAGGCAAATTAGCTCCAGGGGAGCCCGGTGGGTCTGGGGCTCTGATGTCCAGTCTGCACTGGGGAGGGCTCTGGGTGTTTTTGTAGATGGAGGTGGGCCCAGGAAACTTGGCTGTTTGCTGTCCCTGGCTTCCCAGGTGCGGGCACTGCTCTGCCACTGGAAGGGGTCAGGCTGTGGTGTCCTCAGTCCCATTCCTCCCTGCCTGCACAAGCTGTCAGGGAGCTAGCAGGGCCAGGTATGGCACTTGTTAGGGAGATGATGGAAGAAGAACCCTAGGAAGGACAGCACCAGGGCCAGGTAGAGGGGAGAGGGCCGAGGGATGGCATCTGGCTACCTCTTTCACGGCGAAGCTGGCAGGTGGGAGATGGGGGCACGAGAGTGAGAACCCCCAGGCTAATGGGGGCGGCGCAGCTTCTGGCCTGGTAGAAGTGGCACAGCTTCCGCCCCAGGAAGCACTCAGGCTGGTAAGGTGAGTGGCTCCCCTGGCCTGGGGATCTTCCTTCCTTGTGGAGAAGAGATAGAGAAATATGCAAAGGCCTTTGCTATAATTCATAGCCCCTGAAAGCCCTGCTTAAAAACATGGATAGGGCTGGGGAGATAGCTCAAAGGTCTAAGTGCCTGTCTGGCAAGCGCAAGGACCCGTTTGATCCCTAGTACCACATGCCGTGCTGACCCTGGAATCCTAGGCATGTAGTGGCAGCCACTGACGCCAGGTGTGGTGTCACACACCTGTGGTCCCAGCACTGGGGAGACTGAGACAGGAAAGTCACTATGAGTCTGAACTGCATAGCTAGGCCCTGTGTCAAATAAATGAAAAAATTAAAAAACCCACGGACAGTGGCTCTGCATCCATTTGTGACATGATAGCTCAGGCCCCGTGGTGGCCCAGTGGGGGTAATGCAGGCTTTGGAATCTCAGGGACTTGGACAGGAATCCTGGCCCCCCACTGATAAGCTGTGTGTTCTTGGCTCTGTTACTTCACTTCTCTGGGTCTGCTTTCTCATTAAATACAGGGTTGGTGTTTAAAGGAGTTAATCCGCTTGTAGCCTCAGCATGGGACACTTGGCTATAACCACACAAGCTTAGAGGTGGCTGCCAGGGTGTGTGTGATTATATCCTAAAGAGTTTCCGACAGGAGAGCCTGAGGCTGTGTTCCCCTGGGGGTTTTGACCCTGAATTTGGGGGCCTCTGACACTCCCCTTGCAACCTGTCCTGGGAACTGAGCTGTGACCTCCAGAAGCGTGCGGTTGAGCAAGGGCTGCGCTGGGGCAACTCGGTGGAGGTAATTAAAGGAGATGCAGCCGGAGCTGCTTGCCAGAGAGCCTGGCTTCTAATGAGCCCCAGGCCGGAGCAGCCTCATGCACCCCGGCTCAGGGCCTCTGCCTTTGCTGAGACTGCGGCTCCAGTCCCCTGCTGTGCCAGTGCTGGGAGCAGACAAATTGGAGCTGGAGTCAGCCAGGCGGCAGGGGTGTGTGGCTGCAGACGCAGGGCCAGCATGCAGATGGCAGGGTGTGGGGCAGGCGCGGCTGCCCGGAGCACCTTCCTGGGGGAGGCATCCGTGGGCTGCAGGGCTGGGCGCTGCTCGGACGCCTCGCTCTGCTGGCTTCTCTGGTCTTGACCTGCGTCCCACCTGACCACAGTGACTCATCGTTCCCCTGAGCCATTTAAACTCCTAGCGCTGGGCGTGTGGGTGCGGAGGCAGGGCTGGTGGGGCAGTTGGTGTAGGGACAGGTGGAAGCCGGGGTGAAGTTGGGGTCCAGCTGCCTGTGTCTAGCACAGCAGGGGTGAAGCCTCGAGGGTGAGGGGCTGGCAGTGGGAGGGTCGCCTAGGCGCATTAGGCCTCTCGTCTCTGCTTAATGAGTAGCCGCTTCATCTTGTATAACATGCTGGTCACAAATGTACCTTATCACACGGAGCCCTCCCCACCACCCTGCTCTCCAGGTGGGGAAACCAAGGTTCAGAGAGGCTAACCCACTTTCCCCAGGTCACACGGCTTGCTCTGTGATGGAGCCAAGAATCAGATGCAAGTGCTCCAGCCAGGCCATTCTTGGGGTGAAATGGGGAGCCTAAGAACTGGATGGGCTCAAGCCCGCCTGAGCAAATGACAGCACCCATGAACCAGAGCTAAGACCCAGGAGTGGGGCCAGTCCCCTCCCTCAAGCCTTCTACAGACCCAGAGGAAGGCCTTGCTCTCAGGGCTCCTCTGCCTTGGGTACAGCTCCTTGGACCTGAGGAGCCATCCTGGTCTGGCTTGTTCTTGCATCCTCCAGCTTTGGCCCCAGCTCTACCGGCTCATAAAGCAGAGCTGGGGGGTACTCAGTGGTAATCTCAGCACTACCTAGTGGGGATCTCACCCTGGTTTAGTCCTCAGGGAGCCCTCACCCCTGGACCTGCATCTGGGTTTTTCTCTGGGGCCTGACCTTGAGTCTCCACTTGGCCCTGTGTAGCTCCTGCTTTAGGCTTTGAGTCTCTCTCACTCCCTGGACCACTCCTGGGTCTCTGCGTAATGGCCTGCCTGGCGTTGCAGCAGAACTCAGGCTCTTCTTGCGTCCAGAGGTGCCTTGTCCCTGGCCCAAAGAGGACAAGCGTCCTAGATTTGGAACCCTATGAGGACAAAAGCGGTGACAGGAAAGGTTAAGGTAAAGGTGCATGGGTGCAGGAAAGAGAGGGAGGGAGGGAGGGAAGGCGAGAGACAGAGAGACAGACAGAGATAGTGACAGAGAGAGAGAGAGAGACAGAGAGAGACAGAGAGGCAGCCCAGCAGACTGCTCCTTCCAAATCTCCGCTCCCTGGACAGGGCTGTGCCAGACAAATGGGCAAAATAGCACGGAGCTACGTAATGACACAGAGTTATTTCAAAGCGATTATCTGGGATAACAGTAATTATGTCCAAGAACAGAGAAGGTCAAACTGGCTGGTCCCACTGCTCGACTCCAGCGTGGTTCTTGCCAAGAGAAAGCCACTGTGTTCCGAAGGCATTACAGAGGGAGGAAGGGAGTGAGGGCCAGGGGGTGGGGAGTTGGGAGGAGCGGGAGGAGGAGGAGGAGGGCAGGATGGAGTGCAGCTCCTGGTCAGGGCCTCTGTGGTGGCATTAACTAATGGTTGACTTGGAACGCCCAGCTGGGCTGAGCCAGAGTGGCTCTGGGTGTGGAAGGCGCACCTGAGGATTGCTGCCGGCAGTGTAAAGCAGAACTGGAGGGGCAGATGCGTGGTGGATTCTCCTGGAGAAATTTGTTGCACTGGCTTTCTTGATAAGCACTCTGCTGTTCTTAGAGGAGCCAGGGTCTTTACTGCCACCACCAGGGTGGCTGCTGTCTCTTGGGGAAGCTCCGGTCTTGGTCTTGAGCGTCACTGGCTCCGGTGCAGATCCCTCAGCTTGCTGGCACAGATCCTTCACCCTGCGAGTGCAGTCTTCCGACTTTCCAGCTTCTACCAGTGGCCTTTCAGCCTTCTCGGGTCAAGTCCTTGATGCAGACTTGCATGGGACATTACCATGGGATCCAGGGCCTCAGCGGGATCCTTCTGGGCTCTAGTATGTGGATCCTTTGTCATTTGAATTTTTGGGTGAATATTGTAAAATAATCCCACAAATTATGTGTCCTGTTTTAGATCTATTCCCCTATGAACGAACTGTGAGTATCACAGCCTCTGAGGAAGGTGGCCAGGGATTTGGCTCCGGTGTTGCCTAGGAAACCCTTGTTCTGTTAGCTTCTTGGACACAGTGAGAGCTCTTCTGTATCCATGGCTCCTAGGATGTCTCCGAGGGGATGTGGGCCCACTCTGGTCTGCCCCTTCGTTTCATCTTCCTGTGCTCCTTCTGTCACTGCCATCCACATTCCCCCCATGTCTTCCTCCATCTGGACAACTTCTCACCCCTCTGCCTGGACACCTGCCCACTCTCTCAGGTCCCGCCCACCCATCGCCTGCCACGCCATTCTCTTTCCTTCCATGTCCCCTTGTTTCCGATCCACCTTGCTGTATCTTTAACTTGCCTTAGTCTCCTTCTGCCCTTTGTATCCTTCCATACCTTTCCTCCAACTCATGCTGCTGTCTTTTTTCCTGGCTTCCCACCAGTCTCCAGCCTTCTACCCTTCCACTCTTCACTCTCTACCTCTCTACCTATTCATTTGCTATCAAATGTCCACATGGAGACACATCCCAGGATCCATGGATACAGAAGAGTTCTCATTGTGTCTGAGAGGCTAACAGAACTAGGGCTTCCTAGGCGACATGGGAGTAGAATCCCTGGCAGTCTTTCTCAGAGGCTGTGATACTCAGGGTTTCTAGGGGAACAGATCTGATATAGGAAACATAATTTATGGGATTATTTCATAATATTGACCCCAAAATTGAAATGCTATCAGTTTTCCATTCACCCACCTCTCTTTCGTTTTCCCATCCATTTAGTCATTCACTCATTCTTATATCCATCCCTATCATTCACTATACAACCATCCATCTGTCCATCCATCTGTTCATCTATCCATCCCTGTTGCACCCACCCATCCATCACCTTTCATAACATCCATCCATCACACTTCCATTTTTCTACTCATCCACCCATCACCCTTCCAACCAGTCACCTACTGATCCATCCATCCATCTACCCATCCACCCACCCACCCATCCATCCATCCATCCCCCTTGCATCTACCCATCTATCACCTTTCATAACATCCATCCATTTTTCTACTCATCCACCCATCACCCTTCCATCCAGGCACCCACTGATCCACCCATCCATCCATCCACCCATCCATCCATCCACCCATCCATCCATCCATCCATCCATCCATCCATCCATCCATCCATCTGCCTTCCACCAAGCCACCATCCACCCAACCCTTTCATCCTACCCACCTGCCCATCACCCTTCCATCTCCCTGTGTAACCTTCATCCCTTGCATTTTCTACCCTTTCCTCTTGTATTCATTGGCCCATCACCCATCCCCTTCACCGTCTTTCTACTCACCCATCCACATATGCATTTTCCTTCCTATCCACCCCTTCTTCTGACCACTTTTCTGTCTGTCCCCATGGCCCACCCCCAGGCAACTCATCCCTGTCCTCTGTTGACCATTAGCCTACTCAGTGTTCTCTGGCAGGCCCCTCATTTCCTGCTTGTGCTCTGTTTATGCTCTTCGCCCAGCCTCCTATGTCCTCCTCCCAGACTCTCACTGTTGAAATCATACCCTTCTTCGAAGTTTATTTTAGGATCTCTATTTCAAGCAAGTGTCACACACTAGAAAACGTGTGAGTCTGCAGCCCAAGGGAGGGGCATTGCAATTCTGGCTGAGCCCTTCACTGGCCGCCCGAGTCTCAATAACTGTCATATAAAAGGGGTTAACCATACCTGCTTTGTACAGTAGTAGAAGGGTTAAATAAGATTGCATATAAAATGCTCAGGAGCGTACACAGTCCCCGGGGGCTGCTCCACAAATGTTAAGCTCCACTGAAGAGGAAATACAGAACTGATGAAAGAGTTTCTTGCACTCTGAAGGTGTGTGGATGGGGTGGCTGGCTGCGACCGACACGCTTCCTGAGGCTGACTTCTGCTTTTGTCTACAGCTTTCCGGGGTGCCCTTTCTCCCCGCTGATGCGTCCTCCAGAGGTATTAAAAGCAGATACAAAGGGTAGGTAGTATAGACAGCAGGGCATGGTTAAATCAACTCCATCCCTGCAGGGGGCTCAGGATGAGACCATGGGCACCATGCCAACTTCTCATTAGAGACACAAGACCTGCTCTTGACACGCATAGTGAAGACTGCTGGGCCAGTGTGTGTGTGTGTGTGTGTGTGTGTGTGTGTGTGTGTGTGTTGTTTCCAAAGGTAGCTGGATGTCCATGAGCGAGCTCTTTGTTTTTTTTTTTAATTTTTAAATTTTATTTTTTTCTTGTTTCAGAACTTTTGTTTGTTTGTTTATTTATTTTTATGGCCAGCTCAGCCTGCCCTCAGGGCAGGGCTGGTGCAGCATGTGGTGCCGGGGATCGAACCATGGTCCCTGCAGCTGCCCAAGCTTTCCTAAGCAGGCGCTTTAGACCACTGAGCCATCCTGCTGGGCCCCCATGAGCGAGCTCTTTCACTGAATCCTCTGTCCATGGAGGGCCCTTCCTGATGAATAGGACAGCCAGGCCCCAGAGAGAATGTGCACTGAGTCCCTGGGAGCCAAAAGCTGTTTTCCTCTTCTGGAGACAGGATGCCTTGCTCTTAGTCTTCCACTGGCCTGCCAGAGAGCTTGAAGCCATGCTCTTTGATTTGTACCTATGTCCTTTACTGTAACACCACAGACTAACAGCAACAAATGCTCTGGGATTGCAACCAAAATGGGACCTGGCTGGTAGCATTGGCCTGCGTCTGTGGTGTGAGCATCTCCACCATGGCTGGTTTCAAGCTACCAAAGTGATGTCATGAAGTGTGGAATTGGGAGGAGACTCGCAATGGACCCTATCATCCTGCAAGCCCAAGGGACAAACAGCCTCCAGGGCACAGACGGTGACAAGGTGGAGTAAATAATTAGGAGGTGATGAAGTTTGTGCATTTTATTGTCTTTGTTGTTAACACAATCAATTTAATGGTGAGCTTATATAATTTGATTTTTAATAATGGCTATGCTTAACTACTAGCTCACAGAAGTCCTTATGGTTTAACTCATGCTTTCCACAAACTCTGTGAACCAGCTTCACTCCCCACTTAATTTATTCCCAGTGGGTTTATTTTCTCCCAGCAGTCTCAACTTTAGGGGCACGGGAAGGGTGTCATGCAGAAGCCGAGTATTCTACACGCCAGGCCTAGTGTCACACTCCCTCAAGGACAGATAGGGAAATGTAACGTGCCCGGATCACTCATGGGAGAGTTGCCTTTTATTTGACCTGGGTTCAAGTTCAGCATTTACCATTTGGTAGTGATACGACCTTGACCAAGCCCTCTGAGCCTTTGAGGAAATTAAATCCTTTCTTAATTTAACCGCTACTTACTGAGCACCTGACATGTGCCAGACACTAGAAATAGAGAAGTAAACACTGAAATCAAGCAACTCCTCTTTACATATAGCTTATGTTCTTACTGGGTGAAATATTCAATCCTTCATTATACGGTAGGAGATTTTCAATTGTATGTGTTACTCATTGTCTAGATATTGTTGTTCCCTCGACAGAAGTTGGATGGGGTGGCAGTGGCTGGGGTTCTGGTCTTTTTTCAAGTCAAGGACATACTGCCATGAAACCGTCATTTGTTTTTCACGAGGGTTTAGCATCTATCGCTTTTTAAAGTGAAAATTGACTCCCTCTCCTGCTGTGGTATATTTTACCTGGTGACTTCGTCACTCTTGTCATTGCTGAGACAAAATACCCAACACTTCAAGTTCAGGGAGGAAAGTTTGTTCAGCTCACAGTTTGTAGAGGTTTCAGTCCATAATGGGCTCACTCCAAGGTAGGGTGCCGGGCACGGGGGCATCAAAGAGGAGAGAAAGTTCATGCAGGACAGAGAGCAGCCCAGCAGGCACAGAGAGCATATGAACGGCCTCTTTCTGCCCCCTTTCGCTTATTCAAGCTACTCAGGGCAGGTAACACTCACACCTTTAATCCTAGTGCTGTTGAGCCTAGCACACCATGAGTCATGCCCGATGTCACACACTCAGGTCCCCCCGCCTCTGAAAAAGCCTTGCCTATAACTGCATGAGATTTTGGGGGACAGCTAAACAGAAGCTGTGACACCTGGGTCATTATCTGCTACTCATTCATTTATCCATCCACCCATCAACCTTCTATCTATCTGTCCATCCATCCATCTACCGTCTGTCTGTCTGTCTGTCTGTGTCTATCCATCCAGGACTATATCTTCAATTCTACTGATTGCTTCATAGGCAGCTCTTCAGTTCTTGGCCGTTCTGTATTCTGTCCTGTATGACGTGTGTGTGTGTGTGTGTGTGTGTGTGTGTGTGTGTGATGAAACAAGTTATGTGAGAGGTGAGTGTGGCTTCTGCAGCCTAGTCCTTCCCTTTGTCTTTCCTCTTGGAACCTGTCCATGAGGCGGAAGGCCTTATTTCCCAATCTTCCACCATGTCTGCCCCTCACAGTAACCACTAACCACTAACCACACTCACCATGTAGTTAATTTGAATGGAGATGGGCCATTAGTGTAAAATTTGAATTTTAAAACTGTATGAAAAAATAATGTCCATTAACAGTTCTCATTAACAATTTTTATATTGATTATGTGTTAACATAATAATGTTTTGTAGCTACTGGGCTAAATAAAGTATATTATTAAAATCGATTTCACCTATGCTTTTTTTTTTTAACATGGCTCTCAAAACTAATTTTTTTTTGTTTTTTTGCTGGCTCAGCCCACCCTTAGGGTGGGGCTGGTATGACATGTGGTGCTAGGGATTGAACTGTAGTCCCCTGTGCCTGCCTAAGCTTGCCTAAGCAGGCACTTTTGACTACTGAGCTATCTCGCCAACTCCAAACTGTAATATTTTGAATGTGGCTTGCACAGTGCTGGTCTGCACATGAGCCATGTTCCTGTGAGGAGGCTGGAGGCTGGGGGAGCAGGCTGGGAGCAGCTGGGTTGCTCTGCCTAACTCTGGGGTCCACAACCAGGCCCACTGGGCCCTAGCAGTTGGCGTCCATCTTCCATTCTCTGTCCTTTGTCTCTTTCCCTGAGTCTTCAGTACTTGGATGGAGAAGAGTGTGGGGAATGGCTGAGCGGGACCTTGGTCACATGAGTGGGGGCAAGCCACAGCTGGAGTGCCTAAGGCAGTCAAGCTACCTCAGTCCTGAGAAAATAACTCGCCTGAGACATTTCCAGCCATTTGTTGCCAGGCAACCCTGTGTCACGTGGTCCTTTGTTAAATGTATAAATAAATACCCCTTTCCAGTGGTTATTCAGTTCCTTTCCTCCCATCAGGAGAGAGAGGGCTCCTCCTGACCTCTGCTTTCATCTCTTATCTTTATTTCTCAGTCCTCTCGCTGTTCTCCTTAGGAGCATCCACAGCTATGTGAGAACGCAGAACTGCACTATTTCTGGGTCTCTTGAAAGACACCCTGTCACTTCTTCACATAGTGTCACTCACTTTGGGCCGTGGCCCTCTGCAGGGCATGAAATAATCAAACAATTTCACCTGGGGCTCGACCTTAAAACTGGACTGAGATGTAAAATTGTTGGCATGCTGGAAAAACTCTCAGGCACACCTTGACCCCAGATTTTCCGTATAAGCTGAGGGAGGTCACGGCTTTCTGCAGGGACATCTGGGGCTTCTAAGGCTTCTCAAACTCCTGGCTAAAACCTCCTCCCTCAGCCAGCTTGTTCCACCCTTAGCAGATTTGGGGGTAGGGTTCTTTGTTGTGGGGCTGCTGTGAGTTTGGTTGCCCTTGGCTTCTGGTTGCTAAGTGCTAGTTTCGTGGCATACCTCTTAGTGATGACAACAAAAAGGTCTCCAGACAGTGCCAAATGACCGTGTAGGTTACAATCACTCTAGGCCAGAACCACTGAGTTGGAGGGAGCTGCACCTGATTAGATTCAGATGCTGCAGAGCCCCTCCCTGGGAGCACCCTGTTGGTTCTGTTTATCCTACTGCCACAGCTTGTCAGCCTTAGACCCATTTGGGCCTGCCTGGTGCTCCATAGTGGGTGATTTTGTAACAAATAAAGAGGTCCGGGCAGGCCTAGCCAAGGAAGTTTTATTTTAGCAAAGATCTGCCAGAGGTGAGGGAGTTGGTTCTGCATATACTAGGGAGAAGAGCATTCTGGGCCAATGGAGCAGCACATGCAAAAGGCCCCGAGGTGGGCACATGCTTGGTGCACAAATCGGAGTTTCAGGGCTCAGAGAAAGCCAGAGGATGAGTGAGACAGGATTGTGTAGGGTCACTGTGAGGGCTTGGCCATGAGTCTGAATGATCCAAGAGCCACTGATGGCTTAGGTGTGCGAGTCAAGAGGCCTATCCTGGGTGGTGCTGCACATGGTGGGAGCCCTAGGACTCCTTCCCAAGGGCCTAGCTCCTGTGGATAGGCCCAGGTCAGAGGTGCGGGAACCCTGTGGCTTTCTCTCCAGAAGATTCCAGAGGCCTCTGGCTCCCAGCACCCAAGCTTGAGGCTCTGCTTGCCTGGCCTGGCTGCCTAGCACTGTGAATGCAGCAGCTTCGTGAGCCTGAGCCCCCTCCCCCCTCCCCATCAGCCTGGAGCTTTTCATCTCTTGCTTTGTCCCCTTGGGCAATTATTTATTATTTCCTTCTCCAAAGTGTTTCTGAGACACGGCTCTTATGAAAGATGCTACACTGGATAAAGTGGGACGGCATCATAATTCACCCTGGCTCCAGCTGAAATATTTGAACGACAACACATTACTGTCCAATTTGGCTGCTCTCTGCTTTGAGGGAGAGGCAGGGACCCCCCGTTTGGGGTCCTCTGAGCTCTTTGCAGAGTTGAATAGAATGGGTTTGGCAGCTACAGTGCTGAGTAGAGAGCCGTGGGAGATATGCAGGGGGATGGTCTGTTGGCGTGGCCAGGACCGCCTCCTGCGCTGTTACCTGGCCTCCCCCATTGGACAAGGAGGTGCTGCAGGGCCCAACTGACCCTCCTTCCTTGGGTATTTCCCATGGTGCTTCACTCAGGAATCCAAGCAAGGCATGATGGGAAGAAGGCATCTCTGCAACCAGCATGGCCTGATATCAGGCCCAGCTCTTATAACAGGCCCTGGGATCTCTGTGTCTGTAGCTTTTCAGATGAGGATGCAGATGTCAACTCAAATCTTTGGGTGTGAGGATTGCTGTGGTGATCATGTGTATCAGTTATTGACAGCTGTGTAACAAGTGATCCCTCCCCATCATAACAACTTGAAGTAACACATTTCAGCCTGCATCTCAGGGTGGGGGAGATGCCCCGGAGCAGTTTAGCTAGGTGATTCTGGCTTAATGTCTCATGAAGTAGCTCAGCCAAGATGTCACCTGGACCTGCACTCACCAGAAGGCTGGCTTGGGCTCAAGAAGCGGCACCTCCAGTGGAGTTCTGGGAGGCCATCTTTCTTCACCAGCTGTTGGGGAGGCTGTGCTTGCTTATGATGTAGATCTCTCTGCAGGTCTGTGGGTGACCTGCCACAAGTGCCAACGACCGCAAGACAGCCGCCAAGGTGGCAATGCTGACTCTCTTCTCACTGGTTTTAGTGAACTTGCAGTCACGTAATTGTCAGTATAGTCCAGCTTTGGAACATCTCCTGTGCCCTTTTCCCCTCTCATTCCATCACGTCTGCTTACAGTTCATCCCTGGCCTGATCTCAGCCCAAGGCAGTAACTGGCCTGCTTCCCCACGCTCTGCCCCCCTGCCCTGTGTGATTTTCTAGTTCCTTCATTTAAGCAGAATCAGAATGTCACGTGTTTCCACCCGGATTCTTTTACCTAGCCATGTGTTTCTGAGAGGCATCTCTGCTACTGCGTGGATCAAGCATCTATTCCTTTTGTTTTGCTGAGTAGTGCCCTGTTGTATGTCTGTACCACCTTTTGCTCACCTAGCCATTTGTCAGTGGGCATTTAGACTGCTCCCAGTTTTTGCCTGTGGTTGTGACTACCCACATGCAAGTCTTCATGGTGACATCTGTTTGCATTTCCTTCAGATTGGATTCCTTGCTGGATCTGGAAACATTTCTTACCTTCTTTTCTTTAAAAAATGTTTTTGTTTGTATTTATTTATTTATTATTGGATACAGGATCTCACGACACAGTTCAGACTCATAGTGATCCTCCTGTCTCAGCTTCCCCCAGTGCTGGGATTACAGGCATGCAACACCATGCCTGGTTGTGCACCCAGGGTCGTAGGGCCAACCCAGAGTCATAGGGCCCATACAGCATGTGGTACCAGGGATTGAACTTGGTTCTTAACACTTGCCAGGCAGGCACTTAGACTACTCAGCTATCTCCTCAGCCCTCTTTGCTTCCTAGAGGAAGCAGGAAGACCAAGGTGGTAGTACCATCTTAATTTCCCACGGGTGATGCCTAAGAGTTCCAGTTCCCCTGCAACTTCAGCTCTCGGTATTGTGTCCATTGTGATGAAAACCTTGCCAGCAGATGCGTGGTGGTATCTCGCTCTGGTTTTCATTTGCGTTTCCTGTTGAATAGTTGTTAAGCATTTCCTCCTAGGCTTTGCAGTGATTCATATGTCCTCTCTGATGAAATGTCTGCTCAAATCTTCTGCTTATTGGGTTCCTTGTCATACTAAGTTACCGTATAAGTTTTTATGCATTCTGGATACAAGCCATAATCAGATGTATAATTTGCAAATATCTCCTCCTAGTTCATGACTTGTCTTCTTAGTCTCTTAATGATGTCTCTCAAAGTGTGAAAGTTTTTAATTTTGATGAAGTCCAATTCATCACATTTTTCTTTACATTGATCATACCTATACTGTCACATAAAAAGAAATCTTTCTCCCATCGAAGGTTATGAGGATTTTCACCTATACTTTCTCCTAAAAGATTTATAGTTTTAGTGTAACTTTTAGGTTTATGGTCCATTTTGAGTTAGTTTTTGTGTATGGTGTAGAGTAAAAGTCTACATCGATTTTTTTTTTAACATGTGACTGTCCAATTTTCCTAGCACCAATGGCTGAAAAGATTACTGTTTTTCCAGTAGAATATTTTAAGATCTTTATTGAAAATTGATTGGCCGTAAATGTAAGGATTTATTTTTGGATTCTTAATTCTGTTCTGTTTATCTATTATACTATATCATCTCGATTACTGCAGCTTTATGATAAGTTTAAGGATCAGGTGTTGTGCATTCTTCAGCTACCTTCTTTCTCAGAGTTGCTTTATCTATACATCCTTTGTTATATTTTCATATAACTATTGAAACCAGTTTGTCAATGTCCATAAAAAAGTTTTGTAGGATTGAATTGGGGATAGCCATATGTTTTGATTACTATTTTTTCTTTGAGACAGGGGTCTTGCTAAGTTAGTCTTGAACTTGTGACCCTCCTGCTTCAGCCTCCTTGCAACCACAAACAGGAGAATCACAAGCATGAACCACTAGGCCCAGCTAGGCTATGTCTTTGTAACTTTATTAGCCTTGTGCCGTTGCTTGTTTCTTGGTCTGTAGAACAAGTACGGTATCATATTTTCAATGTCATAGAAGTATTACAACATCACTTTTTTGTAACTGGTTGCACAATGTGGATGGGTACCGTACAGGTGTGGCTATCAGGATGAAGGATCATTGGGTGCCCCCGAGAGCCTGGATATCAATGGGTGTGAGCTTTCATGGGAAACAGTGCTTAGGGCTATTGCACCAGTGAGTCTCTGAACTCACCAATTGGCTGGTCAAATCCTTCTCTGCATGCAGGGTGGAGCAGGCAGGCAGGCAGGCAGGTCAGGGGTGCTGTTTGGGTGGTGGTAGGTGGCCAGACTGTCAGGCAAGCTCAGGGCTGCCTGGTGGACTTGGATGCTTCAGTGGGCCATTGTCTTCTCTGTGTATACCCGGAACACACCATGAGCAATGGCTTGGCCTCTAAATCATGGCAACGTGCAGTGTGGTGTCCAGCAGTGGTGCTGGGACTCAGCCCAGCGCCATCAGTCAAGGTGCTGCCACCTGCTACTGAAGCTCAGATGCAGCTAATGCCACCACCAGCCACATAACGAATTGTCCCCGAGTGCAGTTCCACTGCAAATACAAGTGGGACAGAGGTTTGTTGACTGAGGATGAGCCCGGCTGGCAGCACTGCTTCTTTCTGCAGGTCAGAGGGGCTGGGCTAGGGTCCTGCCTGCTTTCATGTGTCCTTGCTAGGGCCTGGCTGGAGGGTAGCAGCTGCCATGACACACTCTTCTTAGGCCAGACCCCTGGAGAGGGAAAGAGCAGGTATAAACAACTCACAGTGCTGTGGAAGCCCCACTGCAGGGGTGTCACGCTGGTTGGTCACCAGCCCAAGCAAGTCCCATAGCCACCACCCACACCTACCATGCACAGGAAGGTGATCCATTCCTCCTGTGACCCACAGGACCCAGGCTATGGCTCCCAGGTGTGCTTCACATTTGTGAACACCCCACGGTCTGAGGGCCAGCATGGGGCGGGGAGACAATCAACACCCATGGACATGTGATCACCACCACCGCGGCTGATCACAGTCTTGAGCACCCCAGTCACTGTGAAAAGTGACCAGTGCCATGCATACCTGCAATGATCGGGAAAGGTGGTAGAATTACTGCCTCCATTTCACAGATGAGGATGCCAAGATGCAGAAGAGAGACAGAGTCATTTCAGGTCCCCCAGCTGGGATTGGCACACCCACCTGCCTGGATCTAAACATGCTGCCTGGTCCATCAGGCTTTCCTGATGGGCACAGGGAAAGTTTGCCATCCCTTTGGGCAGAGTGGTCATGAGAGTGGATTTGAGCTCCGACCTCCAGAAGGACCATGCAGAATGATGTCTTCTTCCTCATCCGAAGGAGAGTGAGTGCACCATTAACAGAGGCATTCAGAAGCCCAGGGGTGTGTCTCGTCTTAGGGATGATGGGAAAGAATTTAGAGGAGGGAAAGGCTGAATGCTGAACCAGGGTATGTCAGCTATTCCTTCCAGCGCTGAGCAAGGAGGAGCCCAACTGTCATGTCCAAGGCCATCTGCTCAGTGAACATAAGGAACCCAGGCCTTTTGGCTTGACTATTCAGAATACATTGTCACTCCCAGAAGACTATCAGTGGACACTGAATCTCCATCCCCCATTCTATCCAGATGAAAGGGGACAAGGATGCCTTACACTAAGTGGTGGAGCTGGATTTGAACTCAAGTCTTCGAGGTGGCCATTTCTCTGCTCTGAGCTCTCTGGGAGCCGGGAGTCTGTGGACCTGCCTGTGGCCAGAAGGGAATTAATAAGATACCTAAGTGGCAGCCACATTCCAGTGCAGGTTTTCTAGTTTAGAAATGGAAATGATTTGCAAGGCCATGCTCAATGCTTCACTTCTTTTTTTTTTTTTATGCCACACAAATTACTCTTTTTTTCTCCCTTCAAGGCTTGTCTAGGATTGTTTGTACTACAAAAACCAGAGGGAATTGAGCCATTTGCTGGAACAATCCTGCCAAATCTGGCCTGTGGGACGAGACCTGTTTTAGCAATGAGGGCCCTGCCTCTTCTCTCCTCCTGCCTTTCTCCTGCGAACTTGGATGCAGACTAGCAGCAGAGATAGAGCCTCTTCCCCTTTCTGTCTTCTTCCAGAGCCCAAAATGGGCTGGAAAGGTCAACCTGGACCAGGAAGGTTATTATGTAGGTGCTATGCCTACACAGACCGCAGCTGTATCTTCAGATCTTGTCTCTCACTGTTTGGAAGTGTATAGTCAGTGTTCCACTACTGTAACAAAACACTTGAGATAATACATGCATAAGGAAGGAACGTTTGGTTTATCTTCTCATAAACCAGAGGTTGCAGTCCATGGTCCCTATTGCTGTGGGCCTATGGTAGCACAGACTCCCTTGGTGGGAGTACATGAAGGAGGCCCAACCACCTCACGGGGACAGGAAAAGAGAGAGAGAGGAAGAGGCAGGAATCTGAATGTTCCCTCTCAGGCCACACCCCCAATGGCCCAACCTTCTTCCACTAGGCTCCACCTCTCAAAGGTTGCGCTGTCTTCCCAATAATGCCATAGGCTGGTAATGATGCTTTTCATACATGGGAATTTAGGAGATGTTCCATGTCGCACCTATAGCAAGGGGACAAGAGCAGGTCTCAAGCTGCCCTGTTCTCATAACCCCACCCTCCACTTTATTTCTGTGCCATTGGCACGTCATCCCTGGATCACATTGTCCCACGCACGCCAGGGAGGCTGCTTTGTATTTGACAATGCCATGTTAGTTGCCAGCTTCATCCTTACTGTAAGGACCATTAATTACTCTTATCTCATAAAAATGAGAAGGAATCTCAGGGAGGTGAAGGATCAGGTTGAGCTAGATGACGGGCCATTTTTACAGATAAGAGATGTATTGTGTATCTAGGTCCTGGAACTTTCCTTTTGTCTGATGACAAGAACCCCGTCTGCTGTGTTTTGGTTTAACCTCTTGGTTCCTGGCGATGTACCGTTAGCTAAGCGTCCACTTCCATTTTGATGAAGGTTGTGAATGTACATCTGTCAACCTTAAGTTAGCGGCATCATGGCCGGTGCCTGGACTCAGCCAGTATCCACAGCCGTACCTCTGTCCACGAACCTGTTTTATTTATTTATTTTTTCCCCCATGATTCAGATCACTAACCCAGTTGGATGAGAACTGAATCAAACTCAGCAGTTAGATTCAATGCTGACCTTATGGGGGAAATTTGATTTGGTTCTCATCCGGCTCAGTTTTGCCCAGAATTGTGGAGAGGACTAGGTCCATGAACAGCAGTGCCACTGCATTTATGTGCTGTTGAATAACAGCCAGGTAGCAGGGCTCCATCAGTCCCCTCCCTTGGCTGGGCTGTGTTAGATATTTATTGCTATATGACATAGGACCCCACAACCTATTACTTTAAAATAAGGGCACTTGGATCTCATAGCTTCTGAGGCTTTCTGTCACTGAGAGAAAATTCCTGAGAAAAACAACTTAAAAGAGGTAAGAATGATTTTGGCTCATGATTCCAGAGGTGTCAGTCCATGGTTGCTTAGCTCCATTGTTTTTGAACTTCAAGTGAAGCCACTCACCTCAGGGTCACTAGGAAGAAAAATAAGCTATACCTGGGAACGAGATGCACCCTCCTCCCACTGCCTGCCACCAGTAACCTGTTTAATCCAACTAGGGCCCATCTCACCAATTCCATTATATTATTATTATTTTTTTTTTGTCTTTTTGAGACAGGGTCTTGCTATGCAGTTGAGGCTGGTCCTGCACTCACTTTTGTAGCCCAGGCTGGTCTCGAACTTGCACCAATCCTCCTGCCTCAGCCTCCCGAGTGCTGGGATTACAGGCGTGAGCCACCACGCCCGGCTTCCATTATATTATAAATTAGCAGTGGATCAGTCCATGATCCATTCATATCCCCAAGGTCCCACCTCTAAATGTTCCCAACTTGGGACCTAAGCTTCAGTGAATGAACCTTTGGGTACATTGCAGATCTGAACCAAGGAGCAGCTTGACTGTGTGGATCTGGCTCGGGGTGGCTCCTGGGTTTAGTGTCCAGATGTCAGACAGGGCTGTGGTCACATGAAGGCTGGACCCGCTGGAGGGAGCTGCTTCAGGGCAAGGTCGCCCATAGGGTTCTTGGTGGGAGGCCCCTGGTACTCATGCCTGGATCTCTTCATAGCATCCATCCAGTTTCCTGGCAACACAGCCCCTGCCTTTACCCAGAGCTGATGATTCAGGAGAAAGCCTTCATAGTCTTCTCTCAGAAACCACTGGGTTCCACATACAGCCAGGAGCCACATAATGACACTTCAGTCAACCATGGACCACTTAATATGGTGGGAGTGCCATAAGGTTGTGCCACTTAATGAATTGAACACATCGTGGTACAGATGTGGGGCTGAGATACAAGAAGACCTTGCTTTTAGATGTGGCCCTATGACCCATCCTCACCAAGGGAGAGGGCGGACATAGTGTGTATCACTTTTGACCAAGAAGCTTAGGAAGCAGCTGTACCTCCTCCATCCCACTCTCCCATGGCCAGATGCAGAGTGCTTCAAGGCACCAGAAAAGGGGACCTCACAAAGTGAAAGGATCTTGCTTGGATCCTGATTCATCAGAAAAAGCCACTTCAGATTTGTATGGGTAGCAAAAACCACATTTGCCTGAGGATAAGCCCCCGAGATTGGGGCTTATGTGCTATAGCAGCTAGCATTATCTAATCCAGAGACCATCAGGACCCCTTCTCTCCAGCTGCTGCTTGGCTTTTTTCTCCATCAGCTTCATTCTTACGTGGCTGCCAGTGACTCTAGATCTAGGGGAGGTTCCAGGTTCTAGGCCATCGGAAAAGACTG
This sequence comes from Myocastor coypus, assembly GCA_004027025.1. Taxonomy (NCBI): domain Eukaryota; kingdom Metazoa; phylum Chordata; class Mammalia; order Rodentia; family Myocastoridae; genus Myocastor; species Myocastor coypus. The sequence goes on along the minus strand of PVJA010000143.1, from coordinate 167,736 downwards.
CGAAGGTTGCACCAGCTCCTGGGCCTTGTAGTTCTTTGCTTACACTTGTAGGTCTGAGCTGGAATGAGCCTGAACTATGTGCCTGGGTGGGCTAGCCCATCTAGTTTAGCAGCTGTGGGCTGCACTTGGGGTGGGGGGCAGACCCATGCTGGTGTTGGCCTACTGCCATGAGTTTGGCCAGTGCCCATAAACTCCCTGGACTCTACTGTCCTTTCATCTTCAGGGAGGGTACCAGACAGATGGGCACTGCGGAGGGTTTACTGGGATGGACTGACCTTGGATTGTTGCCTAGACCTGAACTTTGTGTCTGGGTGAAGCTCCAGTTTCCTTTCCACTGGGACATTGTGTGACGTACTCATTGGGACCCCGCGTGGACTCTCCCGGCCGCACATTTTCCATCTCCTCCATCCTTTTGTTCTCGCTCGCATCCATGCAGGGCACTTTCTGGAAGGACATCAATGTCTGGGCCCAGAGTGCGCGGTTTTGAACTTCACTCGCTTGGTGGCGCCGGCTGCCAGCGCTCCGATTGGTTCTGCGGCCTTCGCTGATCCTTTGATCCGAGGAAGCTGATCAGAGCCAGCCTTTCCCCCTCCGAGGCAGTGGGCTTCAGACTTCAAGGCAGCGTTTTCATGTCCTTGTTGGCGTTGCTGGTGCAGCCTGGCCTAATGGGGACATGTGCCACGAAGCCCCTCGTGTGGCTGATAACGAGGTGGATAGCTCTCTCAAACACCACCTCCCAGAGGCCCTCCAGACTGCCCTGTCCGCCCAGAGCTCTCTGAACTCCTGGGCGACTTCTGCTTCTACAGCTAAGTGTCTTTTAAGCAAACCATTTCCTGCTTCTGTCATGTAAAGACCTTCAGGACAAGAGTACATTTTTCTCCTGCTCTCGTGTTCCCTGTGGGTCCTTGCGTAGAATGGAGCAGAGTCAAGGAAATGAAATAAAATCAAGATGACATTTATTTAACATAGACTAACTGTCAGACACCCCACTGGGGGTGTTTGCGTCTCAGTCTCATTTGGTTCTCACCCACGGCCCTGCGAATTGGATATCTGGACACATATTTTTACACATAAAGAAATTGACATTCAAGACAGCCGGTGTCCCATGCCCAAGGTCAAAGAAACCAGAAGAGAAGAGATGGAAATTCAGATATGGGTGTTTTACACTGTCATTCATCCAGCATTTTGCCTGTGGGCCTTGCTGCGGGCTAGGTGTGTGTGTGTGTGTGTGTGTGTGTGTGTGTGTGTGTGTATACAAACAAGGATGTGCTGCACCTTGCTTACTGGTTAAGTGGAGGCTCTTAGGAATCAGACCCTTGGGGTTGGGATCCTTGGCAGTCTCTGGACTGTGCCACCAGGACCGAGCCTCGCTTTTCTCCCACCCTGAGTGCCTGTGCACCTGACGGGAGGCCCCGGATGTTCTCCGCTCAGGCCACTGCTCCATGCTGCTTTGCGTACCAAGTCCTTGTTTTGCACTTATGGTAGGCCTGAAGCCGTTTTAGGCGCTTTACGAGAATGCAGTCGTTTGGGGCTCCTCCAGCCCTGTGATGTAAGTGATGTAATTGAGGCGTAGAGCAGGCCAGCAGCTCATCCAGGTGTGGCATCCCGGATTCACACGCACTTGGCCCGGCCCCAGATACCCGCTCTTGGTCTCTCCGCTCTATATTCTGTTTGCTTAATAAATCGAGATGGAATTGGACTGAATTAAATCACCCAGTCGGTGCTGCCAGGTGCAAGAGGGGGGTTGTGGAGGAGGCCCTGTGGGGTGAATCAGCCATGTCTGCCTTTCTCTTGGACTCCAGCTCGGGGAGGGTGCTCACATTCCCAAGAGGGCAGCCACACCAGGCTCCAAGCCCAGTAGGTGGGCCCCTTGACCTCAGTGATGCCCATGTCCTTGAGGCCGGATTTTCTGCTCAGGCCCAGGCTGGCAGTGTCCAGAGCTGCCAAGCCCTATGGGTAGGCCGGACCTTCGTCCAGCCCCTCTGGCTCCCAGCTCCCCGATTCTCTCCCTGGCTGGGCTCGGTGCTTCCATTCCGAGGCTTTCACTCACACTGTGTTTTTCAAAGGAGTCCTGTTGGTTGTGTGGCTCTCATTCCCCCTCCACTTGACTGGAGTCTGGTGGTGGGGCTCAGACGCCGCCTCTGACAAGTCTGAGCATTACTGCACTGTCCCTGGCACAGCCCCGCCTGGCAGCGAGGCAGGAAGAAGTGGAGTCTGCCTGCTGGGTTGGCCAGGCTCCGCGACTGAGGGAAGGTGCCTTCTTCCCTGGGGCTTTTTCCTTCCTTTGCAGCTCTAGCTCAGGTACATCTAGGCAGAGCCTCCCGCCCAGCATTCTCTCTTACTGTACCCCATCGCTCTCAGTTCTGTGTGAAATATTTCTGTGTACAGGAAGGTGCAAAAAGTGTTTTTTTTTTTTTTTTTTTCTCAGCACTGGGGCTTCAGCAGAGGTCTTTGCTCTGGATCTATCCCTATAGCTCTTTTTTTTTAAAAAAATTATTTATTGACTCATTACTCTGGAGACAAATTCTAAGTTGCCTCCCATAGGACTGGAACTTGCAGTGTTCCTGCTTTAACTTCCTGGTGTTCTAGAAGATGGGGCCGGGCCAACCTGGCTGGGGAATTGGGAGGGACGTGTCTATTACAAAGTCCCAGGAGAGGCCAGGTCTCTGTGCGTGGGGTTTCTCGGGAGCTCACAGGAAGACATGGACGGCGGAAAAGAAGAGAGGTTGTCCTGTGAAGGCTGCTGTCGTGTGAGCATCCGCTGAGTTTCTCAGAGGCGGTGCGTACTTTTCTTTTCGTTTGAATCCTCTTGGATTCCTTGTTTGGCCTTTGTGTGCTCTGTTGAACTGGTTTTTCCCATGCCCACTGGACCTGCATTTTTCAAATAAACTTTTTTTGGGGGGCACTGTTATTGCCTTGTCTCTTCCAATTCTTTTTCGAGGTTAAGAAGGACTTGGAACACGTTAGATTGGTGAGCCGTTTCTAAAGGACCTGCCCTGTAACACTGGGATTATGGGCCTGTGCCACCATGCCTGGCTGTGAGAACATTAACCCAGCCCTTGTTTCCCAACCATGGGGGAGTTTGTCTCCTGTTTCAGAATTATGGACACTGACACACACACACACACACACACACACACACACACACACACACACATGTGTGAATACATCCACCCCTCACTCCCAGAGAGGGTCTGCCAGTCGGGCAACCAGATAGCTGTGTAAGGTGTCCTTCCTCTTTTGCCTGATTTGAAGAAGGAACAAGGCTAGGGTGAGTATCCCCATCTTCTGGATGAAGAAACTGAGGCTCAGATGGGTGAGCTGTGGCCTGCTTTTGGTGACACAGCTAGAAAGTGATGGAGCCAAGACTCTCAAGCGAGACCTGGACAGACAGCCTGGCGTCTTCCTCTCCATTGTAGGACAAGGCAGCCTGGAGAGGCAAGAACTGTTCTGTCTGCATCTGAGGTGTGAGATAGTCCCCGTGTCCTGAGTGTCCTTGGCCTCTCCTGGCGCCTACTGGCTGTCTGAAAGTACTTGCCTGAGTGCCCAAAGAGATAGTGTGTGATGCTGCCTTGTCTAGGGTCATCATGGGGAGGGATGGTGACCGGGAGGAGACGCTGGCATGTCCATTCTTGAACTCTGTGATAGGTTGTTTTCCCAGAGCTGCCACTACCAAGTCACATGAACTGGCAGGTTTCAAACAGTGGAACTGTGACATTCTCACAGTGCTGGGGGGCTGGAAGCCTGAGGCATCAGCAGGATGGTGCTCCTTCCCTTGTCCCAGGGGAGGAACCTTATCTGTCCTCTTCCCCACTTCTGGTGACACCAGCGATTCTTGGTGCCTCTTCTTCACGCTTGTGCCACACCAGTCTCTGTCTGCCCTGTGGTCACGTGGCCTGGGCGCCCACCCCAACTCTTATTGCAGGCCCCCCTCTCTATGGCGATGCTCTTCATGGCTTTACATTCCTTTCCTCCACACCCTGATCCAGCATGACCTTAGCTAGCCACATCTGCAGAGACCCAATTTCCAATCAGGCTACATCCTGAGGTTTGGAGGTGGATGTGGGTTTTGGGGGGATGCGGTTGAACCTGTACTGAGGTTTCTAATCCATCACTCACCAGTGTGTGTGTCCTTGGGAAAGACATTTATCTCGCGGAGGCTGATTCTCCTCATTTGCCAAGCTGGGGCCAACAGGTCCTGTCTGTGTGAGAACTGTGAAATGAGGTGTGATAATGGCACCGGGCACCTGGCATTCTGCAGGTGCCAAGCACAGCAGCGATTGTCCCTATTCCTAGTATTTCTGTTATTGAATGAAAGGCGAGCTGAGTGTGGAGGAAAGGTAAGGTTGGTGTTAACCAAAGGCTATATGATAGGAGGTGGTGACTTCCGATAGGAGCCAAGCCGTGCATGTGCTTGTAATTGCTGACGCTTGAGGGATACAGCAACACAGCCTTGCTCTGTGCCCGACTTTGGAATCAGTTGAGCAGCAGATGCCTGAGCCGCACAGGAAGAGGCCGGGGTGATTGTGGTTCGAGCCCTCTCGGGCAGGTGTGGCGTGGGCTCCAGTCTGTGTCCTACGGCTTAGATCCTGGGCAGAGCTTGATTTTTTGCCCTAGGAACCAAGCATCTCCCATCCTGCCCAGGTGGTGCTGGGTCCAGAGACCACCTTCTGCATGCTGAGGAGGGAGCGGGGAGTCAGCTCAGAGGCACAGACTCATGGGTCAGAGGCTGGAGGGGAGAAGTGGGAGAGATGCGGAGGGGCTGGAAGGCAGGAAAGGAGCCAGTGAGAGGCCCCTTTTGTAGATATAGGAAAGGAATTCTGGTGCTGCTGCACCCTGCCAGCAGGGAGAGCCAGAGTGAGCAACTTCACTTCTCTGAGCCTATCGTCACATCTGTGAAATGAGAAGACTGAGAGTCCCTAGTTAAGGCCAGTTGAGCAATATTTTGGTGCCACGGTGATACAGGAACATGCCTGGCGTGGGTACTACAGGCTGCCATCTTGCTTGTCTTCACCATGACTGTGTGAAGCATAGGGTCAGTGGAGAGGCACAGGATTCTCAGTGCCTGCATCATAGTCTGATTCTGGAAGGGAGTGGACCTGATGACCCGCCCTGCTCCTGGAAGGGTGGGCTGTGAAGTGTCCGCAGGCCTGGAGTAAGCGCTTCACCTCATGTCGGGGCTGGGCTAAGGGTGGGGTCATGGTTGGCACAGAGGACACAAGGGAAGGCAGGGGCACTGGGCAGGAGGATGAGGTTATTGAGGAGCCTCGGACTGATCCTGTCTGCTCTTCAAGAGGATGTGCTTTGCCATAATCGCCTCCTGTACTTTCGAAGAGGCGCTGCATAGGGTAGACCCATATGTGCCATGGCACAGGGGCATGATGGGTTTCAGGAAGCCCAGAAGGGACAGCCATGGTCCTGAAGGCCATGGCTAGGAGTCTGTCCCTTTTCTTACAGTGACTGGCAACATACACATCTGGCTCAGCTGGGGCTGCAGCTGGTTCAGAGGCACCTGAGGTTTTCAGTTGTGGGTAGGTACAGGAAGGGAGAGCTCGAGGGAGGGTGGGTCTTGTCTTGTGGCTCTCCAGGGGCTGCAAATGTCAGTGAGCCGGAGTCAGTGGAACAGGACCAGGCTGGGGGGAACCCAGCATCAATGGGGTCCTCTGAATTTTGGTCAGTGCCTTGGCCCCTGTGCTCACTATGGAAAATCTCCAACACACCTCTCAGACTGACTTCCTGGGACCCCAGCCTACCCCAGAGCCAGGCCCTTGGGGATGGAGTGAACCTGGATTGTCAGTCATTCTTTCACTCAATGTTTGTTGGTGCTGAAGGCACTAAGGTGCATGTTGTAGGTTGTGGTGGTGGCCCTCACGGCCTTTCCATTTGAGTGAACACTCTCTACTACCCTGACCTGACCCTAGCACAGACTGGATCATAGACTAGCCCTGAAGCCTGACCCTCAGCTGGACCAATGTAGGTCTTTCGTTATGTTGCTTCCCAGGCCCCGCATGTGTTATGGCAACAGGTGGGAGGAGAGGATATGGTAACAGCTTGGTCTTTTGACTAGCACGTGACACTGAAGGTGTGTGCATGTGTCTGGGTGTGCATGCATGTGTGTGTGTGTGTGTGTGTGTGCAGCACAGGGGAGGGGACCATCTAAGCTAGGTGCACGAGGCTTAGTGCCAGGCACAAGCCTGGGCTCCTCCAGCCTGGGGGTGGGGGCACTGGTCCTTATCGAGGGGGCATAGTGGGTGGTTGTGATCGCATGGAGGTCCTGTCATTCCGCTCTTGCCTTACCCTTCCCCCCTTCCTATCACACCAAGGGTCCAGACCCCCTGGGCCCCTGGCAGCTCCCCCACTGCGCCTCACACTCTTTCCTCCAGGCCATGGCACGTGCTCCTCCTTGGGCCTCCTCTCACCTTCGTTTCTGCCAACTCTTTCTCTTCCCGAGCCCCTTGGCTTACGTGCCACCTCCTGTAGGAATCCTCCCATCCAGCCGGCACAGAGCTGCCCACCCATGCTTCCTCTGCCTGGGCTCATCCCATAGCCACACAGAGTCTGCATGCTCTTTGAGGCTGGCATTGGGTGCAGTGCCACCTGCCAGAATAGGACACTGCGTGTTCTAGGGGTTTGTTGTGCATGTCTCATGGGGTAGGTGGGGTAAATGGATGGATGGGTGGTTAGGTGGATGGGTTGGAGGAGCAGAGGCGAAGCTGGGAGCAGGCAGGCAGCTTCAGAACAGCAGGAATGGTTGTCCAGGAATGGGAGTTCCTCCTCCTCTTCCTCCTCCTCCTCACTTGCAGCAAGCACCTCTCCCTGCTGGCTGGTTCCTGCAGGCCCTGGCAGGAAAGCCTGTGGAAATATAGAGCATTATCTAAATGCTAAATAGCAGCAGTCACGGCTGAAATAGGCTCTATGAACAATGTGCAGGCTCATTGGCCATCTCTGGGCCCTGCCCGCCCCAACACCGTTCTGGAAGGCCTGTCGGGCCCGGTTAGTGATCACACTTTATCAGGACCCATGAGGGCTGAAGCGTGCACATGCAGGAGGCTGTGTAGGCTGCCATGTTGCAGGGAGGTGGCCCATGCAGGGGGCCTGCGAGCTGGGCATCCAACTACCCATGCGGCTGCTGGCCCCGGTGTGACCAGCAGATCTGTGCTCAGGTTCCAGCTTTCTGTCACTGTCGCAGAGAGCCTTCTGGGCCCCAGCTGCTCTTCTTGCACGGTTCCAGATTCTCTGATGCCGCCTGGCCAGGTCTCTGTTGTACAGGCTGAGAAAGTGGGGCTCAGACAGGTGAAGAGACCCCAGCCAGGAAGCATTAAAAATAGGATTTAGCCCAAGGCTGCTGGACCACAAAGCTCTGCTGCCTAACACAAGGGGCTGGGCTGGATCAGAGGTTTGCAAAATGTTTGTAGTGGAGCGGAGCTTTGTTCAAACAGGATCTTACACAGAGGCTCTCGATGGAATACAGATAAAAGCAGAGTGCTTTGATTGAAGCCAGAGCCAGCACGGGTGGGTGGCTGGGAGTTGGGGGACTGGTAGGTCTTTCTTGGCTCCTCTCCTCCCACCCTTTGCCACCAGGGCTCAGAGGAGACTTCTGGAATCTGGGCTTCCAATGAGCATCCCCTTGGGGTATACAATGGCATTGGGCACTTTGGGTCACTTGGAGGGTCATGGCACCCTGAAAGTTTAGGAGTTCATCCTCCCTGGCATCTGGATCAGTCTATACCTGAGTGTGACCTCCTGGCTCTCCCCATGAGCCCATGCCCTGTACGTATGTCTTCCTCTAGATACCTCCATGGGGCAAGGGCTGCTTGATATCCACTATCTGCCCTGTGGCCATTAGGGGACTTGAGGGAACATCGTGCTTCTCCAGCTTGTCCTGAAGCTTGACACCCAAGATCTAGAGGAGGCTGGTGACCCAGCAGGTCTAGAGGGTCCCAGGGTGTGGGCAAAGTTTTCCTCTGAGCTGTCCCTGGAGCCTGTGTGACTAGGTCTTATACAGCAGCTTGGGGATGGGCTGGATTCTGAGAGCAGCAAGAGACTGAGTGAGGGGGCAGGGGGCCAGAGAGGGTCCCTTCGGTGCTCAGACTGCCCTGAGAAAAGCCATTTCGGAGAATGGATTCTTCCCCCCAAGAGGAGATTGATTAGGGATTCTTCTTTTGGGGCTGGCTTTGAAGGGTCCTTTTACCCTGCCCCATCTCTGAAGAAGCCCAAGCACCAAGTCTCTGTTCCACACCTGGGTCCTCTTTAGAAAGAAGTAGACTTCACTTCGCAGCATTGGTCTTGGAGTCATCAAATGCCATTCGGACCCAAGGCTCCATGCCCCAGCACAGCCCCTGCTCAAGGTCCTCACCTGTACCTGAGGGTGTGGACATAAGGATCCAGAGGGTCCCCAGGACTGGCCAGCTCCGGAAGGCTCTGACTTGATACTGAAGCCAAGTTTCTTCTTTTGCTGGTGGCTGCCTGGCTCATTGTGGGCAGCCTCTGAGGCACCAGGACTGCATACTACCTCTGCCCTCTTCCACCCTAGAGAGCCCATCTGGTTTATTAGCAAAACACTCTTGGCATAGCCCGGGAACAGCAAATTGGATGGGAGTTCAGGGAAGTCAGAAGACGTGTTTATCACCTCCTGCTTCGTCACCTGTCGCTGCTCTTGGCAGCTGAAACAGCCAGGGTTGGGCCGGTGAGGTGGGGCCTGGAGGGACAGATGAAATCATTGGCAGGAAGCTGCTTGTGCCTGGCTGTGGGCCACAGAGCTCCACCCAGGGACAGCGCCTGCCTTCCCATCCCAGCTCTACAGCAGGCTGACAAGGACATGACCGTGGCCAAGGTCCCTCTGTCTGGGTCTCAGGTGACTGGGGACAGAAGGCACTGTGTTGGGAACAGGCTGGGCTTCAGTGTGGATCCTACTCCATCCGAACGGGACCACCTCTCCCTCCCATTCCAGCACAGAGTCTCACTCCTCTTCATCTCTTTATTCCTGAGCCACTGGAGTGGAGCATTACTTGGTGCCTAGAGCTGATGTTTCAGTGAGGATACTGAAGCAGTGCTGACTGTAGCCAAGCATTCACTGGCACTTTGTACCTTCTGAGCATTTGGGCATTGAGTGCAATAATCCTCACCCCAAGTCATGAGCTAGATGGACACTGTCCTCAGCCTGTCACTCGGATGAAGACACCAAGACACACTGAGCTCATGCATTCGGTGACATGATGTGCCCCCACCACATGGCAAAATGTCTTGGCAGGGCTGTGGCTGCAAGGCTTCAGGAGCCTGAAGCCTTCTAAAGAGGGCAGGAGGAGCTCTGGGAGAGGATGTCCCCTGAGTCTTGGTCCTCTGAGCGCGGAGGTCACCCTGAGACAGAACAGGCTGCAAGGGACACTCAAGGGGGACGCAGTGGTCCAGGTAGCATTTGATGACTCCAAGACCAAGGCTGGGAAGTGAAGTAGAAAGAGGGCCCATGTGTGGAACAGAGAGTGTGGGGGCCCAGACCTACAAGTCACCTGATAGAAAGGGAACTGAGAGGGGAACAGTGCCCACCCAGCTAGAGCTTGTGGCAGCCAGAGGGTGAGCATCTTTCTGAGCTCTTCAGCGGGCACCTAGGAGGCCCTGAGCTCCTGGGATGGGCCCAGAGAGGCCTCCTGAATTTCCTGGGTGGGCAGAGGGGCCGAGTTCCCTCACCTGGAAGTGATGGGACCATTAAGCCAGGAGCCATTTGTATTAATGGATGCCTTCCCTCGCTCCATTAATCTGAGCAGCACACATGCCCGCGCCCTGCCTGCCAGGTCTGGAGGAGGAGATCCACCTCCCTGTGCTGTGAGACGTGAGTCCTAGAGAGCCAGGCGCTCTGGGTGGCACTGGAGGGGCAACGTCTCCCCATCTGTCCCCGTTTTACAGATGAGGAAAGTGAGGGCGGGTTGGAGCATTGTTTAGTATCAAGGTTGAACCTGAGCTGCATCCCAGGCTCGGTTGGTTTTATTTTGAGGCAGGGTCTTGCTGAATCAGCCTTGAGCCCCCTAAATACTTCCAGTCCTAGGCACATACCACCTCGCCTGGCGCCTGACAGCTGCCGTGTTCTTAATGTGTTTTCTTCAAGAGCCCACGGTGACAAGATCTGAAGGGGAATTAGCACCCAGCCAGCTACCTGGGGCCCGGAAGGGAATCTTCAAAGCCAGCCGCTCCTCTGTCCTCCCTCCTCCCTTCCGGCCTCACGCTCACCCTCCTCATTCCTGTTCCATTCAACCTCCTGGCCAGAGGGAACAGCGGGAGGTGGTGCAACCTGCATGCATTGAGGGTCTGCGCACCGCCAGCCCAGCCTTTGTCTGAAGAGGCTGAGTGGAGCAGGAAATGTAGGTCAGGCAGATGAATGGCAGGGAGGCGAGGAGGAGCAGCTGCACGAGGGAGGGGCTCCAGCCCCAGAACAGCCCGGGCGGTGGGGTCTGGCTCTCCCAGTACAAGCTGAGCTTGGGTCTGCAGCAGCTTCCTGCCTGCCCCTGAGCACCCCGCATCCATCTGCCGCTTCATCCCTCTGCCCAGCTCCAGGCTCAGCACCGCGCTCAGGCATCCTCCTCCCGAAATGCCGATCTGCCTGGCACAGCCTTCTGACCTGCCTGCCTGCCTCCCCTAGCTTCCTGTTGCCCTCACTGAAGTTGAAGGCCCACTCAGTGCAGCGCCCACTAGGTTCATGCTGCACCACCCAAGCCCTGGCAGCCCCTCACCCATTCACTGTACCTGCTCTGGAGACCCGCAGTGCCAGCTCAGGGCGGGTTCACATTCTCTGCTCAAATCCCAGAACTGTGGCCTACAGTCCGGAGCCCTCTGTGCCTCTATATTCCCACTTCTAGACTGTGAAGGATGACCATTTTGCTATGCAAGGGTGACTTACTGTTCATTGTTGTTACTTTTTTTTTTTTTTTTTTTTTAAGACAATCTCACTATGTAGTCAATGCTGGCCTTGAACTTGAACTCCTCCTGCCTCAGCCTCCCCATGTGCTGAGATGACAGGCATGCACTACCACCCTGACCCATTGCTGCTATGTTTAGCCACTGGGGCATCAGGCTTGGGAAGGTAGAAACCCATTTCATAGACACCTTTGAGTGTTGCATGCTTGGGTGAGTGCCAGGCACCCACGGCACTGATCAGGAAGTAGGGGGCGGAACCTATTGTTCAGAGATCCACAGTCTGATCTGGGTCCTGTCAGGAAAATGAGGACAGCAGGTCACACACAGGGGCTCCTTCTTAGGCTGTTTTATGTCATGGGTTCTGAAATGCAGCATCGGCATCTTGGGAAGGACAAGCAAGGGCTCCGAGGGGAGCCAAGGCCCTGAAGCAAGGCCCTTCTGCCCTGGTGGGGGAGTCTCTGCTGGTGAGCAGGGAAAGGGAGCCTCTGGCCTCCTGCCTCCCATGTGAGCTTTGTCTCAGCCTCTCTCTCCCCTCCACTGGCCTTAACCTTCCTTCCGGTGCCCGCCCCTGAGTCCATCTGGTCTCTGCATCCTGTGGCTCTGTGGTGTAGGCATCACAGAGGGTGCCCTGCCTCTGTTTCTTCATCTGCCATTGGCGCCTCCGCTTCCTCTGACCTCTGCTGTCATCTCTCTGGGTTCTGCAGGGTTAAATGTCTGGGCCAGCTTGAAAAACACCCAGAACAAGTAGGTACCTAGAGGGTGTCATGGCCATGTGCCCTCAGTGCCTCGGGCTCTGGGGCACTGGCCTGCTGGCAGCTGGAACCCAGGTTCCTACAGCAGCTCCACCTCCCCATGGCTTGGTTGTCTGAGACATCTCTCAAGGGACAGCATGTCCTCAGTGGTCCTCCTCTGCCCTTGCAAGTAGAAATCTCTTTCCTTGTGATCCTCCTACAGCCTGTTCCTCCCCAAGGAGGCAGGTGGAGAGGGTGATGGTGGCCAGACAGCACGGAGTTGACAAACCTTCCCAGCCTCGATTTCCACAGCTTTAACTACACCTCCCAGTGGTGGTCTTAACCTTAGGAACCTGCAGATGGTACCTCATTTGGGAAAAGGGTCTTGGTAGGTGAGATTGCCCTGGGTTACTGAGGTGGGTCCTATGTGCCACTGTACCTCTTGTTAGGACAGGCAAGCACAGGAGTGTCACATACACACAGAGGGAGCATGATGATATGTAGAGACTGAGGTAGACAGGAGGGACTCAGCCCCTGGCCCAGGTGCCCACAGCCTCCGGAGGCTGGGAGAAGTCCGGGACAGAGGCTGGGCTGGGCCACACATCTGGGTTGAATTGGTCCACGAGGGGACCTCTTTCTGCTCATGCTGTAAAGCCTGGGGGATTGAGCCAGGGGATGCTGGATGCTGCCAGGTGAACAGAATCCAGAGGTGCAGGTCCACATAGAGAGGGACAGAAGTGAGAGCTAGACAGGCCAGAGCTGATGACTCACCCTTGCTCCTGAGGATGAGCTCCTCAACATCCAGCTGTGTGAGCCAGTTACATCTGCTCATGTTGGTTTAAGTTAATGTCATTGGGATTTCTGTCAGTCTACCATAAAAGAGTCCATACCAAGTCTCTCTCTGGGCTCCGATCCATCTGTAATGTGACTAGGTCAGTAGCCAGTCTCTTGAGTCCTTTCTAGTCCTGTCACACAATGGCTTGCCTCCCTCGCTGCTGCATGTGCAGCTTTCTCTGGCCATTGGGCATTGCTTTCTCCAGGTTGGGCATTGCTCTGGGGAGTTCCCATGGGACCATGGTTGCTGTGGGGCCAAGGACAGGCTCCACATGATGCCCCATAAACTGCAGGTGTAACCAGGAAATGGGGTATAGCCAATCTGCTGTCTTTGCTGGCATAAGTGTCTTAGTCTGTTTGATATTGCTGTAACAAAATAGCTGAGGCTGAGTGTAAAGAAAAGAGATTCATTTAGCTGACAGCTCTGGAGATTGCAAAGTGTAATACCAGGCTTGGTTCCTGTTACGGTTTGTGTATAGGTGACCCCTAAATCCTCATGCAATCTTGGGATGGCTTCTGGAGTTTGTGACTGATTATTGTGGGTGTGGGTGCTGCACCTCCCCTGGGGCAGGTAATTTGCACTTCAATGTAAGGAAGAAAGAGAAGTGAGCTGCTTGAGATGCTACTACTCCCTTCACGCTCTTGTTCTTTGCTGCCACCATGAAAGGTTGCTCTCTGCCATGTGCCACCCTGATCTGGAGCCAGCTGAGTATGAAATGAAACCTCCAGGAACTATGACCTAAATAAACCTTTCCTTCCCTCATTTTGGGTGTCAGGTATTTGTCCCAGCAATGAGAGAAGAGTAACTGAGACAGCTCGGTTCTGATGAAGGCCTTGTGGTGGATGGCTTCCCAGGGGTGGTGCTGGAGGAGGTGCAGAAGACAAAGAAGTCATGGAATGAGATAGAAAACAAGAGACCAGGGAGGGCTGGGCTCGCTCTATAGCTGCATGCTCTGCATGGAACTGACCCACTCCCACGAGACCTGAGAGAGCCCCGAGACCAAGAGAGGAGTCTCCTCACCACATGGTCACCTTCCCCCAGGAACCACTTTTAACATTTCTGCTCCTTACATTGCCACATAGGAGACTAAGCTTCCAAGGTGGTCTCGGCTCTGCAGATGGTATCTGTTGCTTTCCAAGGTCCTGCTAAATTTACGTCTTGCTGTGCATTTCTATTTATTTATTTATTTATTTGTCTTGGGACTGGTCTATCCAGGGTCATTGAAATGATCTCCCTTTAGGTTCAGGCTTTCCTCCAAGCCCCAAAGTTTTCTAGAACACCCCAGAAGCTAGTATAAGCAACTCACTTAATAAAACAGAATGGGCTTTGCTTGCCCAGGAAAAAATCAGTGCCTACTAACTCCCATCTTCCTGCCCAAGCCCAGGATCCCTGCAGAGCAGGAATCCAGAAAGGTAGCTGCCTCCCTGCCTTGTGTGCTGGGCTAGGATTGAGAACCCCAACAGCTCCCACCCTAACTCCATCACCTCTAACTTGGGCATTACTGGCAGAGCCCCAGGGGTTCCAGTCCAGGCCAATACCCCTGTGGAAGCCAATTTGAGAGGTGATCTTTTAATTTCCCAACCAGCAGGGTGCTGGCTGCTTGCTGTCTCTCTCCCCATAGGAAGCAAAGAAGCAATTTAAACAGGATGGAGCACAATTCCCAGGAACAGCGCTTTCTAGGCCATCTCCTTCCCTGGGAAGATGCAGTCAGGAACAGTCCATGGTACATAGTAAATGTTCAATTAAGAAACAGCTCTTGTTGCTTGACCAGCCTGGACTAACAAGGCGGCAGGAACAGGCAGAGGAGAAAAGAAGTCAGGAACCACAGTGGCTCATTAAGGATCTTAGGGAACGAGAGCCATGTCTCTGAGCTACAGTAAGTGGGGCTGAGGGAGTGAGGCTGAGGGAGGTCAGTGACATCCCTCGTGGCCTGGGTTGTGGCACATGGCACCGAGTCATGGTGCAGGGACAGGTTTTGGTGTCTTCCTGGCAGTATCTTGCTAGGGAAATGAACTTGTTCCTCTGGGAAAGGGATAGCAAAATCAGACCTTGAAGGCGTTTCAGCACTTGGATACCGAACCAGAGTGACCTTGCACTAGGCCAGGAGTACCGGTTGAGATTTCTGTGAAGTACCTTAGATCAAAGGCTACCGGCTTTGCTCCGAAGGACAAATAAGCCAGGAATGATGGCACTTGATCCTCATGCTACCCATGTCATAGACATTCTTATTTTACAGATGGAGAGGGTGTGGCCCTGAGAGATTCAGTGACTTGTTTGAGATCATGAAGGGGCTAGAATAAGAGCTTAGAATAAGGCCTTTTCACCATCCACCCCAAGAGGCTGCAAGAGGGGGGAAGTATGCTCTAGTGTGCTTGTAAGAAGTAGCCTCAAGGGCCCTGAAGGAGAACCCTGGGGACTCAAACTTTGCCTGTGAGATTCTGGGGGAATAGTTGCCCTTGGGAGTCCCAGATTTTCCTATGGAGAAGAGGGGGAACCAGGCGTACACACTGCTCCCCTGCCACCTGGATCTCTGGCCATGGTCCACAGCTCAGGCTCACAAAATGCACAGTAAATAGGGTTACCTGTCCCCACAACTCAGTAAGGTTGGCACAACTAAGCCCTTTTGATGAAAGAGGAAACTGAGGGTTGGAGGGATTTTCAGAGCTGCTGAGGTCTGGTAGCGGAGCCTGGTCTGTGGGGCCACCAAGTCACTCAGCTGCCTGTGGAAGGGCATTCTGTCTTCTTGCTATTGCTCTGGCTGTTAATGATGGTAAACACAGACTGCTGCTAGCATTTATTGAGCCTTGCCTATTTGTCAAGTGTTATTGTAGGTAATTTCACATGCATATCTCTGCATCAGCAAACACCTTTCCATTTGCAAATGAAGAAATCCCACTCAACTTGGTTCAAGCAAAATGCTATCGATTAGCTCACAGAATTGGTAAACTCAAGAATGGACCCCTATACAGCTGGACCTATTGGCTTAGGTCCTGTCTTCAGGTTTTTATATTGTAGCCACTCTGTGTGGCTTGGCCCCTCTCACTTGGGTAGACTTTTCCCATGTGACTGGGCCCACAGTTCCAGTCTTCTGGCTTAATCTTTCCAATGGAACAAAGACCATCTGTCTCCTAAACTCTGTGTAACCAATTTAGAGAAGGCTTCTGATTGGCTCTCCTCTGAAGCATAACTCCACCCCCCAGGCCAATCAGTGCTTCCAGGGCAATTGAAGTTCTGTGGTTGGCCAGGAGTACATCACATGGGTATGGTCGTGTCTTGTGATTGGCAAACCCAGTGGAATCCCAATGCCATACACAGAAAAGACAGTGTCTATCCAGTTCAATCACATTAACCCTCACAGAAGCCCAGGAGAAAGGTACAGTGATACTGTGCATCTTACAGATGAGGACACATGGGCTTAGAGAGGAAGAATGAGCTGTGCAGGTCACATATCTGGGAAGTGACCACGGGCAGCTCATTCAGACTCTGTCTAATGAGAATTGAGAGGCCTGGTGCTCTGCTAAATTGAATGGATAGAGCGTTATTGAGTACCTCCTGCGAGCAGGGCTGTGGAGAGCAATGGGGGCCTGACCCTGCCAATAGGGCATCTGCAGTCCACCTGGGGAGAGTGGAGTTAAAAAAACAATCACAGATTTAAACAATAGTTACAGGCAGCAGTATAAGAGCTGTCACGAGGCCGCTGGTGATTAATTGCTAAATGAGTGCTACAGACAGTAATTGCTCCTGGAGTTCAGAGCAGAGAGTGAGTACTGTGGGCTGCAGACAGGGAAGCGGTTCTGAGCACAAAAAGACTCTGAACTTGGCCTTGAAGGACAGGAGGATTTGTACAGGTACTGAGCAAGAGGTCCTGTAAGAGTCAAAGTCACCCAGGTATTCCCACCTCTCCAGTTCTGGGGCATAGCACAGGTCTCTGGGTCCTCTCTAATATCAGTTCCAGCACTGCCCTTGACCAGCTGTGTGGCATTGGCTAAACCACCACACTTCTCTGGTCTTCAGGGTTTTCATCCATAAATTGGAAAAGAGGATGCCTGCTCTGTCTCCTTCATCAGGTGCTTGTGAGAGTGGAATAGAATTATGTGTGTGAAAGCACCTAGGAGACCAGACAGCAACGATTACAGATGACCAGCTCCAACAAACACATTTGTTCTTAGCCTGAGGGCTCTCATCAATGTGTCAAAGAAGATTTCTTATTTTTCCCTCTTGTCTCTTGAGCCTCCTGCTTTATTTAAGAATGGCATAGGGCGGAAACACATCTGAAGTCCACATCACCTGCTGTGGAAATCCTACCCTGCCCCTTGCCCTGGGAGACCTAGCTCTCCCTAGTAGCACTGGTGTGAAGATTCAGGGAGCAGAGGGGAGGGTGCTGAGAACAGTGGCTGGCACACAGTAGGTGTTTTTTTTTTTTTTTTTTTTTTTTGTAAGTACTGTTTCCCTTCCAGGGTGCCATTCCCAGAGCACCTACTTAGTATTCAGAGGCAGCATTGCAGTGGTACAATGGGATGCAAAATGCATGAACAGCCCTAACCTGGGGAATTCACTGGCTGCACCCATGCCGTGTGACCTCAGTCTGGGGAAGGCTTGTGCTTATTTTTCCTCTATAAGCAGACCACAAGCTGCTGCTTGGAGTCAGATATGGCCCCAGGCTTGTGTTTGTGCTCCCCAAGAGCTAAGCATAGTGCTTACATTTATAAAGGAGTTAGTAAAAAACACAAAAACAGAGACTGGGCTACAGAGACTCGCGTGGTCTACCAATCCTAAAATATTTACTACACTGCCTCTTGACACAAAAAGTTTCCTGACTCCTGATCTATTTCACTGTAAACACCACGAGCCAGCTCTCCTCAAATCCATCACTTAATGAGTGTAATGAAAGAGCTCTTCGCAGAGTGACAGAAGGTTGCTTCTGCCTGAGCAGAGGCCTGGGGAGGTGGATCAGCCGGGCTTCACCCGGGGACATGGAGCAGCTCTAAGTATGGGCAGCGCTGGCTGTCTTTATCAGCAGGAGCCTCATCCACAGATTCAACCAAATATAGACCAAAAATATTTGAAAATGAAAATTGCATCTGTACCGAACATCTATAAACCCTTTCCCTTGTCATTATTTCTCAAACAATACAATCTAACAACTATGTACACAGCATTTACCTTGTATTAGGTAATATAAGTAATCTGGAGATGATTTAAATTATACAGGAGGCGATGTGTAGGTTATATGCAAATGTGATCCTGTTTACAGAACAGATTAGAACATCTGCAAATCTGGGTATCCTGAGGAGTCCAGAACCTTCTCTACAGATATAAAGGAATGGCTGCACTGTGGAGGAGGGGTCAGGAAGAGGTGGAAAGGGCTTAATACAGGACTTGGTGGGTAAAGCTGAGGAAATGGTCAGCAAGAAGCTGCTTCTGCTTGTAGGCAGCAGGGAGAAGGGTGGCAAGGACAGTACAGGACCCCAGCAACCCTGTTCTCAACCACGGGGAGCTTTTGTCCAGATCTGGCAGAACTAGTAAGGGAGAAACCCTCAACAGCTCTCCCTTTCCTGCTCTTTTCCTTTCCGAAGGTTCTCTCCCATGGGCTCAACCCTCCACCCCCAAGGCCAGAACTAGTTCCCAGGGGAGTCCTTGAATCTTGGCCCACAAGGTTCACAGTTGAAGAAATGGGAGAGCAGCTAGGTCCAGGAGGGGCCAGAAGGTATGAGTAAATTTGGCCAAAAGTTGGCCCTTTGATGATCAAGTATATCTATGTGGGACAGGAGGAGAGTGGACAGCATTCAAGTTCATTACAGCACCTGCCTTGGTCACTGACGGGAGATGCACGTCTACCTTTATTGCCTCTTCTGTGCAGTTTGCATTCAGCTTCTACTCAACTAGTTCTGCATGCTCTCATTTCCTATTGTTTATATCTTGGCTCAGCACTTCTTTTTATGGTCAAAATAGCATATTTTCTTGACCTTAGACAGCCTTCAGACCTCTTCTAGATGTTTTGATATATAGTCTATCAGTCTGTTTTCTGTTACTATAACAAAATACCTGAGGCTGAGTAGTGTATAAGGAAAGGTTTATTCAGCTCAGAGTTTTGGAGAATGAAAGTCCAAGATTATGGCAAGTAGTATGCAAAGGGAAGTCCATGAGGACTATCCATGTCCCTTCTAAAGCCAATGTATTCAACAACTTGATCATCCTCCAGCTCCCCTTCTCCAGTGCCTTGTACCTCTCATGCCATCGTTGGAGTACCAAGCTCACATTCAGAGCACAGCACTTAACTATCATTTCAAACTAACTTTCTTGACTTCGGTCATGTCTGCAGGCTGCTAGTCCCATGGTTTTTACTTTACGGATTCCATTTTTGAACACAGTAATAACTACATCTACAAAGAAACCTTCGTATTACCACTGTAAATAGAAACTTGGGATCATATGCCATCAATAGCAATAAGTACCCCCGAGCAGACTCGGTGTTAATTAAATCCTGGCTAGATCCTACAGCTTTGGCAGAGAATGTGAGTATGAGGCTCTTGGTTAAAAAGGGAAAAATAATAAAAATAAGATGTTGTGAAAGAAAAGCACCAAGGGAAGGCTTTCTCCTTGATGTCATCGGAAGGACTGAAATAGAATTGGAAACGGATTAGCTGTGACCCTGTGTGACTTGGTGCTATCCACAACACCTTTATCATTTTTCTCTGTACCTGAAATCACATAGCAACTGCAGGGAATGTGCCACACACAGAGATGCCTCCTGCCCCTGGGGCCGACACAGGGCTCCATGAGGCCCACATGCTCTGTTAATCTTTCCTCTCAAGTTTTATTCCCCTTCGGATGTTTAGCAGAGTCTGTCTGTCTGTCTGTCTGTCTTTCTTTCTTTCTTTCTTTCTGTCTGTCTGTCTGTCTGTCTTTCTTTCTTCTTTTTCTTTTGTATTTTAGGGAAGGGTCTACAGGGTGTTCAGGGCCTCACTACTAGATCAGACTCATAGTGATCCACCTGTTTACAGCCTCCCATGAGCTGGGATTACAGGCACACCACAGGCACACACCACCATGCCTCCCTCTCAATTGCTGTCTCGGTGCATTGGGGGTGTGGCATTGAACCCTCCAGCCCCTGCACCTGCCTGCAGGTGCTTTAATCTGCTGAGCTATCTGGCCGGCCCTAGTAGAGTCTTCATGTTCCATCCATCCATCCCTTATGCTTCTGAAATCAGTGAATTTGCTGCTGATGTAAACAGATGACCAAGAACACTCTTAAGTCTTTGATTAATTAAACCAACAACCGGAAACAAGTGAGATTCTTCTAAATGCTTTATTTGCTAAATAAGAGCGGGGACAGCCCAGATAACTCTTTCATCTTGTGAACATCCTGTTTTTTTTTTTTTTAATGATGAAGTATGAGTGGTTACTTATAAATAGTTACAACCTACCTGTCATCTGTAAGTGTCAACATTTATGACTTAATGACATGGTTTTTATGCTATTACTGGTGTTTGTAGATGCTTGTCGGCTTGTTGGCATATGCAGCTGAATTTTAGGAAAATATATCTAAGTGCTGTGTGTTATATTATTACATATTGCATATGATTTATTGCATATGATAAATATGTAATATTTCTTGGGTATTTACTGCATGCCACACTCTGAGAAAAGTGTTTTATCTGGCCTTACTCCATGGGATGGTACTGTTGTAATTTCCACTTTTTCCAGAAAGAAATGGAAGCTCAGCGCTGTCAAGTCACTTGCCCATGACCACAGAAGTCTAAGCGTCACATTTGAGATGGCGCTTAGATGTGTCCCACTCTACAACCAGTGACCCAAACTGCAGCATTACACTGCTTCTCTTTGATCCCAATCCTTCCTATGGGGAAACTGAGGCAGAAAAGGGACCCACCTTGCTGTGTCCTGTGGCCTTCAGCCTTCAGCTGCCCTATCCTGGTTCCCCTGACTCCTATGGCTCCCACATGGGACAGCGTCTTAGGATCTCTCTGTCGTGGCACTGGCAGGACTGTTGCCAAGCCTTGATCAATCCCATCAGATTCTCCAGCTGCATTCCTTCTAAAGATGGTGTGGAGCTTTTTTTTTTCTTTTTTCTCTCCTGTGGGTTCTAATGTGATTATTTGTATAGCAGACAAACATACAAATGTACATGACTTTGAATTATGGGGCATGCCAGGATAGGCTGTATTTAAGGCAACAGCTCTATTACTCATAGCTCGAGTAGGCTGGAGCTGCATTGCTGGGAAGCCTTCAGCCTGAATTTGCTGTGGGATTCCATTCACTGACATTGAAGTTGGCCATGACATGATTCACATTCAATCAGTGGTGATCCCTTGGCCTGCTCAGTGCAAGGCCAAGTGATAGGCCTGGGACTTTCCAGGCTTGAGGGCCCTCCTGTCCTGCTCTCTGATGTCTCCTCCTCTTCCCTCTTTCTTCTTTGCCTCCTCTCTGGTCATTCTGCTTTCTTTCCTCCCCTATCACCTACCTCCCTCATTCTAATCGTTCTGGGTTCTCATATTCTGGGCACCCTGGTAAGACATTTATACAAAGATAAACCCTTTCATGATGCTGCTAAAATGCATTAGAACCAGAGCTAGAGCCACCCTTCACTGTAGTGCCTGCATGCTATTTTAGAACTGGACAAACAGAGTAACCAGAGCAGGAGCCGACCTCCCTGGGGCTCCCAACGGCAGCTATCAGGTGAATGCTGATTTACAGAACCAGCAGGCAGTGTTTTTTCTACCTCAGTGGGGTGAAGGTATCTTGTCTTGTGGGAGTCTTGTCATGGTGAGAAGGAGACAAACAGGGCCTGTGACGCTGGTTTAGATGAGAATGTCACCCACAAATCTCCTGAGTTCAGAGGTTGGGCTGTAGAAGTTGACAGCATCAGGAAGGTGCTGTGTGGATTGGTCCGTGGATGAGTTCCTAGTTGAACACACTTTGAGGAAGGGGCCCAGTGGGAGGAGGATTGCCTTGGGCCTCCTCTCTGCCTCTCAGTGGCTATGGATGGAGCAGCTTTCCTCTGCCTGGCCTGTTGGTGTTCCTGTCTTGGGGCCAGCTGGCTATGGACCGGATCCTCTGAGAGAGAGCATGAGTCAGAATCAACCTATCCTTCTTGAAGTTGTGGGTGTCAGGGATTCTGTCCAGGGGTGAGAAGGCTGACTAGTGTACTGGCGATGACCTTGACACAGAGCCCATCACCCTGCTTGTCATGCCAATGCCCACCTCCTCTGCTGAGAAGATCAGCTCCCCCATCAGTAGGGAGCAAAGTCTACCTGCTAAAGGTCTACCCAGGAATTCTCCTATGATTGACGTGCGACAAACTCCCTACCTGTGGCTCTTCCAGCCTCTTCTTGCCATGGCAGGGTCCCTGAGGGCTCCAATCATGTAATTCCAAGCCCTGTGAACCCCCCCCCCCCACCAGCCTTCACCCTGGTGTCAGCATCCAGAGAATCTCCTTCCCCTTTACCCCAGTCCCATCATCCTGGTTTTGGCCAAACCAAAGCAAAAACATACAGAAGGAATTGCACTGCAGTGGGAGAACCCTGGGTGGTGACTGCACTGTTGGCAGTCTTCAGCCTCCCTTTCCTCCACCTATTCAGCAGGACAGCCTTCTGCATGTCTAGTTGGTGCAGCCAGTAGGCAGAGAGGAGGCCATTCTGGAGCCTACATACAGGAGGCTGCATATGCTTTCTGCACCTGAACCTGCTCCCCACATCTCGGCCTTGAGGTAGCTCTGTCCCTCACCTGAAGCCAAATTCTTCTCATCCTGCCCATCGATGCCCACTTCTGATGGCTCTCTGGTCCCTCAGACTGACAAGGGATTCACAGTCATTATTTAGCGCCTGCTGTCTACAAGGCTTGGTGACTCACAGCATCTGTGAGACCTCAGGGAACTTGGTTAACCTCTCTGGGCCTTATTTTTTTTTTTTTTTTTTTGTCTTTTTGAGACAGGGTCTCGCTATGCAGTTGAGGCTGACCTTGAGCTCACTTTTGTAGCCCAGGCTGGTCTCGAACTCACACCAATCCTCCTGCCTCAGCCTTCCGAGTGCTGGGATTATAGGCGTGAGCCACCACGCCCGGCCTGGGCCTTATTTTTGTCATCTGAAAAACAGACCTATAAATAGCATTCGCTTCTCATGGCTGTTGTCAGGGATTAATGAATTAATTGCAAAGCACTCTGCATGATTCCTGGCACAGGCAGGCGTGCGGTAAGAATGGGAACTCTGAGGACTGCTACGTGCACGGGCCCAGGTGCACAGGGAGGTGCAGCTTCCCCTCCTCACATCCTCCTTTGTCCTTGGGTCTGCTCCCCATTGCCTCTGGCCTGCCCCTCTTGCTTCTCTGACTCGGATCAAGCTCCGCCCCCCACGGTGTTCTCATTTCTAGAGCAGGGGGCGTGTTGCTCTCGAGTTTCCACTATTAGAGTTTCCAAACAGCTTCTGACATGGTGGAGGACAGATCGCAGGTTGTGACAGCCTCCCCAACTGTGCCCTTCCGGGAGAGTTCAGTGTGTTCTAAGCCCTCAGCTGAACTCATTGAACATCCTTGATGAGCCTGAGGGTGGTATGATCCTTTCAGACAGGTAGGGAAACTGAGGCTCAGAGAGGCGAAGGAACTGCTCAGGTTCCCTCACCAGGTCCCACCACCAAGAAACAAAGCTGAGACTCAAATGACCAGCACCTACACTGTTAACTTTCTTCCATGTTCCATCCCGCAGACCCCTTAGCCTGGCTCCGAGGAGGGTGCCTTCCAGCGTGCCCCCCACGGCTGCTGCATCCTGCAGCACAGTGACAGCCACCCCCTCGTGTCAGGGATCCCCAGCTCTACCCTTTCTCAAGCGGAGTGCCTCACAAACAAGCTTCTGATCCAACCTTGACCCTGACCTGCTCCTGACCCTGAGCCCGCCTCTCTTCCTGCCTCTCCAGGCTGGCTCTTCCATGACCCAGTCCTGTTCTTCTATGATGACATCGCTGCTGCTCCCCTCTCTCAGGGCTTGCAGCTTCAACCCTGCGAACGCACACAGTGACCAGAAGCTGCATGGGCCTGTGTGGTCACAGGCCAGGGGGCCCCAGGACATAGGCACAGGTAGGGCCTTGTCTTCTCAGGAGATATTTTGTTGGTATCTGATCCACTTGCCCGAAGTGTCAGCCAACCCCGCCTAGGCATTCCATCACCAAAACGCCCACATTGATGTAAAGGAACTGCTCCTGGGTTAGGCAAACTGATCGAATTTTGCTCCGTGTATTATTTCCTGAATGCGTTCATCTATAGAACTTTTCTTTACCCCTTTGCACCTCCAGTTAATGTCCCAGAGAACTTCCAGGCAAACTTTTTTTTCTTTTTTTTTAATTTAAATTTAACAATGGTTGTACTACATATTTTCATCATCAGATGAGTTTAGATTAATAGATACAGGTATATAAGATTGATCAAACAATTAAACATTAACACTTTCAATAAACATTACTATTTTTTTCTTTTCCCCTTTCTTCCAGGCAAACTTTGATAAGAAACAGTTCAGTCTATTACCCGGCTTTCACTTGTGCATTCAGTTCCCTTTCTGGATCCCACCAGAATCTAGCCCTTCCCAAGATGCATTGCCCAATTCCTTCAACTAAAAACAATGTTTTTCTTTCAGAACCTTCATGTTAGGGATTTTCTGAGGTGTCTCAGGAGCAGGCTCTGGAGGCTGGTGCTTGAGGAATTTGAGAATTGAATGGAAGCTGGAGTCCTGTTGTCACCTCTTAGGATCTGGGTGACCTTGGACCGATGAACTCAACTTTTTTGAGCCCCAGCTATAAGCAACTCGCCACTGACAACCTGGCAAAATAGCGGCACATGTTTGCAATGTGTTCACAGGCACAGCTCAGCAGAATTTATGGCACAGAGTAAGCATTCAGAGCATGGCAGCGGTTACCATTACTGCTGTTATTGTCACCCCCATTAGGGGTGTCGATTTCTATTTGTTGGATTTGCTACGTGGAGTTGTCATAGGCCATGCTGTCTCCTCTGATTCCCTTGGTAAGCAGGCAGCAGGGAGATGGCTCTGGCTGCTGGATCATGAAGGGGTCTCCTGCCTTGAAGCAGGCCCAGGTGGCTCAGCCAGGAGTCCCCTTATGAGGGACAGAGTGGCCAAAGATTCCATGAACCCACAGTGAAAGGAAAGTGGCAGTGGCGCAGGGTTAATGAGTCTCTCCTTGTGATCATCTGATCAATGGCGAACCAGTTCACCCTGTTCCTCTGTGCTAACTTCAGGTCCTTCCTTTGGCTGCATCCTGCCTGGTAGAGACCTGGAGTAGCCATTACTGCTTAATCATTGGCTAAATGGCCTCATTTGTTCTCTGTGTGTCAGTGGTGAGGCCAGACCAGGGCAGATGAGGAAATCTGGAAATTTCTCACTGAGCCCTGGGGAAATACAGACATCCTTGTGCCCTCTCTCCTTGCCATGTCCTGGCCATGCCAGGCACTCCTGCAGTTGGTGGCTGCCCTTTCCACCATGGTCTGCACCGTCTTCTTTGCCATTCCCCCATTCCCTTTGCCAGTCTTTGTCTTGGTTCCTCCTGCCTTCAGCATGGTGTGAGAGGATGAACTTGATTTTGCAATTATGAAACTGGCATTTGAACCTAGTTTACCACCAACCTACTGGGTGGCTGAACCTCTGTGTCTCTAGAAGCAAAATGGGCATAATAGCAGCAGGTCCCTCCCAGAGACATATGTGATATAAGAGTGAATTTCCTCTGTCGACCTGGCATGCAGATATTGCACAGAATCTACTTGGAATTCTCCTTTTCTTCCTATATGCAGCACATCTTTGGTCTCTGTCACTTCCACAGGGACCTTTCACGAAGACGGGGGAGTGTGGCATCAGCCACCCTCTCACACTGGCACAGCCCGCAGCTTCTTGCCCACCCACCTAGCTCCTTCCCCTCTGCAGGCTCTACCTCGGTGGTCTGTTGCTGGCCTGGGAGGCCCCCTTCTCCAGGATTCCTTTTGACAAACCTTCTCTATTCTTTGTCTGTAGGGAAATCGACTGCTCAATAAGTAGCTAATTGAAAGTGCTGGCATTTCCATTGAACACAGCTGCAGGCTGAGCTTCAGGTGCAGAAGTGAAGGAGGAGGGCCAGGGATATAGCTCAGCACCGTAAGCACCTGCCTGGCAAGTGCAAGGTTCAGAGTTCCACCCCCGGTACCAAAAAAAAAAAAAGAAGTGAAGGAGGAAGTTGTCTCTTTGCCCATTGGTGGCTTGCTGCAATGAACTGGCAATGGGCAGATTTATAAGGAAAAAGACACCCAAACTGTCTCAAGTGCACAGGAGAGAATCAGGTCACCCTTGCACCTAGTGAGTTCAGGCGCTTGTATGGCCTTCTTGTCGCATGAAAAGGGGTGGAGCAATCGTGAAGAATAGCAAATGATTGTTGGGGAAAGCAAATGGACCTGGAAGGCAGAAATTAACTTGTAAATGATTTTCTTTGGCATTTGAAGGAGCTCGAGAGACAGACATTATCTTGTGACAAAAGTCTGTCCAGGTGCGGCTGCGTTCCTGTCTTCTGTGATAATGAGATTTCTGAAGGAGGCAGAAGGCTATTGTGTTCTCTTTGCAGGCCCAGTTTTAAGGATAGCAGACCCTCTTATGGGAGAGTAAGAAGATCTGGAGCTGAGTCAGGGAGGCTGGAGAGACTTTAAAGTGTTTCCCTAGCCCAATCTGTCACAACCTAGCCACACTTTGGGGTGTCGTTTTTTGAGTGCCCACACATAGGAAGGAGACTCGGAGATGCAGCTTGGTGGCCAGAATGTGGGTCAGGAACCCCATGGGAGGGAGAGGAAGAAGCAAGTCTGGGAATTCTGAGGGCGAGGTGGGACACAGCCTCACATGGCCTTAGCCAGCCACACTTGGCCTCCAGAGCTGGAGTGGCTCTTCAGAGTCTACCAAGTTGGGGTGAGGGCTGGCCTTTGCACTCTTGGGTCTATCAGCTTGGGTCTCCAGAAAGTGGCAGTGGCTTTCCTCAGCCAGGGCAGTACTCAAAGAGGACTGGCCATCAAGGCCATTAAGCAGGTGGCCTTCTGAGTAGCTGAGATGCCACGTCCTTCATGACTAAGGGGTCTTGGGTGGTGTGTCACCAGGCTCACATCTGAGACTCTGAGCCATCTCCTCTGGTCCAGCCCTGCCCTAGCTGTGTCCTCGTTCTGGTATCCCAGCCCCACTTCTGCTTTGCTGAATCTTCTGTGCCTGGTGTCTGATCACAAGCCTTTCGCTCCAGCCTGGCAACTAGACTGGCTCCTAAATTGCCTCTGAGCTGTACTCTGATCCTGGTAAGCCTTTCTGTAGAGGCAAGATGGAAACTCCTTTCCTCATTAGTCAGCTCCAGGTTCCTACACTTATGGAAAGAAGCCATGTCACCAATCATGCAAAGCAGCAAATAATGCAAAATCATTTACATTTGTCCTTCAGTTGCATTACGTGATTACAAGGGGACAGGAAAAGTGGGATGGAATTAAGTGAATGCACTCGGGATCCTGCCTGAATATGTAGCTTGGCTCTTACGCTTGGCTGCATGGCCTGGGGGAAATTAACCTGGCAGTGCCTCAGTTTCCTAACGTGTAGCAAGAGACTCAGTAATGGCACCTATGTTGTAAAACTGTTGTCCCATTGGATGACTCATTCCATGGCTGGCCCTTACAATGATAGCTGGTACTCAGTAACCAGTTCAGTAAGTGTTTGCCTTGATGGTGATGTGTGGGAGTTTTGTTAAGAAGTTTGCTATGTAGAATCATCCTTGCTCACTTGAAATTGGCTCAGAAGAGATGTGGACTTGCCCTGGTGATTGCCATGGGTTGCCATGGATTCCCACTCACAACCCCAACTGGCCATTGGTAGAAAGGACGCCCAGGGAGGAGGAGTCAGCACCACGGACAGCTCATAGCCCCATCACAGCAAGGAAATTCTTTTGTCAAAGGCCAACAAGCTGCACAGACCCAGCTGATTGCTTATCTCCTGGTAAGCTCAAGGCCCTTGGATCAGGCTCCAAATGCTCCCTGGCCAGCGTTGCTGGACTGCAGGGTCCACAGCAGTAGTGACAAAAACATTGAAGGGGCTGGGAAGATGTGGTGAGGGGTACCTTGTATCCTGGCCCTGCCCTCACCACCAGCAGGTGCTTGGGGCTGGAATGGTGCGGGTGGGTGTCCCTCCCTGCCCTGGGTCATGCTGTCTCATCCATAAACATGGTCTTTTGTTCTCTCAAGACTTGTCAGGATCCAGAAGGCTTTAGATTGTTGGCACTTTCTCAGGGATGCAGGTCCCAGGGTTCATCAGATGGCACCCTCTGCCCTGTGTCCACTTCTGGGGCTAGGCTCCCCAGTTGGCAGACTGCAAGGGTGCCACCAAGGAGCTCTAAGCCTGTTGGAGCATAAGGAAGTCCTTGAGCCCCAAGCAGGTCTGCTCTTTCCATAACCCACCTCTCAAGGCTCCGCCCCCTGGCTCTCATCACCATGGCAACGGCATCTTTGTCTGACCTCGGTTACTTCCTGGTTGTCTGCCACCGCTTAGCTCTACATGGCAGGGGTTTGAGAGCAACCTACCCCACCCTGTGACACAGGAACTATTATGAAAATGTTGGTGGCCAGAGAAGTTCCAGCTGCCTCTTTCTTTCTTTCTTTCTTTCTTTCTTTCTTTCTTTCTTTCTTTCTTTCTTTCTGATGGGATCTTCCTATGTTTCCATATTGGCCTTGAACTCTAGGGCTTAAGCAATACCCCTGCCTCAGCTTCCAAATAGCAGAGACCACAAGTGTGCATTACTATGCCTGGCCTGCTTTTTGCATTTCTGCAGGCCACGTAACAACAAAGTGGCAAATCTGTGAGTCACCCTGAGCCTGTCTGACTTTGGAAGTGAATTAAACAAGTCAAAGTTGTGGGGAGAGATCTCAGCCAAGAGTCTGCTGTACTGGTACTGGCTCTGCCCCCAACTATCGCTCCATGACCTTATGTGAGGACCTTCCTCAGTTTCCCCACTTACAAAACAGGAGGATTGGACGAGGTTGCTCTCTGAGGATCCTCCACCTTTAAGAGTCTATGAATAGACTGTGCGGGAGCCCACGCATGCGCACACCCGCCTTCGGGTGTAGGCGGCAGCCTATATGGTGTGAAGGATAGCTGCTGGGAAGGGCCCTGCCCAGAATATCTCCGCCGCTCATCCGCTGCCAATATGCTTGGCTCCCGTCACTCTAGAACGGTGCCATCCCGACTCTCTATTTCATAATGCCAGTACTTCTATGATGGGGGCCTTTCCTTCTGGGGGGAAGGGAGCTGTGTTTTGATGGATGTTGAAGGTGGTTTGCATTTGCTGAGTCCAAAATAGCTCTCTGGCAGGTGAGAGGAGGCTGCCCAGGGCTGGCTGGAGAGTAGAGAGCCTTCCTTTGGTCAAGTGGTAGGGAGGGCACAAGAGGCCGCTTGATGAAGCATGCGGGCTTAGGCTCCAGATGGGCCTTGACTTCAGGATATGCTTCAGCTTCTCTCCTTCAGCAGTTGAGCTCCTCAGTGCTTTGGGACTCTGTGCGTACAGCATAGTGGGACATCTTCTGGAAGAGGCTGAGTCCAGCCCCGCACCTGCTCTGCCAAGGGAGCACGTTCCAAGGAGAAGCCTGGAGTCTGGTACTGGGAGGTGCCTCCTGCTTCTCCCATCACTGCACCCCTTTCAGAGGCTGATGCCTGATGAATCTGTCCTCCCCTCACTGACATCAACACCAGGTCGCTCTCCCTGCCCCTACTGGTGCTGGGTGACTGCGAAGCTCTTCATGATGAGGTGGGTAGGGGATGGGGGGTGGGTCGGGGACTGTCTGGACCTTCTGTAACCTGAGGACAGCAACAGCATCTGTCTCCCCAGGCCTGGCTGCACAGGTGAGATAGGGTGGCTGATGCCTGGTGCATAATGGGCTCTTGATGGATGTTGGTGACACCTCAGCCTTTTCTGTCCTCAAGGTCTCTGCATTATGAGTACAAGGTAAACACAGTAACATGGTAAGGAGCCCACTCAGCTTAGAAGATGGCACGGAGCCCATAGGGCCACCACATGGCAAAGCTACAGAGGACACAGCTGGAGCAACGTAGGTGCTCAGCTGATTTGTCTCTGTGCAGAGTGACTCTCACAGTCCTCCCTGGGTGCTGGATGCCTCCAGGTAGCCTGGTCCCCATCACCTTGTTTTCCTAGCCTTTATCTCTCACCTTGCTCATATGAATAATGTGAAGGCCTGTTGCCTAGGTGACCATTTCCACAGCCTGCTGCGTTCGTGCCACTCAGAATGGACCCTGGCACATAGTAGGTTCTCAGCAAACATTTGTGGAATGAAGGAAAGGATGAGTGAGTGAGCAACTTTGGATGACAGCATCCTAATGGATTCAGTGTTTCTCAACCCGAGTTTTCCAGATCTCTGGAGTGAACAAAATCTGTCCTGAGATCCACAGCTCTTCAACTATTCAGGAAGAGCAAAAGGGCCCCAGCTTCACCTTTCACCTGGGCTTTCACTCAGTAATGAAGTTTGTTCTGTAATAATTCATTTGATAAACATGTATTGAGAACTTCTGTGGTTTAAATGTGTCCTCCAAAATTCACAGATCAAATTTAATGGCCAATGAGATGGCCACAAGAGGTGACAGGATGACAAGGACCCTTCCTTTGTCTCCATAGGAAAGCGGGACAACAAGATGCTACCTTTGAAGCAGGGTACAGCCCTCAAAAAGACATCAAACACACCCTTACCTTGACCTCGGACTTTCCAACATCTAGAAGTGGGCAAAAATAAATTTGTACAAGATAGTCCTTCAGACTCCCACCCTTCCTGGGCAGAATTCAGGGGGATGGAGGAGTTGGAGCTTCTGCTCTGGAGGTGGGGTGGGGACAGGGATGCATCAGGGCAGCTCTGGAGCAGTCCGGCGAGGACACATGGAGCCTAGGCTTGGGCAGGAGAGCCCGCCTGCTTCTCCTGGTGGGGAGGTGCTTCTTTCCCACCTTCAGCATCCCGACACAGCAGGCAAAGCGCTGCTGCTTTCCCTCGAGTGCCCAAAGCCAGGCAGGGTGCCAACTCGTTAGGAAGAGCTTCACAGCCACCGAGAGCCAGGCGGGGTGACGCTGGATGGGGGAAGGGGATGACAGCTTCCTGCCCATCAGCCATCAGCCCCTGACAGGCTGCTGAAAAGGGAAGAGGCACAGGAATGGGCTTGCCAGGAGCAGCTGGGGGAGGGGGTGGTATTTTCCCAGCTCCAGCTCTGTGCCTTTGGAGAACAAGCCAGCCCCATGGGGCCAGCACCGGGCAGGATCTCACTTCTTCCAGAAGATGTTCTGCCAGCCTTGCCTGCAGAGTCCCCCGGTGAGGGATTTGGCTTGAGGAGGGAAGAAGCGCAAGCGTGGGACGGAAAAGAAAGACCTCGATGGGAAGGAAGGGTGGTAGCTGCCTCTCTAGAGGCCCGCACACATAAAGCAGGCAGGACTTGCATCTGATACAGGAAGAATAACAGGGCAGGGCCAATTGTCAAACAGGGAATTGTATGCTCAAAGAGGAATGCACTCGTTTTTACTTGCCTTACTAGCATGGAGTTCTGAGCAAGTGAAAATAAATAAGACCACGTATCTGCCCTCAAGGAGTCCACAAATGAGGTTACCTGGCCAACTGAACGCCCAACCAATATCAAGAGTGCCACCACAGAGTGACAGCTGGGGCTCAGAACAGAGGACTTGGGAGCAGGCAGTCACAGAGTCACTTTCTAGGCGGTGGTAAGTGAACAGAGCCTCAGGTACCAGCAACAGTGGGAAGTAGCATCAGGGACCCTGGAGTGAGTGAGTGGGAGACCCAGGCAGCCTTTCACCATTAGGTGGAAGTTCATCATTTGTACAAGAAGGCTGGGGCAGAAGCCTTCCGTAAGGAGCCCCGGCTCACCTGACCATCATCTGGGTATGTAGAGCCCTTTCTCCTGGCTAGTGATTGGCTCCAGAAATCATGTGATCCTACATGGTCCAATGAGAATCCACCATGGGCCTTTTGCTGACATCATCACCCCCTCCCACCTCGTGTCAGCGGAAGGGAAAGGAGCATTTGCACATTGATGATGCTGACTAGGAAGACGAGGTGTGGGTTTGAGCACATCACGGTCCCACCTCTGCGAGGGGCGTCAGGCACATCACACCCCACACTGGGTCTCAGTGTTCGAGTTTGCAGAGTAAGGAACTCAGAGTTGGTGATCTCTGGGTTCTTCCAGCTCTTCCACTTGGAAGTTGAACCTCTCACTGCCTCTGTCGCCTCTCCATCCCTGCTTCTCCATTTTGCGTGTGTGTGCGTGTGCGTATGTGTGCGTGTGTGTGTGTCGGTCCTGTTCAATATCTGTGCACAAAAACACAAGCACACAGGGCATTTGTCATGGTTTTCAGTTTCTCGGCTCATCTTCCTGTCCTCTTGTTTCCCTCTGTCTTGACAAGGTTAGGGGGAGCCCTCAGGGGCTTTGCGTGTTGAAAGAAGCTGAGGTGGCAGCTGGGCCCCCTCCCTCTTTGCCTGAGGCTCAGAGAGGGTCAGCTGTTCGCCACACATGCGGCCCACGGGTCTAGGACACAGGGCTCCGGGCGCTGTCCCTCACGTCTCTCCCTGTTTCCATTTTCCGGGAGACTTGGGAAGTTCATTATTTCCCTGACTGGCTTTTCTGGCGAGACTCAAATTAATTTTCCATCTTTCCCCCTCTCCCAAGCCTCACAATTATTAAATGCCAGGGAAAGCTAAATAAACAGCTGATTTACGGGAGCGTTTTCTTTCTTTCTTTCTTTTTTTTCAAAGCAGGAGTTTCTATTAATCAGTTGTGCCGAGAGCGGCCTGATTAAGCGGTTGGCACACCTTTCAGATGAGTGAGCATGGGGTCAGAGGGCACCGGGGCTGGCAAGAGACACCTAATCAGGGACTAAAAATAACGCGGGACCAAGTCCTTACCTCCTTGCCCCACACAGGCTTGTGCTGGCCTTTTCTACATAGAGGGACCAGGCAATGTCCCTGGCTGAGGTCAGGGCTCTTACCTCCTGGGAGAGTTTTGAGAAATGTCATAATGTCATCACTCACCTCTGTCACCGAAGAGCGTCAGAGAGGGTAGGGCACCTGCCCAGGATCACACAGCAAGGCCATGGTCATGAGATCCTTTATTTCAGGGGGTGGGGACTAAGGAATGAAGAGGTCTCTAGTGTTGAATGCCTCAGCCAATTTAACAAACACAGCAAGTGTATCACATATACTGGTACCTACCATCGTAATGCCACAGCCGAGGCACACACGGGAACCCTCCTGCATGTAGTAGACACACAGGCATCCCAGGGAGTGTGTGCATGTGTACCCCAGCACACAGAGCAGTTGTTTAATCGCTAGATGGCAGAGGGCCCTCACCTGGGCTGAGTGACCCCCCCAGTGACTTTTGCTGAGGGAGAGCCACTCACCTGTCAGCCACCCCACCTCACACACTCTGCTGCCCCTGGGCCCTGGATCCCTGTTTTCAGCCTTGCTGAGATACCAGCGCAGCAAGGAGCACAGTGGCCGAGTTAGCATCTTGGTCCCGGTGTTTGCTATCCCCTAAGCCCAAGAACGTTGCCCCCCTGGAGGCCCAGCAAGGGCAGGGTATTTCTCCTCCTGTAAGGTGGCAATGGAAGTCCTTACTCTGCAAGGCTGTGGCGGAGGCTAAGCAAGTTTCCAAAATATCTCAGGCTGTTCAGCAAATGTGCGTCAGGCACCCTGTTTCCAAGGCGCTCAGTCTTGGGTCTCCCTGTGTGGCACATAATAGCTGTACAGACAACAGAAGTGGTTGTCGGTCTCCAAAATTCCTGTGTTGGAAACTTGATCCCTGAGCCAGTCAGCTTTTTATCACTGTGTCCAATGGACCTGGCACAAACAACGTAGAAGATGGGTGCTTGTTCTGCTTATGGTTTCAAAGGGTTTGGTCCCCCTTCAAGTGGTTCCGGGTGGAAACATCCAGGTGGAAGGGCAGGGAGCAAACCCATTCACCTCACGGCAAATAGGAAGTGAACAGGGGAAGACTTGGAGAAAGATGCACACCCCCAACCTTCCTGCTGTGAACCCCTCAGTGAAGTAACCCACTGGTGAGGTCAGTGCCGATCACACCGCTAGCTCCACTGAATTCAACGAAGTCGACAGTTAGCCAGTACATGGTGGAAACAGCAGTAGAGGCCGAGAGAGAAGGTTATTCAGTCCGAAAAGGGATATAGGGAGAGGCTGCCTCTGAAAGGGCCAGCCCTAGAGGGGGCCTTGATTCCCCAGATACCACATCCTTCTTTCCTGCCCATCAGTCCACTACCTTCCCTCCTCTCCAAAACCTGGCCTTTTGGAGTGGGTGGGAGGGACCCAGGGGGTCATGTGACTATCTGGCTCTGCCTGATTGGATGGGATTTCATGTCTGACCAATGATCTGGGCCTTAGGAGTTGGGGCCAGAGAAGAGGCAGGGTGAGGCAGAAAGGAGACACCAGGTGGGCAGTTGAAGAGAGATGGGCATGGCTGTGTTTCCCTTCCATCTTTAGTTCTAGAACCCAAGCTGTGTTTGCAGCTTCGGGTCCCTGAGGACGTCTGGGTTTCTACCTCCAATCATTAAATCTTCTCTATTCACATGAAGCTGGGGTGGACACCAAATGACGCTGGCCTGGGATAGGCAAGTGCCCAGGTTTGTGTCAGTGTGTGTGTGGGGGGAGCTTGTGGGGGAGGGGTGAGGAGAGGCACCAGAGCAGAGGCCTGGATCCTTACGGGCTGTAGGAAGCATTGAGGGGATCCTAGGGGGAGAACCCGTGGTATAGCCACCCAGAGCCCTGCAGGCCTCCTGCCTGGCCTGGGAGATGGTGCCTAGCTGTCTCGGAGCTGCCCAGTGGTGAGGCAGCGGGGCTTGTGTCTCGCCAGAGTCCCGTAGCTCATTCTCAATCAGACCCCATCCCAGCGTACAGCAAAGTTAATTAAACATTGCCTTCCCCTCAGCAAGGAAATGAAAAGCAGCCTCCTGATAGAACAATTAGTATTTACCGTCCCTCCCGTCCTTTTCCTTCCCCCACCCACCTGCCTTAATGCGGAGCCTTTGCTATCACAGGCTTGGAGCCCGCTCTGCTCGAGGTCCATAAATTACCATTAAGAAGCCCAGAGGAAAGGAGGGGAACAGAGACACAGGGTATCCCTCCCTGGGTCCCAACCTCTCTGTTTCCTCTTCCATGGCGCAGGGATGATGTGGCCTACTTTATAACACTTGTCAAGATCAGAGGAGGTAGGAAAGTGATGATCAAAATGCCTGCCCCAGGACACATCCTCTGCCTTGTCCCCTTTCTCCTGAGACCGGAGACCTGGCCTCTAGAGCCAGCTGGGCCTCACTTCGCTGTGTGGCATCAGCCTGGCCGCTTGGCTTCTCTGGGCCTCTGTGGGCAGGAGACTGTAGGCGTGAACCTCTGTCTGGCCAGCTTTTGATGCTGCCCCTCCTCCTCTTCTTGGTCCTCAGCCTGGGCTGTGGATTCCGGGGGATTCTGAGGCAGACAGCGGTGTTCTCAGGAAGGACCTGCAGTTGCTTTCCTCACAACTGACCATGACCTAGGGAGTGGGCAGTGACTTTTTGAGCACCTGTCTCCTCTGTAATAAAGCGGAGTGAATGCAGTCTGCTGTTTGGGGCTGAGGGAGAACAGAGGGGGTGAGGCTTCCAGGGCATGGCTCTCTGCTCCACCTGCTGCCATCTTTAAATGGTTAGCAGGCACGAGGCTGGCCAAATAGCTCAGGGGATTAAAGCACCTGCAAGCAGGCGCAGTGACTGGATGTTCAATCCCTGGGCCTGCTGTGCCAGCCCTGCCCTGGGGTGCACTGAGACACCAATTGAGACTGGGCATGGTGGTGTGCGCCTGTAACTCCAGCTCTCGGAGGGCTGTAAACAGGTGGATCACTACGAGTCTGATTGAGTAGTGAACAGCCTGTAGATCCTTCCCTAAAATAAGTAGTAAAAATTAAATAAAACGAAACAGAAAAGCAGGCCCGCTGCTCTGCAAACCAGAAACTCTTTTCAGCCCTTGCTGCATGCAGGCATCACGCTAGGCCCTGGGGATGGAGAAGGCAGACTTGGAAGTGCCATTCTCAAGAGCAGAAGCCAAAGCTGAAGAGCCCGAAAACAACCCATGACCTGGACAGGGGATGCATCCTTTCTAGGGGGCAAATTGCCTGAGGCCAAGTGGGGAGCTGCTGAGACAAGTGCCTGAGGAGCTGAGAAGCCAGAAACAAGCTTTGGGGCACAGGGTGGTGCAGCCTCACTTGGACTGCCGACGGCCCACCTACCCTGACTTGGAAGTTCACTCTGGATCCAACCTGCTGCAAAGGAATCTCACTGGCCTTCTGTGACAACTTTGAGGGGTGACGTTGATGGTGGTGGGTGAGCGCTATGGACACTGAGGTCCATCTCACTGCCCACGTGGGCAGAGGAGAACAGGTGTCCTCCCTGGGCTGCCTATCTTGTGGCCGCGCTGTCCCTGTCCTTCTGTGGCACCGTTAGTATCCAAGGATTAAAGACCTGGCTTCCAGCCCCCACTCACAGCACATGACCTCAGGCAAGACTGTCACCTGTGGGCAGCAGTAATTCCAGTCCCAAAGGCTTGGGCTGAGGGTGAAAGAGAGAGACGGTGTCCCAGATTAGTGGAGAGCCTGGCTCTGACTCTGGTTATAGGAAGTTAAGATCGAGGAGTGGACAATTCTTAGTCATGGGACTTTGGCCAAGTGACTATATCGAGCTGAACATCAAGTATTGATAGATGGATTAGAAATCATAGCAGAACTAACTGTTGATTTCCGTCATTTTGCTGCAAGAATTACGTGAGTTAATGAATGCAAAGTATCTGATATCACACTACAGACATGCAAGAGTCCTGCCACTATGGTTATCCTCATGTCTCACTGGCTAGGTGTTTAGTCAGTGCCAGCAGGAGCGGCTGCTTTGCTGTCTTGTCTCTAGAGGGCAGGTTGTTGTTGGTGCCTTGAGGACACTGGCATTTGAATTCTCTGATTTTCGCTACTTATGGGAAGTGTGGTTCTCCCAATGGTCCTTGTCAGGAGAGATCGACTCGCCAAATAAGAGCAAAATCTTGTCCACCAGGTGCTGTGCCCTTTTGCATCTCTTATCTAACTGTGTTCTTCACTGTCCTCTTTGGCAAGAGAGAATGTGAGAGCCCAGAGAGGCTTAGTGAATTTGTCAGGGTCACACAGCACGCAGATACAGCCAATGCTCCCAGCCTCTTGTTAGGCATCAAAGCCCCAAGCCAGAGTGAGTCGCCAGCACCCTTAGGCCCGTCATCTACTTGTGCATGACATTAAGGTCTCCCGGGAACTTCTGGACCACTGCGCTTGGCCTCTCAACAGTCCTGTGAGCGGAACAAGGCAGAACCCATCAAATTTTATTTCTGCTTTTGAAGGTAGGAAGCCTGAGGTTCAGGTGACTCAAAGGGCCTAAGGTCACATGGAGAAAAGGACCTGACATCCCAGCCTCCAGGGCAGGGCAGCCCTCACAACACAGCAAGGTCTAGTGTATCTGGTCCCCATGCTGTCTTATCCCAAGCCCTAGGACAGACCAGCTGGGAACAGGGAAGGGGAGGCCTTGGGAGGTGCTGGGTGAACCTGTGGCCTGGCCCCACCGGCAGTGACTTCCCTTCCCTAAACTCTGTGTGTGTGTGTGTGTGTGTGTGTTGAACCTAGGGTCTTCACACTGAGCTACATCTCCAGCCCTTTGGAACATTTTTTTGGTTTTAGTTTTGAGATAGGATCTGAACAAGTCACTCAGTTGCCGAGGCAGGGGTTGAATTTACAATCCCTTTGGCTCCGCCTTCCAGAGTACAGGGACTCTGGCTTTGACCCTGCTCTTAACACAGTTGCATGAAAGCAGTGAGAGCCGCTTCTAGGAAGACAGATGACATCCCTGTGTCTGGATGAGTGCCTAAGACTTGTGACTCCCTGGCAGAAGTTTCTTCTTGGTTAAAAATCACCTTGGGGGTTCTGGCGAGATAGCTCAGTGGTCTAATATGCCTGCTCAGGCAATACCCGGGATGGCAGTTCAGTCCCCAGCACTACAAGCTGTGCCCACCCCACCCCCAGGGCAGGCTGAGCCAGCTATAACATAAATAAATAAAAAATAAAGTTGAAAAAAATCACCTTGGGGGGAGTGGGGGGGACTAGATCCAATGGTGGATGTAGTGAAATCTGTCACTTGCGTTTCCAGTGAGTTCAAGAGTCTGGGGCTTAATGTTCTGGCCTCACTGTTTCTCCCCAGGGAGGGCTGTCAACAGGTCAGGCCAATCTGTCCCCCTCCCTCATGACTGGACCCTGGAACAGCCCTGACCTCAGCTGCACACCTGTGCCGAGTACCTTCCCCACCAATTCAAGCCCTACCAGCTCAGGCCAGAACTAGCAGACCCTTGGGAGGCTAGAAATGCCAGACATGGGGCCAGCATGTGGCAGTGAGGAGGAACATAGGAGCTACGTCTTCTCATCCTTCACAATGTTCATGGGGGCAGGCGGAAGAGAGGATTTGTGTAAACAGTACTACGTAGCGGGCAGTCAACCCTGGATGCCCGTGGGCTCTGCATCCCAGGAGCCAACCAGTGGTGCACAGAAAGCATTTAGAAAGTGGCCTGTGATGGTGCACGCCCAGAGGCCCAGCTACCCAGGAGGCTGAGGCAGGAGGGTCATAACTGAGGTCAGCCTGAACAATTCGAGGAGATCCTTTCCCAAAATGAAAAGGACTAGGGATTAGCTCAGTAGTACAGTACTTGCCTGACATGTCCAAGGCCCTGGCTTCAATCCTCAGTACCTAACACATACACACACACACACACACACACACACACACACACACACAGACACACACACACACACGAAAGAAGAAAATTTTTAGGAAACACTGCATCTGCACTCAATAAGCAGAGACCTTTTTTTGTTTGTTATCATTCCCTAAACAATGCCACAGAACAGCTATCAGCTCTCGTAGGAATCTGGAGATAAAACACATGCGGGATTGTTGCAGATTTGACAGCGCTGTATGTAAGCGATACAAGCACCGTGGATTCTGGGGTTCCCAAGGGGCCCTGGCGCCAGTCCCTGAATGCTGTGACTCCAGAGGCAGAATAACATGGCATTTCCTTTGGGTAGAAGCAATAAGAGAAGACTCAAGCTCTTTCCTTTTGGGACTCAGCCTTCCTATGATTCATATCTCGCTGCATTACAAACAAACAAACAAACAAACAAAAAACAATGGGAGCAGTAACAAAATGCAGCAAGACCTGGCACTGCAGAGCAATCTAGGACACACACAACCCTGAGAGGAGGGAAAGGAAGGGGAGGGGACGGGAGGCAGCGATGCCAACCCCAACTCAACATATCACTGCTTCTTACTGCAGAACAGCAGACGTCAGGCCTAGGCCTGGAGCCCAGAGCTGGGACCTGGGGTGCTGTGGACCTCAGAGTTCTGTGTCATCTCATGGATGTAACAGGCGTGTGCGCAGGGAGCTGAGAAATGTCGTCTTGGGCACAGGAGAGGCCGGAGCTGGAGAGTCACCCCTGAGCCCCAGCACCACCGCCTTCACTGGCTCTGAGGGGCAGCTGTGCCAGCTGGCTGCAGAGCAGGCCTCCTTGGCCTTCCTGCTTTCCAGTTGCCCTTTGCTTGCCAAAACATGCTCTGGCAGGGGCAGGACACGTCTGACAAGTGCTGTTCTAAACGCGCCCGGCTTTTGTTCTCTAAGTGGATGCTCCCCACAGCCTCTGAAGTCACAGGCTCTTGGTAGGAGACAAGAACAGCTCTACAGAGCTCTTCCTGTGTGCAATCTCAGTTCTCCCAATAGCCCTGTGAGGGAGCCCTATTTTACAGGTGAGGAAACAGAGGCCCGGGCAGATGACACAGTTCATCCCAAATCATAGCTTGAGGAAAGCCGAGATCTCGACCCGGGTTCATGCAACTCCACCCTTAGCCACTGTGCTGTCACATGCTCTTCAAAACCCTCATTCTTGCTATTTTCTAAAGCCCTTCTGTGTCTCCAGTGGCACTGTCATGACTGTGTTGATGTCCTGAACCAACTCAGTACGTTTACCTTTCATGGGCATTTTGACTTAGGGGCGGAGTCAGTAGCCACAAGGTGCCAGGTCCAGTGAGTGAGGTGGACGAGGTCCATTGTCCTGTCTGTAAGCCTGCCCTGCCATGGGATGGCACTTGGGGCAGCGTGCCCTGCATTTGCTTTGAGAATTTGTGAAGGGGAGGGTCTTGCAGGGCTCACTGCAATGTATCTTTTACTAGAATACATTTATTTAAGCATTGGCCATGTAATTAGATCATACCTCATATTTTGGCTCATAGTTTCAGAGGTATTAGTCCCTGGACAGTTGGCTCTGTGCTCTGGGCCTGTGGCAGTGCTGTACATCGTAATTTGCATTTGTAGAAGAGGACAGTTCAGGACCGGGTCCCTACTCCTTCAAAGGCACACTTAATACCTCCTAAAGGCTCTGCCACCTGCAGTAGCACCACAGACTGGCAAACTAAACCTTCAACATATGGACTTCGGAGATGGCCCAGATCTAAAAGATACCATGCAGCACTTGTTGAGAGGCAACCTGGTCGATCTGCAGTCTAGGTGCCAGACCTACCTGCAAGAGCACAGAGCCTTGTTCAGTGGTTTTGTCCTTCACCACGCAGAGGCCAAATGCCAACATCAAATTAACAGAGACCCTGGAGCCAACAGGTACCATTTTTTTTTTCTTATGTATTTAGTACAAGTTCTATGGGGGTCTCACTACACAGATCAGACTCATAGTGACCCTCTTGTTTTCAGCTTCCCAAGTGCTAGGATTATAGGCACGCTCCACCACACCCAGTCTGAATTGATGTCTCAGCATGTGCCGTGGGTGGAGCCAGCTTGGCATACCCGGGGATCAAACCCTGGACACTGTGCTCTGCTTAAGCAGGTGCTCTAGTCTGCTGAGCTATCAGGCTGGCCCTAACAGGTACCATTTGGGTTTTTCTTCTTCCTTCAGCCTTTGCTCTGTCTCATCTTAGGAGGAACCTGAGGTATTTGTTTTGAGTGTGTTGTTACAGACCAAGTATCAGCTGACCTGGCCATCTCAGGGCTCTTCTCTGTCTTGGCTATGACAAGTGATGAAGACATATTTCCTCTGTAAAGCAAATATGCCTGCAAATGCAGGGCCTGGCACAGCCTTGTAGGAGAGAGGGTCTACAGGGGCAGTCTGTCCTCTTGTCCCTTGGGTTGTCTTGTGGGGGCCTAGGGCAGAGAGGAGCTTCAACGGGACTATTTGGGGTTTTAGCAATGACAGAGGACATCTCAGAAGAGAGGTTGCTTTGCTGTTTCCACTCCTACTGGACATGTGGCTGTGGGCGGTTCAGTGCTGTACGCTGAGGAAGGTAGGGTGACAGGAACTTGGGCAATATCTGCACTTTTGGAGCCTGTACATACAGCCTTTGTGAAATCTTTCTGGCTGTAGTTTGGCTAGGGGGTGCCCCATTCCTTTCCAGGGTGCACACTGACGGTATCCTCTGAGGGCTTGTGAAGCTGTGTTACCCCAAATTCTGGGCCCATGGCTCCAGAGGTACATAGGTCCTGTGGTGAACATTCTCACATGCTGTTCCTATACCCTGCAGGAGGTTCCCTCTGGTGCTGGTATGAATGTCCACAAATTTCCTGACTTTAAACAACGCACCTTTGTTCTTCCATAGTCCTGGAGGTCAGAGTCTGAGATCAGTCCCACTCGGCAAAGATCAAGCCATTGGCAGGACAGCTTACTGTCACTGGAAGCTCTGAGGGAGGACCTACTTCCTAGCCATGCCAGCTTCCAGGGGTTGCCTGAATTCCTTGGCTCTAACCCCTCTTCCTGTCCCTTCGCTTCTTGTTCCCACCACTGCCTCTACTGCCACTGACTCTTCTCTCTGCCTCCTCCTCTAAGGGCCCTTGGCATTTCATTGAGAACCCAGGGAGTCCAGGATCATCTCATTTCAGGATCCACGAAGTACTTTTACCATCTTAGGTAACACATTTACAGGTTCTAGGAATTAGGATATGGACATAATGAACGGGGACCTTATTCTGCTAGTCAGAGACTCTGACATTCTGTCTATAGTGGGGAACGTGGACATTGTTTCTTAGTTATTTCAAGTTGAAAGTTGTGGAAAATAAGGTTGTCGAGTGGGGTCAGAACCCCGACTTTTGACTCCTACTCTTCAAGCGATTAATCTTATTGTGCAATCTGAACCAAACTGTGTGGAAACAAGGTGACCAACTTTTATTATGCTTGCAACCTGGTGGAGACTGTTCCCAAAGTGTCACCCCTGAGCTGAATTTGGGCTTTTCTCCTATAAGTTTTGCAAGCAGAAAGTACAGGAGCTTGAAAGGGCAGTGAATTTCTATTGATGTCAGTCATCTCTCTTGACAAACAGCAACTCCTTGAAATAAGCGAATGACACAGGGCCTGTTTGTGTCCCGGAAGTACAGGCGCATGGCTAAGTGTGTTCAGACCAAGCTGGGTCAGGCTATCTGCAGTCAAGACTGACTGAGCCTAACTGTCGAGTTATGGGGTGGGTTAGAGAATCATATTTTGTCCTAACATGGTGTTTCAGTTACTCTTCTCTCATTGCTGGGACAAACAGCCATCACCCAAAATGAAGGAAGGAAAGGTTTATTTAGCTCACAGTTACTGAAGGTTTTAGTCCATACTCGGCTGGCTCCAAGGCAGACTGGCACATGGCAGAGAGCAGCAGTTCATGGTGGTGGAATAGCAACAATGGCAACAGAGAGAGACAGAGAGAGAGAGAGAGAGAGAGAGAGAGAGAGAGAGAGAGAGAGAGAGAGAGAGTATGCCTCGCTGTCTCTCTTATATTACAGACTCTCTGTCTCAGGCTGGGTGTAGC
This sequence comes from Myocastor coypus, assembly GCA_004027025.1. NCBI lineage: Eukaryota > Metazoa > Chordata > Mammalia > Rodentia > Myocastoridae > Myocastor > Myocastor coypus. The sequence continues at coordinate 125,335 of PVJA010000143.1, read as the reverse complement.
ACTCATACCCATAATCCCAGCAGTACTCAGACCCATAATGCCATCCTTGGATCACCCATAATCCCAGTAGTAGATCATGAGTTAATCCCAAACTCCAGAAGTCCCCACCCCATGACTGCATGAGGCTTTAGGGGGACAACTAGAGACACAAACTATAACTTGTGGTCTAAACTACTACTTGATTTTTTTGAAATTTCCCTTACATTCTCCTTTTCCCTTTTCCTTTTCTTTTTGTTATTTTTTTTCTTGTTTCAGAACTTTTGTTGGTTTGTTTATTTATTTTTATGGCTGGCTCAGCCTGCCCGAGGGCAGGGCTGGCGCAGCATGTGGTGCTGGGGATCAAACCGCAGTCCCTGCAGCCTCCTAAGCTTTCCTAAGCAGGCGCTTTAGACCACTGAGCCATCCTGCCGGGCCCTCACCCCTTTTTCTGATTAGAAAGAAAAATCATCTTCCTCCGAAGGGAGAGGCTCATAAGTTGGCGTAGTCCATAGAGCCAGTGGCTCCGCCTAGCATCAACAGGCCCAGAAAGCAATCAGATCAGAAGATAGACCATGCAAGCACCTAGCAAGAGACTCAGCATGAGGGCTACTAGGGGTCCTAAGAGGGCCCCAGTCCATGTGGGGAACAGCTCTAAGGAGCTTTACCAAGAAGAGCCAGCCTGTATTCCCTGGGCCTGCTACTCAAGGCATTCTCAGGGCTGTCAGAAGTTTTCTCTGACTATGCCACACTTGTTTGCATAACAGCAGCATTCGTCTTCTAAGAAGAGGCAAGGGCCCTTGTTGAGCGGCTAAGAGACCTAAGGCCCTTCTGTTGTTCTGTGGGGCAACCATGGCTGAAGAGTCAGCCTGTTCTTGGAGGGTGTAGGTGGATACTTTGAACATTTTTAACATCTTCTATTATTTGGTTAGTTCATTGCATATATTATTATTTTCCTTTAGTTGTTAAAAAAGGCCATGTACCATGTATAATATCCTGTGGGTGTGGACTATAGTAGAAGCGTATCTGGAATGTGCCGCTATTTACTTTTTTATCTTTTGCCCGGTTGAGTGCCTGTATGAGTTCCTGGAGCTGGGAGCCACTTCCATCCCTAAGCAGGGCACACTCAGCATCTGTTACAGGCTCCTTGTGGAGATCAGGTTGGCTGCAGAGAGCTTGTTGGTCATGGCAAGGCAGTCATGGTCTGGCTGTCTAAGCTCTGTGAGTAAACAGGTGGCTGACTTTAAAGCTTTATTTTTTTAATTTAATATTTTTATTGTTTAAATTTAACAATGGTTATATTACATATTTTCATTATCAGATCAGTTTAGATTAATACATATAGGTATACAAGATTGATCAAACAATTAAACATTAACGCTTTTAAATCAACATTGCCGGGCGTGGTGGCGCACGCCTGTAATCCCAGCACTCAGGAGGCTGAGGCAGGAGGATTGGTGCAAGTTCGAGACCA
>PVJA010000143.1:91236-123785 GCA_004027025.1 Myocastor coypus | reverse complement strand
ACTAAGAGGAAGCAGATACATACACAGTCAAATGTTCTGCAATTGCAGTGGGCCACCAGTGAAGCTTATAATGTTGGAGGCTATTGAATCTAAGCCTCCTAAAGCTCATCTCACCAATCTTGGCTTTAAAGCTTTAATTGGCTGGAAGGCAAATCAGGGATTTTTGACAAGCAGTCCTTGGTACTGGGTGATGCCAACTGTGTTCCCAACTGTTGAGGACTTCCTGTTGAGCCTGACTTGAATAGTCAGGCTCTGTTCCAAAGTCAGTCTCTTTTCCTCTTTGGTCAAGAGGGCAGTAGCAGTGGGCAGCCACAAACAGGGAGGCCATTCTTTTAATGCCAAGTCCAGAGTCTTAGACAAGTGGGTACCTGGCCTCTCCCAGGCTCCCTCCATTTGGGTCATGACTCCTGAAGCAATACTTTTTTTTTTTTTCTTTTCAACAAATAGGTTGATAGATCAGATTACATCTATGATTCCAAAGGCTGGAACAGAGGCTAACCCCCTCTTCGATCTATTTAAATGTTTCTGTCTCTTCTAGGGTCCAATTGATTATCTCCATTTTAGAATTTTATTTTATTTTATTTTATTTTTTCTTGTTTCAGAACTTTTGTTTGTTTATTTTTATGGCTGGCTCAGCCTGCCCTGAGGGCAGGGCTGGCGCAGCATGTGGTGCCGGGGATCGAACTGTGGTCCCTGCAACTGCTTAAGCTTTCTAAACAGGCACCTTAGACCACTGAGCCATTCCGCCGGGCCCCTGTTTATCTCCATTTTAGTACTGGGTTTTTTAAAAATGCGCTTAGTACAGGGCCTACACAGATCAGACTCAGAGCGATCCTCCTGTTGTCAGCCTCCCAAGCGCTGGGATTTTAGGCGCACGCCACCACACTCAGTCTAGCCCTGGGTTCAATTATTGTACCTTTATCTAAATACCAAGCACTTTGAAATACAAAGTAAAGCAAATCACTGTTATGTCTTGACAGCTGTGGTTGTCCTAGCAGTTGAATCCCTGGACAATTAATTTTTTATTTATTTTTTATCCCTGGACAATTTAACAAATGGTAGCTGTCTAGTGTTACAAAGAACATTTGAGATCAAAAGTCACATGTAATATTTCAGCATGACAGTTATGGTGACATTATTTTTATAACACATTAAATGTCCATTTTAGGATTGACTAGAGTAACACACAGTATAAATAATATCTTTAAGGCTATTATTTGGCTGGTGATCTCATGTTGATTTGGTCATTTCCCTCGTGGAAGTTTTTAGAAGGAACAACCTGAGCCTCACCAAATGAATAAGTGACCATACATATATTTTTTCTTTCAATAAATTACTTCCATAAGTTTTCCTCCACATACGTAAGCTTTCTAATTTTGTCATTATCTCTCTTTTTATGTCTTTGGCAGGACAAGACTTTTACCATACAAAACCCTCTCATTTCGAAAGTACACTTTTTACACTTATAGCCTCTTAATATCTTTTCCTTCCCCACTTACTATGTAACCTTCGACGACAAACTTGACTAAAGCCACTTGAATTTCAAAGTGTCTCTTTTTTCTTCAGCTAAGGAGCATAACTGGCTTCCACCACACCTCTGAGTAACCTTGAATTGGTGCTTCTACTTTATTTATTTATTTTTTTAAAAAACCAACAAAGTAAAGAACAAGTTAACCCTGTAAATGCAAATCTTTGTAATGTACGAGAAATGTTTCATATACACCAAGTCAAACAGAAAACCAATTAATAAAAATTCATAATTTGATTTCACCCTGCAAAACCTTCTTAGGCTCACAGGACTTTGGCTAGTTACCCCAGGCTGGGGTTGCTCCAGGTTTCAGATGCCTGCAGGCAGTGCCAGGCCAGGGATGTCAGGCAAGAGCTGGCCTTGGGAAGGAGAACTTGGGCTCTGTCCTGTTCCCTTGCCTGCTTTGAAATAATAAACACAAAACAAAACAATTTCTGTTTTTTTCCTACTAGTCTCAGCATGCACAACTGGGCCTAAGTCTTTTGGACTTGTGTCTCTGTTACAGCCTAGTCATTGGGCCAGCTGGCTCCTCAGGTGTTCTGTGTGTGTCTCTCTCTTTCTAAATTAGCCTGCCTCTGCCACCCTACTTGTATATCCTAGTGAATTAAAGCTGAGCAGCTTTTTCATGTCTTTGCCTATTACAGAGAAAATCATTTCTTTTTCAATTACTTTTGTTTTCAGACTGATTAGACCATGTTCCTGTCACAGTTCCAAGCTAAGTCCAGGTGACCTTGGACTTGGGCACTTTATTTTGTTCTCTCTCTCTCTCTCTCTCTCTCTCTCTCTCATACACCCAAGTATGAGGATGGGTCTAAGAATTGAGTCAAGGAGCTTGGTCAGAGCTTAAGGCTTTTCAGAATATGATGGGCTGTGGCATTTGCTATTGAAAAGACCACTATAGGACAAAAGGCTATTATAACATAATGGGTAGTTGGTCTGATCCTGGTGGGCCTTCCAGATAACAGAGAGGCATCTGAAGATGGGATGAATGGAAGCAGTGATTGGATGAGGGTCTGGTGGACTGGGTGGGACAAGAAGTGGGGCTAATAGTGGTGATGAGGATGGGGTGTTAGAATCAGAAGTATCTGGCTGTGGACTGGCTGCTGGCACCTGGATCGGCTGATGAGGCAGATGCTCAGGGGAAGCCACATGGTTGACCACATGTGGTAAGAAAGTTGTCTTTAGGGTCGGTGGGCAGAACAGGATACATTCTCTTTTTCTAGGGACTCCTCTCATTGAAACTTTGTGTCCAGGCAAGGTAGCTTTGACCATTAAACAGACCCTTTCGGCAAGCACAGGTATGGAGTCAAGGTGAGGGGAGGTGGCACAGTCCCAGCCAGTAGTCAATATAGGGGCCTGGCCAGGATGATCACTGGGCTGGGAGCCTGTTACTTTATCTCAAGCCTGTTATTATACCTGTGTTTTGCATGAGGCAACTGAAGTTTAAGGATTTTGGGACACTCACCCAAGGTCACCTAGCCATTAAGTGGTGTGCTGGATCCAAATTCAGATCTTCTAGTATGACTGTCCATAACAGGTGCTATGGGTGTCCCATCCAGGGTTACCCCTTTCCTGAGTTGTTCTCAGATCTCGAAGATGTCTCCTGCTCCCAAGGAGCTGTGTCACCAGCAGACACCTGGAAGATTATGCCATCTCCCAAGGCGACTGTAGGACATAACTGATTAATCCTTGCTCTTCCTCAAGAGGGAACAACTCTGTGGTGTCATTCATGCCCTGCAGTTCCTTGTAGGGTCAGGATGAGGCCAGACTTCAGCAGAACCCACATCTTTATTTCACCCCCTCCCCATTTCCCTCACCCTGGTTGTTCCTGAAATTGGCCCCTGCACAAGTCACCTTCACAGGAGTTCCCACTTCAGCTCTTTGCAGGGGACAGATCTGGACACAGGTCCCTGTGTTTGGGGATGGAAGGCAGGATCAATTGGGACAATAATGACTCACAGTGATTTATCACACTACCTTGACCTTAGAGTGTTGTAAGGATGTCAGAACCATCGATGTGAGGCTGTGACTCTGTCTGGTCTCTTGGCAGTTGGAAAAGGAAAATGACTGAAGCAGGGACGACAGCGACTCCCAAGGACGATCCTGAGCTCACAGAGATAGACTAGAGCTTGTGTGTATCTCCATCTCCAACCTCTGATTGTGATGATGCTGGTGACCCGCAAGGATCTAGCACCTTTGCCGTGGAGCTGCTCAGCACCCGGCCCAGGGCTTGCAGATGCTGTTGGCGACCGTGGCCTGGGGGCCACTCTACTCCAGCAAAGTGAGCCACATTAGCCATCATGCCCAAACCTTTCTTGCCTTCTGGATCCAAGCTTGGCTGCTACTTCCAGATGCCAAGCCAGGATTCCTGCTGCTCACCTGACTCCAAAACAGGAGGGGAAAGGGATTTGGGAAATATGGTTCCCAGCCTAACTCAAGCAGAAAGGGAGAGTAACTCTAGGAAATGTAGCTATAGCTTAGTTAAATTGGCACAGCAGCAAAGCACCAGCAGTTACCCTATGCCAGTTTGGCTCACGTCTGCATTCTGATTCATATTTAACTTTCAAATTGTGATCATCACAGAATCCTGCTTCTTCCTAGCACTGTGCAACGATTCCTTGTACAGCTAAAAAACACACCACCTAACTTTTCTGCAAAAGATGACACAAGGTCCCCCTGTCCATCTTTGGATGACATTTACTTTTTTCTAGCTGAGCCAAAGTCTTTCTTAGAGATCTTATTATTCAGATATGTGATAATAAAAGTAGCTACTGCTACAAATCTTATAGGTGATGGCAAGGCACTAAAAGATGGGGAAAAGAGTTAGCATACACATCTAACAAAACTTTTTCATATCAAAATAAGAAAGGATCCTTCTCCAGCTAGTCATATGGTTGAAGTTGGTATCTATACACATATGTATGTGTCTATTTATGTATCTATACACCTATGTATCTATGCATCTGTCTGTCTGTCTGCCTGTTTGTCTGTTTACTGAACCCAGGACCATCCCACTCAGCTACATTCCCAGCCAGTTTTTATTTTGAGACAGTCTCTCTAAGTCACTAAGTTGCCCAGGCTGGGCTTGAGCGTGCCATCTTCCTATGTCAACCTCCCGGAGTGTTGGGATTACAGGTATATGCCACCACCCATGGCTTGCAGCTGGAGTTATAATTTCCTCCTCCACCTCTCATTTCATATTCCATTTGCCTTCAACATGAACTTGGCCTTGCCTGGTGGAGTGACTCCAAGGGACTGAGCCATTAGCTGTACTCTTCTGGATGGGAATTGGAGTTTGTTGACTCTGTCACAGGACTCAGGAACACTAAGGGTTGCCTTAGGCTCCCCTGAGCTTCAAAGCATCTTCCTATTTATTACTATTGTGTAGTAGTAGGTGGTTTCCCCATTGGCATTTAGGAATGATCACTCCAGCTGGGCATGGAGGCTCCTTCTCTGCCCAATGACTCACAGCACGTTGGACGCAAAGTTCCTAGAGATCAGCGTCAACTTGGTTAGATGGAACCGCTGCGTCTCGTAGCAGAAGTGTTCCTCTGGGAACTGAGAGCACTAGACCCACGGAATGATCATCAGGAGGTCAGAAAGCAAACTTGTTTTGCTCATAGGTTATGCTGTAGTGACAGGAGCCCTTCCACTTCCATTCCTGGTCCCAGAGTTGACAATCCCAGCCATGGGAAGATCACAGTGCATGCTGGTTGCTGATCCTCGTGGGATTTACCATGAGGCTGGTACCACTGCTGTGTCTCCTAATGGCTGCCCGCCCTTTGACCAGGCTAGCTGAAAGGCCAGTGGACAGCATGGGAAAGCCTGAGGGCCCATTGCCATACTTCAGTTGTGTGCAGAAGTCGTCAGTCTGAGCAGAGCTGTGTGGAGGGCCCTGAGGGCAGTGGGGTAATGGCACAAGTTCACAGGTATGGGTTTGGCAGAGCCATAATGAGGCAAAGGTCTTTGCAGGTATTGGCTGCCTGGGCTTGGCCTCTGTCTCTGGCGTTTGGACCCTTAGCGGGAACTGTGGGCAAATCAGCCCAAGTGGCTGAGTCCCTGCTTCTACCTTTCGTGTTTCTCACCTCCATGAGCAGGAGGAATGGCCATTGGCTCGTGACCCTGCTGCATTCCAGCCATCTACTCAGGAGCCTCCTTTCTCCACTTTCCAGCTCCCCCAAAGCAGCTGGCAATTCAGCCAATCCATGGGTCAGAGCCCAGGAATGAGGGGGCTGTAGGCAACTCTGCCTCCAGGCTAAGCACACAGGCGATGTTGCCTGCAGCTGTCCCTGGGAGGACTTTTCTTCGCCTCTGATGCTGTGGATGGGCTGCACAGTGTACTTCCTGCAGGGCCACAAACCCGCATTTCTCCCAGGTGAGAGCCGAGAGACAGAAGGCACTGCCCAGGGCAGGGGCATTTGAAGTACATAGGCAATAGACTTACAGGTATCTTTGTGCTCTGCTTGAGCTGATGTTATATTTACTGTATGTATTAGGATGAAATTGCTGCCCTGAATACCCAATTTGATGGGTTTTCTGCTGGTCAAAAAACACTCAGTTCAGCTGGGCGTGGTGACGCACTCCTGTAATCCCAGCACTCGGGAGGCTGAGGCAGGAGGATCGGTGCGAGTTCGAGACTAGCCTGGGCTACAAAAGTGAGCTAGTGCCAGCCTGAACTGCATAGTGAGACCCTGTCTCAGAAAGACAAAAAAAAAAAAAAAAAAAAGCACTCAGTTCACAATGGGCAGCTGGGTAGACATGATCACCTTGACCCTTAAGTCAAGCTTTCAATCTCTACAGCTGCCAGCAGCAATCCAGAGCTATTTCTCAGGCAAACATGATCAGATCCCTGAAATCCCGAGGGTCCTTACTGCAGTGTATCCAGAGGGGTCTGTGTCTCCACGCAGCCTCTTTGGCTGTCCCGACCCCAGTGACGGAGCTGGCCTGCGGCCAAGAATCTTGCATGGCAGCTGTTCTTCCACCTCCAGCATCCCCCAGCCTTTGGACAAGCTCTCTACAGCTTCCCTGAGGTGATGCTGTTGAAACTTCATCTAGTGGCAGCTACTTCTGCATCCAGGTTTTAGTCCATCAGTCAGCAGAGCAAACTGCTAGAGCCAGTCGATTTTATGTCAACCCAATCTCACACCTTTAGGGGCCATTCCCCAAACTACAGAGAAGGGGATTCTGGGAATTGTAGTTCTGGGATGGCAACGCAAAGCATGGCTGAGATCCCGCATCTTCTTCCACCTATTGTTTCTATCAGCTTCCAAACAAAACTACCCTGCTCTCCCTCAAGGTAGAATGTGTGTCTTACACAGAGTACAATGGCGTTATCTCTCTAGGCTAAACCCGCAGGTTACTACTGCTTCCTATCTATCTATCTATCTATCTATCTGTATTTTTAGGGATGGGTCTACAGGATGTTTGGGGTCTCACTACTAGATCGGACTCATAGTGATTTCCCTGTTTATAGTCTCCCAAGAGCCGGGATTACATGCATGCGCCACCATGCCCAGTCTCAATTGCCATCTCAGCGCACCCTATGGGCAGGCAGGCCTGGGGATCAAACCCCTAGCCCCTGTGCCAGCTTGCATGTGCTTCAATCTGCTGTGCTACTTGGCCGGCCCTCTGTATTGATTGTTGCTCTGTCTTTGTCCTTATAATAGGTACCCTCCATGTCACCTAATTCTGCCAGTGATAGAAGAAACATTCCCATTTTACAAATACAGAAACTGAGGCCAAGAGGGCAAGGTTGTGCAACTGGCCACCCCTGGAACTGGAATTCAAGGACAGCTCCCTCCTCTGCAGCGAGGACAGACTGTAGGGAACACTCTAGTCCTCTTTTTTAAGAAACATGTTTCCCTGCTTGAGTTAAGATCTGCACCAGGCTTGTGACGATGAGTTGGATTTGGGCTCCCAGAATCACAGACTGTCCTAGCTGGTTGGGGTCCTGAAGCATGCTGCAGAAGTAAGGAAGTTAAAAAGCCTGAGATAGCAAGGCAGTTAGTCCAAGGCAAGTGAGGGGTCCTCAACAGGCTGGGCCAGAGGGTGATCTGTGTCTGGGGCCACCTGTGGCTGGGTGAGCTTTGTCAAGATCAGGCCAGTGACTTCCAGGACTTATGTGCGCTCAGGCCAAGCGCATACCCGTGCCAGGGCCTGGTGCTTTCCCCTGTGTCCCCCACTGGTCTTTCAAGGCGGGTGTAGCTTTTCTCCTGCCTCACCAAGTGTCTGCTCCCTGGACAGCCCCTTTGTGTGAGTCCCCAGGTGCCACCTGGGCTCCTTCAGCCCTGGGGGGAGTCTCTCTTCTTATTTGTTCTGGGGAGGGGGACTGTTGCATGGTGGCCTGTCCCTTGAGGCCTGATTTGGTACTCACACAAAAATCATGTACAATTGACCTGTGTTTGAGCCCATTCTGACCTGGATGGGGCAAATCTATTCAAATGCTGGCGTCTGTATTAGGGCACTTTCTAAGCTCCAGCGTGGTGTCCCATCCTTTTTTTAACACATAGGCTGTTCAGCTTTTTTTTTTTTTTTTTTATCTCCATTCAGTACCACAAGAGATAGTGAGCACTGACTAAAGAAAGCTTGGTTGGGTTGTGTATTCATTCAACAAACACCACCGAGCCCCTTCTGCAAGCAGGAGGGATGTGCCGTGACTGAGCAGACACTGCTTGGCTTTTGTGGAGTTGTGTTCTGATGCGAAAAGATAGGCAGAGACGCAAAACGTAATGCAAACTGTGCTAAACAAATGTGTGCTTTCAAAAGGGCAAGTGGGACCGGATTGAGGAAGTAGGAATGAAGGGCAAAAGGGAAAGTGGCAGTACCCCTGCCTCAGCCTTGCAGGCTGCCCTGAGCCTGGGGCCTGATACTGTTTAGACATTTGGCCCCGGTGGAAACTTGTGCTCTCAGGGCATTCGCCAGCTTTGTCTGCCCACCTAACATCATGCATCCAACCACACTCCTGGCACACAGTAGGTCCTCAGGAAATGTTTGTTGAGTGGATAAAGCACACAGAGTCTGCACAGCGTGGGTATCCAGCTACCGTCGCTGCTGGTGCATAATAATTTTGTTACACCATGACCTGATTCTCAGAAGTTCTCCTGTGGTCAGCTTGGAAGTAGCCAGGAGTTCAGGACAGGGATGGAGGAGGAAGGAGAGGGTGGCCACTGCAGAGGGAGAGGCTGTGGATGTGTTTGGATTCCAGCTGGAAGACAGGCAAGGGAGTAAAGGCCGTGGCAGCCCTGCCACAGAGAGACAGGTGATAGATGGGAAGACAGAAAGACTGACAGATGGATAAATAGAAGATGGGAGGGAAGGCAGGGAGGTAGGCAGCCTGGTGAGCGGTGAATGAATAGCTAAGAGATGGCGCTAGCATCCCCCGCACTGGTCCTGCCTCTGTGCCCCTCAGAGTTGCAGCTGATTCTGCACCTGAGGCCTCAAGGAAGATCCTGGGGGCCAGGAAAAGCATGAGAGCTCTCATCCTGATCTTGGGTCCTGCTTCTCAGGCCTGGATTCCGCAGCAGAAGGCAGGAGAGGCAGGGAGAGGCTTGCAGCTGCTCCTGGGTGACGAGGTCCCATCTGCCACAGGGCTGGGAGCTGGGGCCCGGCAACGGTGGGGAGCAAAGCCAGGGCGCGAACTAGCTATCTACATCTGTATTCACGCTGAGGAAGCAGCGTCACGGCTGTGGACCCACAGGGCACCAGACCGTCCCCTTGCAGGACTGCATTGTGGGAATGTGAGTCCCCCGTGTCCCAGGGTGGCTGTGCCAGCTCATCCCCTGAGAACAGGACGCTTGACATCTGCCCCTCTTCTCACCATCATCTTGCAAAGGAAGGCCTCTTGGCATCTGGGGACAGGGTGGGCCATGAGGCTTGCAGAGCTTGTATGGCTTCCTGTCAGACTTCTGAGGAGCTTTAGGACAGCAAGGATGGAGCAGTGGCCGAGCCTGTGGGCCCTCCCAGAGGACTCGGCCCTGCCTAGCCCATCACGCATTAGGGAATGGTTCCTGGTGGCTTATCAGGGCAGGAGACTTTGGAGGACAGCTGCAGCTGCACTGGTACCTCAGCTGGTACCTCTCTTCTGCACTCACTAGATCTGTGGCTTTAGACGGGTTCCTAAACTCCTGTGCCTCAGTTTCCTCCTCTGTATAATTGAGCAATAATAGCTCCCGCCTTCTGTACAGGCCATGTCACTGTGAATGACCGTGTCCCAAACGCAAGGCACAGTGCCCAGCAGAAGGACTCAGTGGGTACAAGCCACTGTCATTGTGTGACAGAGGCAGGAGCTGACAAGAGTCTGGAAGTGGAACCAGAAGGTCTGACCCAAAGCTGGGCAGCCGGGGCACATCCCCCAGTTAGCCTTTCCCAGGCTCTGTGACCCAGGGGTGGCCAGTGCTTGCTTTGTCCCTAGGAACTCATGATCATCCTTTAGGAGCTCACTGTCACTTGGACACTGGCTGGTGCCCATCTCCCCTGAGCCACACAAGCCCGACAGCCCCTTCTCTTAGGTACCTCAAGGCCAGGTACCTAACACTCAGTGTTACCAATTATACCTGTGTCTGAAGGGCCTGGGCTGCAGAGGGAGGCAAGGAGGGCCCTGGGGTGGGAGTAAGTGAGGAGGGCTGCCCGGGAGCAGAGAGGCCCACGGCACTCTGGGGGTTACCCGGACCTGAGAGCCACCTTTGTACTCAGAGCCATGATCCATCTTTGCGTGTGGGATGTAGACTATCTGGAGAGGACCAAAGAACAAGTTTGGGCTGATGGTACATGAGTGAGAATGGTGTACAGGCCAGGCTTGGATATCAGGACGGAGAGGACCCGGGCTGGTCAGGAAGACTTCCTGCAGGAGCTGTGCATGGCCTGCCACCTTCACAGGCACAGGAAGTTTCCTGACAGCTTAGGCACTGATTCAGGGGACCCAAGGGTCAGGGTGGGTGGAGTGGGGTGGAAGCTGTAGACAGCTCCTCGGGTTCTGGGTCCAGCCTGTGTTTGGTTCTTCTGCTAGGTGACCAGAAGTCTGTGCTGAATTGTACACAGAAGGGGCTTGGCCTGATATTTTTGCATTAACAAATGGGTCGCCGGCTGAGGCTGGGTGGAGACGGAGGGAAGGAGCCCCGGGCAGGAGGCGGCCGAGCCTTCAGAGGCGGTGGATGTTAATCTGGGCTGGGGACAAGAGCAAGGGTGCAGCACTGCCACATTCCCAAATGACAATTCTCCACTCCCTGTGGGGGCGGGGGAGGCTGAGGGGGACCCAGGCATCGGATGTGGGGACAGTTGAGGGACTAGGCAGTTCCAAAGATGCTTCCTGCAGGAGCCGGGAGATCCTCACCTTGAGTGGTTCTCCAAGTCCTCTTGGACAGGACCTTGCTCGGAAGTGAAGGATTTTATGGAGTCTGAGGGAGACCCAACAGAAGCGAGAGAGAGAGAGAGAGAGAGAGAGAGAGAGAGAGAGAGAGAGAGAGAGAGAGAGAGAGAGAGAGAGAGAGAGAAGCGGGCACAAAGCAACGGGCAGGAATGGGGCAGAGGCGGCCTCAGAAAGATGGAGCTGGAAGTGGGAGGGTGGGGCCGGCTCTCGCGGATGGACACCGAGACGGGATGGAGGTGGGGCAGGGTCCCAGGGACCGGGGACAGAGGATTGCCTTCGGCTGCAGTGGGTTGGGTGGGGGCCTGGGGGAAGCAATGTGGAGAGCCAGGGCACAACTGTGGAAGTGTGAGAGCCGGGACGCGGCAGAAATCGCCCAGCAGGAGGAAAAGGCTCAGGGCTCCTGGGTCCTCTGCCCTGCCCCCGCCTCCATCTGCCGGGGAAGGACCTGGGAACACAAATGCAGAGTGTTCGGGTGAGGAAGAGGGGCAGCAAAACCATGAGGGATGGGGAGGGGAGAGGAGAGGAGAGAGATGTAGGGCTGGTGGAGCAGGGAGGTAGAGGTCGAGATCCAGGAAGAAGCGGGGCTGTTGGCAGTGACGTTCCCCGCAGTGTACGGCCTTGGCTTTCCTTATAGAGCAGGACTGGGACCTGGAGGGCACTGTCTTGTCCCTCCAGGTAGGGTAGTCACCAAGGTAGAGGCGCCTGCTTGTTGCAGAGTCTGATTTCCCCTCAGAGAGGCATCTATTCCCTCCCTTGCCTGGACCCAGGACAGAGTTAAATAAGCACAGTCTATTTGGGAGTCTAATCTATCCCTGCCCTCATCCTGCCATCGCTGCAGAAGCCAGGGGTGCTCTGGGACTGAGGAGGCTCTGGTCTGAGCCTTCAATACCCGCTGATGGGTGGCCAGACATCCAGCTGCCCTGGATAGAGCTACACCTGGGCTGGGACCCCAGGGCCCAGAGCAGCAGCCCAGGCTACAGCATGTCCTGGCTGGAGATGTGTTTTAGGGGGACCAGGGCTTTGGATAGATTTCCAACAGAGGCCTCACCTTCCAGGGCATGGAGCTTCTGTACTCTGATCAGCTGGAAGAAGTTCTGGAGCAATGAACTTGGAGGGCTTGGGGACACAGTGTGGTGGGAACCTGGCAGGCAGGTCCAGTGGAGACTGCGTGGCTTGGTGACCCTTGTGTACTCTGCCCCTTCTTTCCTGAGGCAGGGCAGACACATGGCAGATGCAGGCTCCCCCGGAAACACCCCCACCTGGTACCCGTGGGATAGAGATGGGCTAATGCTGGCCACGTCCTCCTGGGCTACTCTGGAAACCCTCGGCCCATTGCCCTGGGTGGGAGAGGAGTCTGCAGCCCAACAGCTCCGGCTGAAGGCTGGCTCTGCCTCTGGCTGGCTGTGTGTCCTTGGGCATGGCTCTTGACCTTTCTGTGTCTGCTCTGGAGGGAGGATCACAGAGAGCTGGAACACTCACCTTGGGAAGCACCAGCCCTGCCTCTTCTTCCCTTCTCAGTGAGACTGTTCCCAAGCTTTCCCTGATGTGGATTTCTTGAGGGGCCTCACTTTATAGAGGAAGTATTCAAGCCCCTCACTCCACCTTCCAGTCTTGCCTGAAGCCACAGAGCTGATGAAGCCCATAGTGAACACCTGGGCTGTGGCTTTTCTGGGGCCCACACGTGTATTTCAATGGTGCCAAAGTACAGAGGCCAGGAGAAAGGAGATTCATTCTGAGGCCACTGTATGTCTCCTGCTTCCCAAGACCCCTTACCCTGGTAGTCCAGGGACACCCACAGACTCACACTGACAGCCCTGCCCCTTGATTCCATGCCAGGCTAGTGATGGGGTAGAGTGGGGAAGAGGGGAACTGCATCCCTTTCCCCCATGCACTCCTTGCTGCAGGCACCGTCACCTGCTCTGTGCTTGGAGACAGACAGCCCCACCGGCACCAGGCTGCCCAGACATCATTAGGGGCCTCTGACCAGCTCTTCTGCCAAGACAGCTGCCGCCTCATGGTCCAGGGACCAGGAAGGTTGGTGCCAGAGGATGGCTGGTGGGACACAGGGTAGGTGACAGTCAGGCAGTGGCTAGTCCAGAGGCCGCAGGCAGCTGCTCTGCCATGAGCCTGGCATTTGGATGTGAGCTCTGAGTGAGCTGGAAGGGGGCAAGTAGACCAGGCAGCTGGAATTGTACACGCTACGCCCTCGGGCAGGGAAGGCAAAGCAGGCCAGGCTCCCCTCGCTGGGGCAGGGACTGCAACCCCTCTTAGAGCTGTGGGGGCCAGGAAGACACTTGATTCGTTTCCCAGGTGGAGACTGAGGCTTGGAGATGGGTGTTACAGACTTGGGATCACGCTGGAAGCTTTCCTTGACTGAACTCAGTTTGGAGTTCAGATGTGTAGAGGCCCAGATAAGCCTGCCAGCCAGAGGGCAGAGAGCCCAAGCTTGGGTCCCTGACTCCACACCACCTGCACTATGCCGATCCCATAGCTGGTATTTATGGAGCACTTACTGTATATGAGGCACTGTTTCAAGTGCTCTATAGGGACTGCTTTTATTTGACGTCATAGGAAGTAGTCAATAGCATTATCCTCATTTCCCACAGGAGGAAACTGACTCACAGGGAGTAACCTTCTGAGGTAGTCCTCTTCGGAAGAGACAGAGCTGGGATTTAAATCTAGATCCTCAGGCCCCCTGCCCTAAGCAGTCTTAATTTCTCTCCTGTGTCACCGAACTCCTTTGGTAAAAACCTTCTCTCCTCAGCCTTCATTGCAGGACTCCAAGGCAGGGAGTTGAAACAGGTTTATGAACCATGATAGAGGAAAACGATGCTTGCCTAGGGAATGGGACAGATCAGAGCAAGCAGCCCCAGAGGGGACTGCTGTGGGATGGCAAGCCTGGAGCAGGAGGGAGGATAGGTAAGCCCCAGAGCCTGCTCCGTCCCTCCTTGCAGCGAACACCAGGTCGCTTTCCATCTTTCCCTGAACTTGGGGGCTCCATCTGCAAAGACCGAGGTTGATCTAGGAAACCTCCTCTCGTGGTCCTTCCAGGCCTTGCTGTTTTCCTTCATGCAGCGGCTCCTGCACTTCCCAGCAGGTTGGGATCAGGCATTGTCACCTGCCTTCCTCACAGGTACCTGGTCACCCAGGGGCTTCCTTTGGCCCGTCCTGAATCTGGCTGCCTCTTGTTGCTGGCAGGTTCTGTCGGGTCTAACTTAAGACCCCGCTCCCCCAATTGCTCTCTCTCTCTCTCTCTCTCTCTCTCTCTCTCTCTCTCTCCCTCGCAGGCTCTTTTGTGCCAGACAAATTCAGAACATGATTCCCAGCTTAGCGTTGCCATCATGTGTCAGGGCGTGTCTAGGCCTGTCAGAGATGCCACCGATAGCTTCATTATGCTGTTGCTGAGCAAACCAAGCCAGGGCAGAGAGAGGCTGGGCCTCCTCCCCGCCCCAACCCAAGCTGGAGGTAAGGAGTGGCCGCTCTGTGCCCTCAGTTTGGGAAGAGCCTGTGTGGGGCACGGATGCACTTCTGGGTGCACCTCTGCAGGTATCCTTCCCTCCCTGTGACCCCCAGGAGAGGGGAGCTGTGATCTGTGGCTCAGCATATGAAGACAGCTGGAGACGCCTCTCCTCCCAGCTGTCTGCACGCCCACCCGGCTCACTCCCCTGCTTTTATTCATCCATCAATAATTTGACAGACGTTCGCGGAGCTCCTGCTGTGTGTCACACTCCAGGATGGCATCTGACTTCTCGGGAGCTTGAGAGATGGGAAAAAGGAGCCCAGGGTGGAGCTTCGGACGGGCCTGGGTTCAAGTCTTGACTCTGGTACTGATAAAGCTGTAGGAATTGGGGGAGTGTCTTGGCTCCTCTGATTTGAGTCCTTGAGCTGTCAGACATGCATAATGATATCAACTTCTGACCGTGGCTGTGAGGACTTCGTGCTGAGGAAACACATTCTAACTCCTTTTCCCTCCCCTCTCCCTAGTCTTGATTTCTGCATGTTCACCCACAGCGTCAGACTGGAGACCCTTACTCTGCTCTTTTCTCTTATACAAGCCCCTGGAGTAGGGGCTGTTTCTATTTCAGACTGGGGGATCCTTCAGAAAGGGGGTTCTCCTTTTCCACCCTCAGCCAGGCTCCCGGGATCCCACAGCGGCAGAGGAAGCCCCGCCCAGGGACAGTTCCCAGGGAACTGTCCGTGGTGCTGAAATACTCCAGCTGCTTTCCCTGAAGTGAAAGGAAATTGTACTTGGAACAAGGCCTCATGCTGCCTGGCAGAGATGCTAGCTCCCCCATCACAAACATTTTCCAGGTGTGAAAAGCTCTATCAGATTCAGCTGGTAGGAACAGGCCCAGTAGAGATTCTAGAATGCTGGATGGATCAGGGTGGCCAGTCTAACTGGGAGTGCCAGCTCCTCCTGCCCCCATTTCCTTGGTGATGGAGGAAGGTGGGGGATGATGCGAGTGAGAAACTTAAAACATACAAAAAGACACCCTCAGATGTTCTGCCTGGCCTGCGCCCGCCACACGTCTCTCCCAACCTACCCTGTACTCTGCAGTCAGATTCATCTTATGAAAGTCTCGCTATTACTTGAGACAGAACGTAGCTAGAAGAAACCTCTGAGGTCACAGAGTTCACCTTTCTCATTGTATAGAAGAAGGGTCTGAGGCGCATGACAGCTAAGACCCTTGTCTGTGGCCAAAGAGCCAAAGAAGGTCAGAGATGAGATCAAGACCCAAGAGTCCCCAACACAACATCTCTCGTTCGTGCAGGGCACGAGCACTTTCAAGTTACTTTCTCATTAGTGACTTGTTGACCTTAGCTCCCCTAGGGCCTCAAGCAGGCTCTGGCACAGATGTTTCATGAAGACAGCATATCCTCACATTCTCACAATTACATGAATTAGGTAGAGGCCACTTACTTGCCTTGGAGAGGCTGTGGTGGTTTGTCTAATGCTGCCCACAGAGTAAACGAACAGGTCTTCTGAATTTACATTCAATACTCTTTCTAGCTGCAACATGTCCCGCCATGTCCCAGCCTCTTGGCCAGTGTAAGTAATCCAGCAACATGTTCTGGATGCTTCCCCCTGCGGGCTGTGCCTGTTTCCTTGACCTGCTTCCTTAGGACAGGCCACCCTTGCGATGTGGTGGATTGGAACCCAGTGTGTCATGCTGTCCACCAGCTGATGGGGCAGGGCAGCTCAGCAGACAGTGCTCCTTGGGGTCTCCAATGCAGCTGCACCCCATGGCAATAGAGTGTCTGAAATATCTCTGGTTCACACCACTGGGGCCCAGCTGGTCAGCCAGATCAGCACAGGGCTGGGCCCACATCTGTCTCTCCCCAGGTGGTCACACTGACCTTCTGCAGAGCATGGTTGGGCACCTGCCAACCAGCCAGAGACTGGGCTTCTCGGTCCCCTGTGTGACTGGGCAGTTCAAGGGACTGAGCTGTGATCCATAGATTGTGGGCAAAAGTGATGACATCACTTCCAGATCTGCCTGCCAGAGTCATCCCAGGTGGTCCTCCATCCCCTCTGCCTGCCCATTGGCTGTGAAGGTGCCCCTTCAATCTGAGTCCCTGAGATCGCCCTCTTTCTCCAGTGATTGACCTTCAAGCAGGAGAAAAATAAGCAGGAAGCCACTGACAGTAGCCACTGGCTGGGTCCTGAACCCCAGAAAGGCAGAGCGGACCTGTGACCTGCTTGTCACTTTACCACAGGCTACAGCAGTCTGGCAGCCGCGGACACTCAGGGACACCTGGAGAGCACGCAGGGGCCATTTATTTTCTTTTCTGCTTGGATTCTCAGGATCTGCTTCACCCTCAGGCTAAGCTTTGATGGCTTGGTTGTCAGGCTCAGCCAGGTGTCCAACCTGAAATGCAAAATTCTCTTCCTCCCAAAACCTCCCTGGAGGGCGGAGGAGGGCAAGCCCAGCTTCCAATTCCTCCCTTTGCAATGGCCTGATTTTAACGACTGATGTTTTTCAGGCTTTTTTTTTTTTTTTTTTATAAGGGAAGGGTTCGGCGGGTGGCAGCTTCATTCTAGTCAGAAGGTAAAAGGCTCGTTGATTTCCCTGATATCCTTTGAACGGGTCCCTTCTCTACAGACAGTTCCTCACAGCTGTTAGAGCTTCAAATTCCTCATGCATTGAGGGGGGCAGAGAAAAGATATGAAAGGCTTTTCGGCTGACACAAAAGAAGGGAGAAAAGTGGAATAAAAACGACAATGTGGTTAATATATAAAACGGTGAAATTTCTGGCACTCGCCATATCATTAATCTGTCTAAAGTGGCTTTGATCTCTTCT
Source organism: Myocastor coypus (assembly GCA_004027025.1). Lineage (NCBI taxonomy): Eukaryota > Metazoa > Chordata > Mammalia > Rodentia > Myocastoridae > Myocastor > Myocastor coypus. The sequence continues at coordinate 106,590 of PVJA010000143.1, read as the reverse complement.
GCTTTAATTAACTTGTAATTATAACATGATGATTTCTGCAGCAGGCAGAATCTGGGAGCCGGGCCCTGAAAACAACTTTTGCCTCACAGAGGCTTCATGAGGCTCGGTTTGCAGCATCTGCCTTTCAGAGAATGCACCCCACATCTGCGCTCACACATGCATATGCATCCCCCCCCCCAAGGTCCCCTCTCATTCACTGTGATGGGAGGGTGGTAATTCTGCCTTCTGCAGCTCCCTGAGTGGCAGGAGGGAGGCAAGGCTGGAGGTGTGGCTTATTAACAGGCACGTGCTCCTGGACACACCCTGATGCACGAGTCTTAGTAGCCCATACTCTAGATGAGGATGCTGAGTGCCATGAGTTCAAGTCCCTTCTGTGGCTCCCCTGTTAGAAGGTAGAAGCGTTAGATTGAATTGGGGGCCTTGACTCCTCACCCCACCCTTGCCACACCTCCCTGCTGGGAGAGCATCTGTCCCCACTCTTGACCTCAGCTGTGAAACTTGGCTTGCTAATGGTACATTGGCACAAAGCAACAGGGTCAGAAAGATGGCAGGTCCCCCCATGCATTGTCAAGGGAGTAGGGTGACCAGGACCACTCTGGCCTCCTGGCCCATGGAGCACAAGAGAGCAGAGTAGCAGAGTCACAGGCCCTCGGGAGTCAGGCCAGGTCTGGGTTGTGCTCCTATGTGAGCCAGGAGAGGTGTCACAAGTCCTGAGTTGGGAGGTACCAAGAGCTTTCCCTCATATGTATGGGACTGGGATCTGAGCACAGGCCCACAGGTCCTCTGCTGCCGTGGCCTCTCCCCTTTTGTCTCTGCTGTGTGGTCTCAGAGCAGGTTGCTGGTGGGGTGTGGGAGGAGAGGAACAGAGCTCCAAACCCAACCCCCTCTCCTCGATGCCCATCCCCCAGCTAGTCTACTCGATGTTCTCACTGAGGCAATACTGCAAGCTAGGGGCAGAGGGGTTGCTCCTAGTTTCTCAGAACATGATGTCACATTATGTCATGAATCTTCAAATAGAAGGTCTGTGCAGGGACAAGAAGGCCACATCAGACTGCAAAACTGAGACTCAGAGAGGTATGCCCAGGTGTTGCGGACTCTACCTGCTGCTCTCTTGCTGGTGTCCTGTCCACAGAATTTAGCAGGATGACTCTGAGAGCTCAGAGAAGCTGAGCTCTCATAGAAGAGAGACAGAGAGAGTAATTCTGAGAGACCAACTTAAGATAGCCAGGCTGAAAGAGAACAAGAGAGAAATCTGACTTGGGAGACATTGTCCAAGCCCCTGGATCAGGCTGCGCCTGAATTCCACCTGCTCTGAACTTAGGAGCTGATTGACCCAATCAAGTCTGTCCAGCTGAGGCTAGGTGGGCTCTGTGTTCCAGCTTGAGGAGTCCCTGTCTCTCGGCTCCCTGGCCAACGAATATGTGCTTCTGCACAAGAATGTAAAATTAAATAAAAATATTCCAAATTATAGCATTTTCTCCTCAGTCCCTTCCTTTTAGGGTTACTCCTGGTCATCCTTAAGGTACGAGTTGGGTTTAGGGCTGAGAGGATTCCTGGCTCTGTTTTCTCACCCCACCCATGCCCTCACCAGCCTCCGTCATACCCTCTGTTCCTAGCACTCTGAGCTCTGAGTTAGGAACCAGGGTTCCCAACAGAAGTTCTGCTCTTACAGCGCTGTGCCACACTGGAGAGTCCCTTGCTCTCTCTGGACTCGGTCTCCTCACCTCTATTTTGGGCTCACAATCACAGTGGTGGTCTTGGGACCCAGCTGTGTGTTCTGCCTCCCTGCCCTCCTCTGCTGTAGCTCCCTCTTCCTGGAGTGCCATAAGTCCTTGGAGAGCCAGACCCATATTCAGACATGCAGCACCACTGTCCTTCCTCTGGGAAGCCTGGTGCCATCCGGCTGGGGCACAGCCTGGGGGCGCCTGCCAGCCCCTGGCTGGCTGTGTGGGGTCTTGGCTGCCTGCTGCGGACCAATGCAGACTTTAGTCTCCACTATGCATGGATCCACCTGGCTGAGCAACGGGCCTCTGTCTAGGGAAGAGTCTTCCAGGGTAGGGGTCCCAAACTGGGGACACACACATTCACCCCACAAGACATTGGGTGTGGAAGCCGGGTCACAGTGAGAGACTGTGAGAGCCAGGCTTCGTGGAGTGCCAGTGAGTGGCATCTCCTTGAGCCTCTCTGCAGGCCACACGGTGTCCTTTCATTTACTTGCCCAATGGTTATTTCTCAGGCACCCTCTCTGAGTTGAGCACGGCACTGTGTGTGCTGGGGTACAGTGTCCCCTGGTTTCATGTGAGAAATGGAGGCCACAGCCATAACGTACTGGCATGGGGCCACCCACCTGGCTTGGCGCTTCCAGACTCAGCTGTCACCCTTTGTCCAACTCTTAGTCACATTGCGCACAAAAGATTTCTGTTCAGCCTGCCTCCCTGGGGGCCTGCTGCTCCTCAAGGCCCCTGGCTCTGTCTTTTTGCCAAGCCTTCTCACTTACTTCCTCACTCTCTCCATCTCTGAGCAATTAATTAATTAATTAATTAATTGGCTCTTCCTAAACTCCTGGCATATCCCAAGTGCATGCTGAGCATTGGACATAGCAGATTACAGTTTGGCCCATATCAACCCTAGCATCCAGGTAGGCAGTTCCAAGGGAGAGGACGGCCAGGTGCTTCTCCAGGTGAGGTCAGCTGTGTCAGCACAGAAGGCAAGAGTGTGGGGCACAGAGAACAATTCTGGGAGCCTGAGAGTGAGGAGCAGAACTGTAGGTGAAAGCCAGTATTTTTGGACAGGAAATAAGTACTATGCAAATGACATGCAAAACTATGCAAATCACGGACATTCAATTTCAGTCCGAAGCTACTTTGGGTAATAAGTCTACAGCAGGTCTGGTAATTAGGGGAGGGTGCACTGCATGGCCCCTGCCTTGGTGGGAAGGTGGATTGTGCTGGAGTATCATACTCTGGGGCAGACTGTGATAGCTGCAAAATAGGGGGGGTCATCCTGGGACTGGGAAGAGTGGGGTGCAAGGGAAGAATGAGCAGTTCTCATCTGGGAGGTAAGGTTGTTTCAGGGAGAGGTGAGACTGGAGAGGAAGATGGGGTTGGCAGTGAGCATCAACACCAAGTACCAATGGGGCACCGTTTGGGCTGCATACAAGGGTGGGAGAGCAGAGGGAGTGCACACATAGGGGTTTCAGTCACAGTGCAGGGTGTAGCCTAGGCAGGCAGGAAAAATGGGCCATAATCTGAAGGGCTGGGGTACTGAGCTGAGGGGAGGGGAACCCTGGTGTCCCTGTCAGAGGTGCCAGTATGAGAACCCAGCCGCTGTTTGCATGTTAATCATGTGGATATCACCATCTCTTCCACAAAGGGACACCCTCTCCTTAGCTTCCTGGAGTCACGGGCCCTCAGGGTCTATCTTTCGTTTGCCGACTTGTCGCAGAGGTGCATGGGGAAAGGTAAGACAGTGGTAAGGGTGCCCCAGCTGCACACCCGGAGTGAGCTTCAGTGACGAGGACAGTGCCCAGGAGCGGGGACTGCATGCCCCAGTCTAACAGGGCAGCTGCTGCTGGGACCCAGACAGGTCGTACCCTGCGGGAAGGTGGAGCAAGCTCTTCTGCTTTTTCAAACTAAGATTTCTTTGTTAGAACTTTCACTTTCCAAAATTGTCTGATTGTCGGACGGACAGACACAGACACAGACAGACAGACAGACACACAGACACAAACACACACACACACACACACACATCACCCACCAGACGAACACAAAGACAACAATCAGGAAGGAAAAGAAAAGAAGAAGGCCTCTGGGATGCAGGAACGAGGGTGCAGGGTGATCTGTCTGTCGCCTGGTGATGCTCCATGTGGCCAGCTGGAGGGTCCTGCTGAACTGAGTGGTCTTGGGCAGGGCCTTCCTATGTCGAGCCAGCTGCAGGCCAGCTGGGTGCCCTTGCTGATCCCAGCTGGGCCTGGCTGGACACCAGGGCCAGATAGTCTCTGCTCATTTTGCCAGTAGTCTAGGCCCAGGTTGTTCTCACCAGAGGCGGAAAAGCCAGGGAGCAGCCCAAGCTCTAAGACTCTTCAGACTCAAGTTGAACCTGCCTGACAGAAGTCCTTCTTGCTACAACTGGCCCAGCTAGCCATGCGGCCAAGCATGAGTTCAAGAGGAGGGGACTTAGGCTCCTTTTCTTGGTGTCCAGAGCTTCAAAGTTTCATTGCAAAGGACATGAATATAAGGATGACCAAGGACCTGTGACTGTTTGTGCAATTAACTTGCAACAGTATAGCATTGGGGACATTACTGTCTGCTCTCTTTGCTGACCTTTAAAGTAGTCCTTCCAGCCGGGTGTGGTGGCACATGCCTATAATCCCAGCACTTGGGAGGCTGAGGCAGGAGTATTGATGTGAGTTTGAGACCAGCCTGGGCTACAAAAGTGAGCTCAAGGCCAGCCTGAACTGCATAGGGAGACTGTCTCAAAAAGACTAAATAAATAAATAAATAAAGTGGTCCTTCCAGCTCTACCCACCTGTGGACCTGCCTCACACCTGGCTCCAGGGATCATCTGGATTCTTGCTCCTCCTCTGTTCAGCCTAGGAAGGACCCACCTTGAGGTCCCGGTGTCTTTCTGCAGGGGCCAATAGCTCCTCTGTTCCCTAATGGGCTCGCTGGTGGCAAGCAGCTGAGTCAGAGCCATGGGGAGAGGCATCAGCCTTGCCCCTGGGGGTGCTGTTTATCTTTAACGGAGGGAGAGATGTGGCTGATCAGGTGTCTCCATCTTTCTAGATATTAAGGACATTTTTATAGATGCTGCCTTGCTGAGGAGGGCGACACAAAGATAGGAGTATGTCAACCCTAGTCCACGTAAAGAAACCTGCTTGGAAGGCATTCACCTGGCCCATGCATTTATCCTTTCTCCCTTCTTTCACTCCTTCCATTTGTCCATCCATCTTTCCATCTATCATTTCATCTTCCTTCTTTTCTCTTGTTCCTTCGCTTTCTTTCCTCCCTCCCTCCCTCTGCCCCCTGTCCTCCCTTCCTCCCTTCCGTCTTTCCTCTTAAGAAGACTCCTGACAGCATGAGATGAATAAAACACAGCCATGGTCTTATATGGGGCAGGGCCAACAGGAGGAGCTATGAGTGCACCACTTCCAGGCTGTGAGCTCACCACTTCCGGGCTATGAGTGCACCACTTCTGGGCTGTGAGCGCTCCACTTCCGGGCTATGAGTGCACCACTTCCGGGCTGTGAGCGCTCCACTTCCGGGCTATGAGTGCACCACTTCCGGGCTGTGAGTGCTCCACTTCTGGGCTGTGAGTGCACCACTTCTGAGCTGTGAGTGCTTCACTTCCGGGCTGTGAGTGCTCCATTTCCAACCTGTGAGTGCTCCACTTCTGGGCTGTGCATAGCCAAGATGGAGAGTGAGAGTCAGCACCGTGACCAGTGCAGAATGCAGAGTGCCATGATGTCATTTGAGCACCTGGGCCCTGGGCCCTGAGCTCCCAACAGTCTCTTGTGTCCTGGGTTTCAGGAGTCCACTCCCTTCTGCTCCTGCAGAAGGGAATCAGGATCCTGAGCTCTCAGATGCTGGGTTGGTTGCAGATTATTGACCTTGCTATGGCCATCTATGGGGAAGGCTGCTGAGTAGCCAGTGGGCTATTCACCCACACCTAAGCTCCAGGGAGCATTTCCATGGAGCAGCGGGTTTGGCCCTCACTATCCAGCTAAGTGATGGGGTCATTGTAGCTGTGACAGAGGGCTGCCTCCACGGTCCAGTGGCCCTGTGGGGGTGGATGGAAGTGAGGGCCAGGCCAGAGAGGGTCAGCACAGAGCCCAGGCTCCTTACTTTGGGCTTTCTTCTTCTTTTGTCACCACAGGAACATGTGTAAATCCTCGAAATTGTGTAGTGCCTTCTAGGAAGACCGCTGAAGCCCAACTCTAAACCCTAACTTTAAGTTAGCTCCACAAATTAGATTTCTAGCTCAGATCTGTAGAAATTTTCCAGTTTCATGGGGGAAAGCTGGTACCCAGCCCCCCTGAGAGGAAAGGAGAGCCATTTAGAGATGCCAATTCCAGTTCCCAGCTCTGGGAGACGTAACGCCCAGGTGATTGGAAGAGGCCGGCCTCCTCTTTCTGGAGCCAGGGCCTGGAGATGCCGGGCAGAAAGGAAATTTCCCATCCAGTGTAGGCCTCTTCACCACAGAAAACCCAAGTATCGATTCATCACTTATTACCTCTCCAATTCCAAAGATGGATTGTGTAGATATGTAAAATAAGTGTAACAAATAAAGGAAATACATTTAAAATGTACAAGAATTGGCCAATTTCGCAATATTTCACTTCCATTTTATATGCTGTCAAATATACTTGAAATACTTGTGCGCTAAGCATGACAAATATATAGAAACTAAAGCTCTATTATTTTGTTGTAATGGGCCAGGGGAATCGCTCTGGAATAATATTCTTCTGTCTGCAATAAAGGTTTTTCTCTGAAGCTGTCTTAATGCTGTGAAGAACACTCTGAGATCTCACCAGCCATCTTTCCTTGAATTACTACTCTTGCTGTGGGTTTCCAACATGAGCCTGACAAGGTGTGTGTGTGTGTGTGTATGTGTGTGTTGGGGGGCTCCCATGATGCAATGGGGCGAGGAGAGCGGGAGCCCTGCCCTGGTGAGGAGGGTGGAGAAACAGGAAGCTGAAAAGTACACGGGGTTCCACCCAATGGTCTGCAGGGCAGCAGGCCACACCCTCTGTCTCTCCTCCCCCATTCTCTCTCTTGGCTCCACCCACTCCAGCCACAATGGCTCCTTGGGCCCTTCTGGAGGGCTCTGGGCCACTCCCACCCTGATTGTCTGCCTGATTCACTCATTGTTACCTCCTCTGTGAAGCCTTTCTTTAGGGGCCCCATGAAAGCTGCACCCCACTCACCAGTGTATATTCCAGTTCTGACTGTTCTGTTTGGTATCTATAGCCACATTCGCTGAACCTATACCTGGCCCCATGGTGACATTTTCACCCCCAATTTCCAGATGAGAAGACTGAATCCTTCAGATGATATGATTTGTCCAAACTCCCATGGCTGGAAAGAGAGAGAGCCTGAGTTTGAACCCAGGTTATAGCAGTTGAAAATGCCAAGGCTGTATTTACAGGGCCTGAATACAGGTAGCCATGTCCTGGAACCCTGCATAGCCCCAAATTGTTGGTACACATTAAAACCCCTGCAGATCTAGGGCTCCACACAACCCTGTTGAAATCAAATGGGTGCTTCATAGAACATGTTTTGGGGATGAGGATGTAGACTACTTTCTTAAGATTTTATTCTGTTGCTATAACAGAATACCCAAGGCAGGATAACCTTGTAAAGGAAAGAGGTTAGTATACCACACTGTTTTAGAGACCAAGAGATCACCAATCTGGCCTCTAGGGTAGCCCTCTCAGCCATGTTAGTCATGCCTGGTAGCCTAGAGTGTGTGAGAGTGAGATCTCACACCATGAGACAGGAAGCTAGAGCCAGGACAGGCTTACTCTGCTTACTACCACCCTCTTCCTAGAACAAAGGGGCCTCCAGAAGGGGTCAAGGAGCCAGTGTGGCCAGAGTGGGTGGAGCCAGGGGAGAGAATGGGGGAGGAGAGATGGACAAGGGGCGTGGCCTGTTGCCCTGCACACCATGTGCCTTGTTACCACACTGGGACCAAGCTGCCAATGCGTGAGCCCCTAGGGGGCGCACTCCAGTCTCATCCGGACTGTAGCAGGCACCAAAGATCCATGGGTATTCATTACGACACCTGCCCAAGGTGCATTCCTGAAGTTGTTACTGTCCCTGTTGCCTTTTCAAATCTTAGGCTGAGGGGAGTGAAATGAAGGGCACTAATGAAAAATTAGGGTGGTGGTAGCTGCAGCCTACTCTTTGGGAGCCTGCTGTCTAGGACAGAGAAACTCACCTTTGCTCAATGCCCAGTATATGCGAGTCCTATTTAGCAGCATGTGTGAAGTGTTGAATAGGTGGCCCAATATTGTAGCTGAGGGCCTGGGCTCTGGTCTCAGAATTCAGGGTTTGAGATCGGCTTCTATCCCTTTTGCTAGCTGTGTCAGCATGGGCAATTTATTAACATCTCTAGGTTTCCGTGCTCCTATCTGTGGAGCAGATAATTGCCATTAATATTCGTCCCTTTTTCTTTTTGTAATGGAATTGGTAGATTTAGGTGGGTACATGATCACCAGCTAAAGACTACATTTCCCATACTCCTCTGTGAGGTCATACAATTGTGTTCGGCTCAATAAGATTTAACCGGAAGTTACGGAAACAATTTCCGGGTCATCCTCTTTAAAAAGAATTGTGTGCCCCTCATTCCTTTCTCCTCTGCCTACTGGTGAGAATGTGTGATGGAATGGAAGCCACATTCAACAGCAGAGAGTAGGGTTGAAGGAAGCCTTGCTCCTGACCTTGTCAGTCCTGGGTCAACTGTCAGATAAGAGAGAAATTCGCATCTTATTGGAGGCACTGCTCCTTCAGTTTTTGTTCCTGCACTTGAGTCTGTATCTTAGCCACAGGTCAAGAACCTGTGACTGTAGGGTAGGAAGATGGTGCTAAGATTGGCTGAAGCGTCTTGGAAGTAGATCATGGGCTAGTACTACTTGTGACTGTGGGGGGTTTGTTGAAAGTCTCAGATGGCAATATGTACTGGCTTAGCCAAAGTCCTAGGAGATGTCAGGCTAATTATTAAAGAGGATTTGGAGGAGGCAGCTTTAACAGGGGTGGTAGGGAAGGCGATGGAAGCTCAGTCTTTTGCAGCTGCCTCAAGCCAGACCCCAATATGAAATGTGACTGCCAAGAGAAGGTGAGAAAGCCAGCTTCTGGCTCCAGCTCCCTGCCCTCTGGGATGCCTCTTTGTTGGCATAAGCTGGACAAAGGTCACAGGAGAGGAAAGACAAGAGTTTCCAAACATTTAAAACTATATCTAGGAGAGATCTTGGTAGTTGTTATCGGTACCTGGAAATAATAAATGGAAGCAGAAAAGACACAGGCTGATAAAATCTTTGAGGGAATTGTATTGCCAAAGAAACCATAAACAGACACATGGGGGACACACTGGGCACCTCAGGGAGCGCCTCCTCCTGGCACAGGACTTGCTGTGTAAGTAGGCAGCTCTTTCCAAGCTCAGCCCACCTGAGGAAAGGGGGGGCCATCTGTCCTGGACTGCTGAAGATGGGCCTCAGAGTTCAGCTGGATCACCTCCACGCCATTATTTTTCCTGTGGAGAACTGGACCAGCCAGAGAGACGGACAGTGACCAGCCGAAGCCTGCATAGTTCCAGGGAGGGTTTGCCATGGGGTTTCTGCTTGTTATTGGCTTCTGTATATACAATGTCCATGACTATGTGTAATGAAAAGGGGTTACGCCTGTGAAGATTATGCCCGTGGGTGTACGAAAGTGAGGGCCAAGCTAGTGGCGCCTGCTATGGCTGCTGCTCTTCCAGACCTCACTTGCTCTGTGTTGTTCTGTGGGACCAGAAGAAGATGTTCCAGTTCTGGTAAAACAAAGGTAAAGGAGAATCTGGTGTGAGAAGCGTGCTGGCCAGATATGAATCCATCCTGCCACCCACTCTTCTGTGACCTCGAGTCGTGGGTTATTTCTGTGGGTTGCAGCCTCCTCAGCAGTGACAGTGCTACCTGCTTACTCATAGTGGTGGGATAAGGGCTGGGAGGGGAAATCATACAGGGTACTGAAGCATGGCATCTGTCACATAGTGAGTGCTCAGTATGGAACCATTAATGCGAGTGCTGGCTTGAACTGCTTGATGGTTTGTGATGCAAGTGTTTATTTCTGATGTCCATCTGATACCACACTACCAAGTTCTCCAAGCTAGGGACAGGGGACTGAAAGTTGTGCTTAAAGGCTTATCTTGGAAATGGTTGATACAATCTGTGTCCACGACCCCCTGGCAGAAGTTGTCCAAACTGCAGGGGGGTCCAGGAAGTGTCGCGTATCTCATGTCCCAAGGAGGAAACAGCCTCCCAGCCCAAGGGTCTTGTCGCAGCCAGGCTGCAATCCTGATTCCACTCTTTGTGTATTGCTGGAAACTAGACAACGGGGCCAGCCTCTTGGAGCCCACAGATACCTTTCTGGTGGGGCTGATGATACCAGCGTTATGGTTATGGGGCTCAGAGGAGGAAAGGTAAGTCCTACCTGCCTGACTTATGGCAGATGCCCAGGGATGGGTGGTGGCTGCTCTCCTTCTTCAAGAGCCCCCTCTCTCCCTCCTCTGAATTCTCTCTCTCTCTCTCTCTCTCTCTCTCTCTCTCTCTCTCTCTCTCTGCACTCTTTTCCCCTCTCTCTTTCCTCTACCCTGAGTGAGTGTCAGCTGCTAAGTCACCAGTCTGCAGTCCCCACACCTGCCCATTTCCAACCAAGGGGACAAAATGGCCAGAGAGCGTCTTGAGTGTGAAGGTAGTGCTGGGTCCCCAGGTCCCCAACATAAATCTTGGGGAAAACCATTAGCAGGCCCTACAGCGTGGAGACAAATTATGAGGCACGGGGATCAATGTTATTTTTTCCATGTGCTGAATTCATAGAGGTTTATGGCAAAATCGATTCAAGTCTTCGTGAATAAAGTGATGGTAGGTGTATGTTAGAGAATAATAAGGGGTCAGGGAGGAGACACGCCAGCCAATCAGCAGCAAGGGTGGAGTCCCAGGAGGGCAGCCTCTGCAGGACAGTGGAGAGGGGCTTAGGCTGGTAGGGGGCCTCTAAGATGAACTTCTTGAGTTCTTGAGTGCCCACCTTTATGTAGAGCATTGCTGTCTTTTATAGTTCGCTTTTTCTTTTTCTTTTTTAGTACCAGGAGTTGGACTCAGGACCTTGTGCTTGCCAGGCAGGTGCTTGTGCCACTGAGCTTTCATAGTTTTACACAGGCCCCTCAGATTCTCTCTCTCTCTCTCTCTCTCTCTCTCTCTCTCTCTCTCTCTCTCTCTCTCTTGAACTTTCTGCAAAGCTTTACTCCAGAGGGGCTCAGTCCTTCTTGGCAGCTGCCTTCCTCATGGTGGCCGGTATGTTGCTCAGCTCTTCACGCTTCCTCTTGGTGTGGGTGTGTATACCCACACACTTTCCTTGATGAACTTGAGGCTGCGTTTGTCCTTGGAGACCTTGAGCAGCTCCATGGCATGCTACTTATAGGAGGGGAAGCTACATATCTCCTGGATTATGTCCCACATAAACTTGGTGTGTTTGGTGAGGCATCTATGATGGCAGCTCAGTTTGCTCACATTCTTAGTCACTTTGTGGTCCTTGTGGAGGTCCATGGCCGTGGCTGCTGTTCTTCAGTGGTTGCTGTGGCAGTTACTCTCTTTCTAAAGCTTAGGAAACTGAGGTTTGAGGTGAAGCAACTTGCTGGTATCACTTGTTGAATGACTTGGAAGTTCTGGCCTTGGAGACAGACCTCCCTGTTCCAGCTGTCCAGTGACCTTGTGGAAACCAGCCTGGCCTCTCTGCTGTGCCTGCCCACCTGGGCCTCTGTACGGTGCTGGGCTCTGTTTTGAGTTCCTTCCTCCTCTCCCCTTCATCTGAGAAGCTCCAGGCTGCTCTTCCTCGTTAGCTGCTATGATACTGGGAAGGATGGGAGGAAAGTAGCATCGGGAAGTTTTCTGTATGTGTCTAACATGACTCTGTGACATTATCTAAGGGTCCAAGCACATTGGTCCTTGAGTCCTTACTTAGATTGTGAGCTACCCAAGAGTAGCATGATATCCTATCTTATCATGTCCCCTGTAATGCATTTGTTTGGATATGTGCATTGACATTCATCTGCATGCCCACCCACCCATCCATCCACCCGCCCCTTTACCCACCCATCCACCCATCCATCCACCCACACACCCACTCATCCACCCATTCATCCCTTCCTTCTCCATGCACCCATCCATCTATCCACCCTTTGCATCCACCCACCCACCCATCCATGCATGCCTCCCTCCCTCCCTCCCTCTTTCTCTCCCTCCCTGCTTTTATCCACGCATTCACCCATTCATGCATCCATCCATCCATCCAGTTATCTATTCACCTATCCACCCATCCTTTCCTTTGTCCATATCTCCATCCATCCACCCTTTTGCATCCACCCAACTACCCACACATCCATGCATCCATCCATCTGCCCGCCCACCTATCCATCCGTGTATCCCTACTTTTATCCATGCACCCGTCCACTCACGCATCCATCTATCCATCCTTTTGCGTCCACCCCCCCCATCCGTCCAATCCCCCATCTATTCATTTCCAGGTAGTCTCCAAGACTTGCACACATTTCAGCTTTTATTCTGACACATGCTGTGACACGGATGAGCCCTGAATATGCTGTGCTGTGTGAAGCAAGCCCGTCACAAAAGGACAAATACTGTGTGATTTCACTTATCTCAGGTACACAGAGTAGTCAAATTCAGCAAGACAGAATATAGAATAGTGGCTTCCAGGGCCTGGGGTAAAGGGAGAATGGGGAGTTGTTTGAGCGACACAGAGTTTCAGTTTTGCAAAATTCAGGAGGTGGCCAGGGCTGATGCGAGCGCATCAGTATCGGGGTGGGACGCTGCTGTGCTGTGCACTTAAACTCGGGGACAATGGTAAATTGTATGCTATACATATTTTATCACAATTAAAAATTGATTTTCCAAGTGTCAGGTTTGACAAGGAGCTTGGTATCCCTTGCTTGGAACATCACCGTTACCATCCTTCCTCACCCATTCCCAGGGGGCCTGCCTTAGGCGCTACCTCCCTCCTACAGTACCAGGGCTGCTCCCATCTCTGTCCCTCTTGGCTCCAGGTCCCGGGTGCTCATGGCTTCTCCATGGCAGTTGTGACAGTGACAATACTGACAGCTGACACATGGAAGGACCTTCCCAGGGCTTTGCAGGGACAATGTGTGGACAACGTGCTCTTCCCTGGGAGCTGGCTTTTGCTGCATTAGTCTCCTTCTAAAGGAAAGAAACTGAGGCCCAGGGAGGTAAGGTGGCTTATATGAGAGTAAGTCACAGAGGCAGGGTGGAGCCCAAGCCAGTGCATGTGACATGTCTGTCCCCTCCTTTGCCTTAGGGTGCTTGTCCACAGCCCCTGCTTGCTCAGATCCCCTGGGGATTGAGCTCCCCAAAGTTTTATTTCCACAGGCCCCTGTGGGCATCCTGAAGACAGGGCTTGGGAATCCATACTTCTTTTTGTCCACTCTTGACTCAGAGTGGGCACAAGTGGGTCTCTGTGACTCAGGGCCAGAACTAGAGTCAGGGACCCCCTTCAGGGGCAGAAGCTAAGGGAACATGCAAACTCAGCAGTCAGCGGAAATCATTTTTAATGCAATATGTTAAAATATTAATGCAAGAAAATCTGCAATGAGCAAACTGTGAGATGTTTAGATTGACATGACCTGATCCTACATTCCCCAATGGCTTTTTTTCCTCCCTTAATTCTAGACTGTGGAGTTTGTTCTTACACTAGAGCTGCGCCCTGGCATTCTCTGGGTTTGGAATCACTGATGAAATTTGTTGATAAATCACCCTTCCCGCTGGGCTGGTCCATTTGGCAGAAACTGTGTGCTGGGGGATGGGAGCTCACAGGGCCTGGAATTAATCTTGGCTTAAAGTCTGCTTTCAGACCCCTGAAGCCGCAGGGCCTCGGGGAAACTGCTTAACCTCTCTGTGCTTCCGTTCTCCCCCATAAAAGACCCTTCTGATGGTACGGACTATATCATGCAGTCTCATGGATTAAATGAGATAAAGTGGCCAGGACTTTAACACAGTGCCTGAAGCATGGCTAACTAGAAAGGTTAAGCTCTTATAAAAATGGTTCAGGAGAAGAAAAGATACCAAAAAAAAAGAGCATTTATGTGAGTGGTCATTAAAAAATCATCGCTTTTCATTTTTCCTTCTCTTGTTTTCTGCTGATGTCTCTGGTCCTCAGCTGGCATAGAAGAGTGGAGAGTTGTAGGGGTGGGACCATGCAGAAGGGACAGTGGCCAGAAGGAGGGGAATGGCCACCACAGGGTTGGCGGCTTCTCAGTATAAGCCTGTGCCTGCTTCTCTTTCCCACTGTCTAGTTCCGCAGCTTTGTTCTTTGACTTTAATAGGAGAAGCTATCCTTCATTTTCCGGATGTGTATTCTGTGTAGATAGCTACATATCTGGATGGAAAGCCATTCAGCCCCCATCCTCACAGTTCCCGGAGTGCCCAGGGGGCACATGATGGTTGCATGACCAACATCAGCCTTGGAAGGCAGGCTGCCCTGCTCAGCGAGGCATGTCAGGTGTTGTGGGGGAGCCAGGGACACTCAAGGCCCCAGGTCATGGAGAATGTAGGGAGATGGCTCAGCAGATTCCCCATGCCTTCTGGGACAGCTGCTGTCTCCACCCCTCTCTGGTGTAGACCCCAAGTGAGACACCCTTTCTCTAGCCTCCAAGGCCCTTTGGCTCCAGGAATAGAGCTAAAGCTTCTGATTTGACTTCTCTTTCTAGGAAGCCACTGGCGCAGCTCTGTCCCCAGAAAGTAAAGGGTGCAGACGTATGCCTTTGATGGCAGAAAATTTAAAAATGATCAAACATGGTTGGTTACCCTAAGACTATTTTGGGAGGTGCTGGGCCTTGGTTCATCTCATTTATGGACCAATTCCCGAGGAGAATCCTCAGAGGACGAGAAGTAGCAATAAATTCCTCTTCTATCTGTGGGGAAACTGAGGCTGGAGGCAGTTAAGGGACCATGCTGGCCCACCCAGGAATGCCAGGCAGTGGTTTGTTGGTGCTAAGTTTGCTTTTGATGCCTCAGGCTGATAGTGTGGCCTAGATCTGAGTCTGCCTGCCCAGGGCGCCGACTGGCTTCACTTTCCTGCTGGGTCAGCAGAAGTGAAGAGTAGGAGGGACGCCCATCACCCAGCTGTGGAGGCTGCCCAGAGCAGGGCCGGGGCCGTTTTTCTACTGCAGTCTCAAAATCACCCTGATGCAGTATGGATTTCAGCACCCCAGAGTAACAGGAGAGGAGGGCTGCCTATCTTCTGGCAACCAGGAAGTGAAACAGAGAGAGAGAAAGAGAGAGAGATGGGGAGGTGGAGTGCCAGTGTCCCCTTCAAAGACACCCCCAGTGACCTAGCTTCCTTGTGCTAGCCTTGCCTTCCGAAGGTTCCATCAGCTGCTCATAGAGCCTCAGGCCGGGGACACGGCCTTGAGGGCCACATCAAACCAGAGCATCCTCTCTGTCTTTGGCAGAGCAGGAAGGAAGCCACTCCTGCCCCCCCCCCCCCCCCCCCCCCCCCCCCCCCCCCCCCCCCCCCCCCCCCCCCCCCCCCCCCCCCCCCCCCCCCCCCCCCCCCCCCCCCCCCCCCCCCC
>PVJA010000143.1:25470-75070 GCA_004027025.1 Myocastor coypus | reverse complement strand
GGGAAAGAAGGAAGGAAGGAAAGATGGAAGGAAGGAAGGAAGGAAGGAAGGAAGGAAGGAAGGAAGGAAGGAAGGGGGAGCAAAAGAAACAAAGCTGTTGACCTTAGCTGAACTCAGTTTCCCAAACCTGTGAATTCACCGCCGCCCCCTGCCCTTTTGAGGAGCTCTGTGGAGACACCATAGAACATCTTTGGGTGAGGACAGCAGGACGCAGCAAGGCTCCAGGGACTCCCTCAGACCCCTGGAAGATGCCTTGACTCAGTATCCCTGCTAGCAGTGGGAGGAGGAAGGTAGCATGGAGGGTGGGGACTTGGTCCCTCAGGCAGCTGGAGAGCTGGGTAAACCTGGCCCTGCCGCCAGCCTCTGCCTCCCCGCCATGGACAGCGGCCTGTCCCATTTATGTCCTTCCTAAATGCCAGGCTTGTGGGGAGGCTGAGAGGACTCTGCCGAGTGCTTGGCATGCTGGAGGTGCCAGTGTGGGCCACTGCAGATGTTCCAGATGTGCAGCAGCTGTCTGCACATGGAAGGTGCAGCCTGGCTGGAGGCCCAGAGTCCTGTGCGCTGGAGCTCTCTGAGAGCTATGGCAAGGTTTGGCCAGTGTGGGTGTGTGGCACAGAAGCCCACCCTGGGCCCCTGGGGTGCCCCAGCTCTTGTTATGGTCTCTGGATCCGTATGACTCTCCACACCAAGAGTCCCAGAGCATTGCTTCAGCTGACAGCTCCCAGCACCCACAAGGATATGGGGCCTTGCTCTGGGTCCTCTGCTCAGGGCTTTCCATGGGCCAGGAACTATAGAAATGCACTGCGTCTTCTTGCCTCTGTTGGATCATGGGTGCCTTCCTCCTTGGCCATACCCCCAAGAGCCCCCATCTCCATGTCGTAGGAATTCCTGCCTCCCCCAAGGGCCATCCCATGCCTCAGGCCTGCAAGCCTGCAGGGTGCAGACGTACTTTTTCTGTGTACTATTGGGGACTGAAAATGTGCTGGCTGAAGACGTTTTCTCCAGGTCTCAGACATCTGCTACAGAGCGTAGTGTGCTACCTTGGTGGTTTTCCACTACTTGTTTTCTGAGGCCATGGACGGCCCGTGGGGCATGAGATCTCAGTGGAGCCCCATCACCCACCAGGCAAGGCCCTAGTTTAAATGTCACTGTCATGGCGTGAACTCTGACATGGCCCCGCTGGCTGTGGCTCAGCAAGCAGAATCCCCGCTCCCTAGCCCATACTCTGTATTCCGGGGTTCTCTGTCTCTCACACATGACTCTCACACATGACCCCATCTCTCTCCGACGCTGCCTCCTGTATATCTGAACCGCTGACCTCAGTAGAGGACCGGGGAACTCCCAGGACAATGTAGTTAGGGCTCCTATCCTTTGCCAGGCTGGCCTCCACCAGCAGGGGTCGCTGCAGCTGGTGCTGTAGATGTGCACCCTGGGTGATGGCCTGCTAGGTTTCCGGGGGTCATGGCGCCACCTCAGCAGCATCTGAGGGCAGGACCCACCACTCTCTCCTCCCGGAAAGGCAGGGCAGCCCTAGCCTGTGCCTACAGAGCCCTTCCAGGCCGGCCCTTCTCCAACCTGCCAACTGAAGAGGGGAGCTCATTAGCTACAAATTAACATTATTATTCAACTCAAGTGCCCTGTCAGGGGTTTCCACAAGGGATCTGGCAGCGCAGGCTGCCTGGCCTGCATGTCCTTGCTTGAGATTTTAATAATCTCTGAAGGTGTTTTTAAATGTAATAATAACAATAATGATGATCAAAGGACGCGGCAGCGTTCCCTCCCATCGGGCCTCAGCTTCCTGCCTCACAGGAGCTATGGGAAAGCCTGAGGTGGGAGCGGAGAGCGTGAAAACCACCCGCCCTCATAGCCGCTGTCAGGCTGCTTCTAGAACTGTGTCCAGATCACTGAAGGGTTCCTTGCCTCCTCCCAAGTGCCTTACAGAGCAAGGGGTGCTCAGAAGCTCCACCCTAATCCTCTGGGGAGTGCCCTGAAGTGAGAACCCCTCCCCTCTCCTCGCTCTGGAAATGGTTCCCTTCTAAGAAAAGGTCGTCCAGGGTTTGTCAGGTAAAGGAACAATTTTATTCACAGGGCTGCCTCCAGCAGACGATGCTTTTGGAAACAAGTGAGAGAAAGAATTTTTTCAGACTGCCTCAAACACACAGCCTCAGAAGATTTTGACTAGAGCTTCAGGTCTGGTTGGACCTATGTGACTCTAAAACTACTGTCAGGATAACATAAAATTATGAATATTTTTGTAGTCCTTCATGAAGTTAAAAATACTGATTTTTCTCTCTCTGTTGCTTGGTCTTGTTTTTTTCTGTCAGCTCTGTTCTTGGGTTCTCCTTCATGGTGCTAAGAAACTCCCAGCACTTCCTTCTAGCTTCCCTGTGTCAGTCTTTTTCCCAGCAACCCTTATTGAAGTCCTGCCTCAACTTCCATAGACTCCCATTGGCCCAACTTGGGTCATGTGCCCATCACTCAACCAGTCATGGGGCCAGAAAAGGAATTGTTCTATTGGATGAGCCAGTATCACGTGACTGTTTCTGAGTTATAAAAGGGGACAATCCGCCTCGAGGCCCTCAAGTAAGGGGGTGGGTTCTGAGCAGGTTCAACCAGGACAGGTATTTATGTGTGTTTGTAGAAGGCGGTACTACCCTTGCAGCTCCCAGACTCAGAGCTGGTGGACAGGGCAGTGACCCGACCAGAGAAAGCCTTCAGCAAGATGGACGCGTAGGGGCCAGATCTTGGCAACAGTCACCTGGAATCCAGGAACTTTGCTCTGTGAAACACGCAGCCTCCTCGTCCCCCTCCCCCCAACACTCCTTGTCACTGTGACCTCTTCAGGGTGGCCAAGGCCATCGCAGGGCACCACCCCACAGCCCTGTGGCCCTGGAAAGTGAGCTCCTTCAGGGCCATGCCTCGGTTGCGCCCCTCTGCTCCGGGATGAAGGACTGGACTGGCGTTGTCACATAAATGAAGAGATCTCCATTGCTGCTTCACACTCCCAAACTCACTCTTCTATATTTAACCCAAACGGAGATGGGGAGCGAGAGTTTCCATCTTCTGAATAAGATCATTTCAGAAACACTTCACGGGTGTTGCCCAGAGACTACACATAAGACATTTAGAGATGGCCACATATCTCTTTCTTCCACCCCTTCCCCCCCTTCACCCCATCCTCAGGCTAGATAAGCCTAGTTTCTCCAGCTACCTTCTGCATGCCATGTGATATGGCTTCCATTGGCTGCTCTCCCTAGATCCAATTCCCTTGGTCAGTATTTTGTCCAAAATGTAGCATCAATTCTCCCTCCCCCGCCCCCAGGGGAATATCCAGGCAGAATGCATACCCTGGAGGCGCTTGCTATAAGAAGCCTAACTTCCATCTCTGAAGAGAACAGTCTCCTTGCTGGGAGGCTGCTGGGGCTACAGGAGTGGGCCCCTACTACACCTGGCTGGGCCTGTACATGTACAGCAACACCAGAAGGGCCTCCTGAAGGCCTCAGGGATCTGAACAGAAGGGAATCCTGAAAGCCCTCTCCCTCGCCCCTCTGGCCTTCCTTCTCCACACAGGTGTGGGAATCCTAGAGTATAGCATAGTAGAAGGATCACCTCCCACCTGCTACATAATCAGCCTCTATTAATATGGTCAGCCCCATGCCCTGCTTGTTTAGGTCCCTGTATCTCATTAGGAGTCCACAATATTCCGCTTCCTAAGAGTCTCACATTTCTCATGTAACCTAACCAAGGCTTTCCCATCCCTTGTTTGTTGTGTGGCTCTTGAAACCCTGGAGAAAGGATAATGGCACAGAAGCTAGGGAGGAGGAAACGGACATCCTGCGTGCCGGGCACCTCGCACCACATGGGCTCAAGCACTTGCTTCTGTGAACCCCATGAAGCCCATGTAATGATCTCCAATGTATCGGTGTTGAAACTGAGGCTCAGAGAAGTTGCTCAAAGTGGACCAAGCTTAGGATCCATCCTCCTGCCTCAGCCTTGCACAGGGCCGGGGCTACAGGAGTGGGTCCCCACTATGCCTGGCCCGGCCTGTACATGTGCAGCAACACCAGAAAGGCTTCCCGGTGGCCTCAGGGATCTGAACTGCAGGGAACGCTGTCCTCCCTCTCACCCCTCTGGCCTTCCTTCTCTGCACAGTGTCCAGCCTCCCACTGGAGAACACCCCAACCAGAAAGTTCTCTGCATCCATCTGCCTGCTTGGCACTGCGGCAGCAGATGGGAGCCAGCGAGAGATCTCGGAAGAGGTGATCGGAGGAGGCTAAGGCCAGCGCAGGCCTCCACATCCTGGCCTCCCCGCACCAGCTGTCAAGGGGCTCGCCAATTAAATGGCTGCTTAGGGCTTTCAAAATCACTAATCAAAACTGCCAAAATCTTTAAAAAGAGCTTTTCAAAATTTTTCTCTTCATCTATTTTTTTTAAGCACGCTAAAAGGTTCATTAAAGATCCACGAGGGATGGAGAAGCCGTCTCCAGCCTCCTCTCCTCCTCCTCCTCCTCCTCCTCCTCCTCCTCCTCCTCCCGCCTGCAGTAATGAAGGACCACCCTGCCTACCCCATCAGCTTCCTGCCTGCCCCGTTGGCAGCGAGACTGTGGGTGGGAGGTGGGGGTATCTCCGGAGCCTGCCTGCCTTGTGAGGAGCTGGGAGCTGGGAGCTGGGAGCTGGCAACTTGGTGAAAATGTGTTGTTCTTCACCACTGCAGGGCTGCTCCAACCTCCGTGTCGGGCTGCGCCTGCTCTCTGTCTCATGTTTGGAACCCGACTGGGAAATAAACAAAAGTTTCCCCTTCTCCCACCCCCGGGGAATATCCAGGCAGAATGCATGACCTGGAGGCGCTTGCTATAAGAAGCATAACTTTCATCTCTGAAGAGAACAGTCTTCTTGCTGGAGTGGGGACCAGGGCTGCCTGGAAGGGGAAGGGTGCTGAATCCAGAAACCTAAATCAGTGACCCCATCTCTGAGCAAGTTACCTGAGTTGAGTAACTTTATCTTTTCACTTGAGCTTTCACATCTGTAAAATGGAGACAACTTTTAGCTTGCAGGGTTTCCAAGGGGGTTCCATGGTCATGTAGCAACTGTTGTGAATGGAGCATGTCCCAAGAGCAAGACACTCTGCTGGGGAATCTCAGAAACACCCATTTCACAGGCAAGAAAACTGAGGCCCAGGGAGTCTGAATGGTTGTCAGGGGTCACATTTATCAGAGCCAGGTGTGCCCGCCTCTGAAACCCGTGGATACTTCAGAGTCTTACTGAAATCAGATTCTCACTGAAATCAGATTCTCATTGAAATCAGAGTCTCCCTACAGTTGTGACTGTGCTCGCAGTTTGTACCAGGAAGAACCTGGACCTGCCTGGTCTGCAGAAGTATCCAACATGGCTGTTCTGTGAGCTCCCAGGCTGGAGGAATGAGAAGCGAAGGGAGCACTGAGGTCTTGTGGGGCTGGGGACAGTGGGGTGGCAGGGACAGGCTGGCCAAAGGCTCCATGGCACATTATGTGGCAACACCAGAAGCGGATGGGCCCACACCTGCCGGGCAGCCAAGTCTCCAGCTGGGTAGGAGGGCCTTGTGGGATCAGGGAGAGGCTGAGCCAGTGTGGCCTGGGCCTCAGCTACATGGCCGATGTCCCCCGAGTGCCCACCGTGGGGCAGGGTTGCACCCAGAACACAGACTGCCCAGCGGCTGGCTGAGGCTGCCCCCCAGGCCCTGCCCGCTAGGGCTGTGTGGCCACTGATGTCCTCACCGGCCTGAAGATTCTGCACCCTTAGCAAGCTCCAAGCTGCCTTAATTGGTGATCATAGATGGTTCAGACCCTGGGGAGGGAGCTCTGGGTGCCAGGCGGACAGGAAGAGGATAACACAGTGACAGTGCCATGAGAGCCGTCTTCTGGGACTCCTGGGAGCAAGACTGGCTCCCTTGAGGAATTTAGGGGAAACAAGAAGAGTCATGGTCAGTTATTGTGGTGCCAGCTGCCCTCTTTCTTACATACCCGGCTGCTGTGGGCTCCCTGCCCCACAAGCCCTAAGGGGCTCTGGTGTCCACGCCCTCCCTCTCTCACACATCCATATTTATTGGGTGCTTATGAGCTGCCAGGCCTCATTCTTATTGGCGGTGGAAATGCAGGCATGAATGAGACAGCTGCCCCCCCTACCCGGGAGCTCACGGTCCAGTGGACATGCAGAGAGAGCTGGGCCCACAAACCCCCTGAGGCAAGGGAGCAGGCTGCGTCCTCAGGTGGGTGAAGATCAGGAAGAGGAACCACAGGTGTGGGGTGCAGGGAAAGCATAGGGCTTTGGGAGGCAGGAATTGGGGGCCACGTCCTCTCCTCCTTGGAATCACAGCTTCCTCCTCTGTGCCCCAAGACCAACCTGCCCTCCTGGGTTTTAAAAGCCAGCTCCAAAAGTCCACAGGAAGGGAAGGGTGAAGGGTAAGGTACAAGGGGTGCTTTCTGGCCAAGGGGTGTAGGAGTGGTTTTTTTAAACAACAACAAAAATTATTTTTGTACTGGGGTGGAGCCAGGGCTCTCACAAGAGCTACCGCTGTATTCCCAGCCCTTCTGTATCTCTTGGGACAGGGTCTTGCCAAGTCGCTCAGTCGCCCAGACTGGGCTCCAGAGAAACTTGGAAAGAGAAACTGGGTTGGGGGAATGGAGAAAAGAAGGAAGGGAGAAGCAAAGGGTAAAAATTACATAAATGAAAGATAGTTAAGATGGTCATACTACTGATTTCTCTCAGCTCATTGAAAAGAAAGATTTATGCTAATATTGTTTGGATAGTTAAATGCCGATATCGGTTGGGAGCCGCGGAAGCTGGAAATCGGTCACGTGTGTGAGAGCAAGTCTAGGCCTCCGTGCCTAAAGCAGTCAAGCTACCTCAGTCCCAAGGAAGGTGTCCTGCCTGGTTACCTCAGCTATTAGTCACTGGGCAACCTTACGTCACGGGATACTAACTTTGCAAAGGGCTAAAGCAACGCCCCTGCTGTGGTGCTGGGCTGTCTGGCCAACCGTGCAGACGGGCACCCCTGGACCCAGCGCTTGTCTTCTTGTCTATCTTCTCCTCATTCCTGCTGCTGTTTCTACCCTTGGGTATGATGGGTCACACTCAGAGACCAGCGGATGCCCACAGATACCTTGTGCCCTGAGTCACTGGAGATAACAGTGCACATGGTATTAACCATTGTGACCCACCTGTCTTGTTTTGAAATTTTTCTTTTTCTTTAAAGAGCAAATATTTTTAAAAGAGGTGCTGCTGTTCATCTCCTGACAGTACCGGCCTCCTGGAGCACGCCCCTGCTGTTGTTCTGGCTGCTCTCTGAAGCACGTCCGGAGGTCCTCCTTCCTGAATAGCTTCAGCTGCCCCTGACTGCATGTCCTGAAGGGGCTCAGAATGTTTACCTGCTGTGGGCATTTTGGCTCTGAGGAAGAGCCAAGAGTTTAGTGGTGCCAGATCTAGTGAGTGACATGGTTCAAGACCCACTGGAATCCTCTTTATTTATTTTAAAAAATCATTCATTTTTATTATTTTTTATTTTTATTTATTTATTTATTTATATTTATTTATTTATTTATTTATTTTTGGTGGGACCAGGGTTCGAACTCACGACCTTGCACTTGCCCAGCAGGCACTTGTGCCTCGGAGCTATCTCCCCAGCCCCTCATTTTTTTTTAAATTTTATTTATTTATTTATTTATTTATTTATTTATTTATTTATTTATTTATTTATTTATATTATGACCAGCTCAGCCTGCTGTGGGGGTGGGAGTGGGGCTGGTGCAGCATGTGGTGCCAGGGATTGAACTGCGATTGATGCGGTTGCCTAAGCTTGCCTACGCAGGTGCTTTTGACTGCTGAGCTATCTTGCCAGCCCCTATAAAAATCGTCTGTCTATCTATCTATCTATCTATCTATCTATCTATCTATCTATCTATCTATCAATCATGTATTTGGCACAGGGTCTTATTACACAGCTCAGACTCGAAGTGATCCTCCTGTCTCAGCCTCTCCAGCGCTGGGATTACAGGTGCGCACCACCATGCCCGGTTTGATGGCCAGGGCTGGCACTGCATGCAGTGCTCAGTACCGAGCCCAGGTCCCAGGGTTTGCTAGGCAGGCGCTTAGGTCGCCTAGTGGTCTCCCCAGCACTGAGATGTTGTCACGTTCGATGGCACATAGCTTCAACCGCCGCTGTATTTCTGATCACATCCTGGCAGCACCCCGTGAAGACATGGAACAAGAGCATCCAAGAACTGCTTTAGAAAACAGCGAGAAGGGGAGAACAAATGTGTTCCCAGAGAGGCGGGGGGCTCTGGGGGAGACGCACAGCAGCGCATTTTGTATGGTAATAAATTTTTAAAACTTTAAGCACTCACTGAATATCATGATCACACTTGGTGCGTCGAGCCGGTGAAGCTGCGCAGGAATGGCCACCAAATCCCTTCCCTGGAGCCCTGCAGGCAGAAATGTTTAATGTTATTATTTATGTTAACTTTATTATCTCATTTATCCCAGCAGGCAGGAATATGAGCCCTGTTCCCAGGATATAGGCAGGGAAATGCAGGCGAGAAGGCAGATTCTTCTGAGACTTACCCAGGCAGAAGCGGACCACCTGGCCCCACCCTCAGGGCCTGGCCTTAAGCCCCGGCCTTATTCCGGCAGCCCCATAGCCACCTACCTGGTGTGGCCACAGGGGGCCACTTCACCAGAGAATGTTCTCTTTCTCCACGCTGTGTGCTGTGGGCCTATGCGAGCCGTTCTTCCCCGAGCCTCAGTTTCGCCCCTGGGTTGAGTGCATGTGTGTCCTGGGTGGTGGCTGCACACCCCCGGGAGCCGATGCAGGCCATGCAGACAGCAGGTGCCAATGCCGGGCTGGCTCTCTCCTCACCTGTGTGGGCTGCGGATGGGCAGGGCACCGACGGGGTGCCCCCTGGGATCCCATCTGGGGACTTGACTCAAGATGGG
Organism: Myocastor coypus; assembly: GCA_004027025.1. NCBI lineage: Eukaryota > Metazoa > Chordata > Mammalia > Rodentia > Myocastoridae > Myocastor > Myocastor coypus. The sequence continues at coordinate 66,103 of PVJA010000143.1, read as the reverse complement.
GCAGCAGGGAGGCCGGGTGGGAGGAGAGAGGAGCGGAGAGTGTTGGACCCACAGCCAGGCCAACGTGAAGGAGGATGAGAGGCACACGCTGCCGCGTCGGATGAATGGTAAACAATAACAATAATATCAGTTCTCGTGTAATGAGAAGGGCTACAGAGACCAAATTACCCCGGTAATGGGCTGTGGGTGTCAGGAAGCCATTTGTTTGTTGAAGGAAGAGCTGAGGGTTGCATTCTGTCTCTGTTACACACACACACACACACACACACACACACACACACACACACACACACACACGGTGCTGTTCAAGGTGGGGAAAGGAGGATGGATCCCTTCAGAGGGCAGACAAAGCAGCATGGACTCAGGTACAACCAGAGAGGGACCCCATGGTCTGCACTCTTCAGCAAACGTCTCTGGCATCCACCTCCTGGGCTCATGGGGGAGTCTGTATCTCCTGACCCTCTCTGTGGATGTGGGGCTCTTGAGTGGCTGGGGAAGTGCTGTGTGTTACTCCAGGGCAGGCAGGACCCCCTCTCCCAGAATGCCACAGAAGTACTGTGGATTCTGTGGCCCCTTAGCTGGGACCTGGAGAGAACATGGAGCAAGGTGAGCCTGTCGGAGCTTTGGATTTTAAGCCACCGGGGTTGGGCTCATTGTCATTACAGCATGAGTGGCCCTACCCTGGTGTGAGAACTGCTTCCATCTAGCCAGTGACCCTAGATCAGACAGGCAGCTGTCCCCACCACAGTCCCCTGAACAGATAGATTTTCCTGCAGATGATCGCCAAAGCCCCGCAACAAGGCCAAAAGTCTCTCCACCTGGGCTCGCTGATAGCCCGGCTGGCTCTGCTGCATTTTGCTGGCTATTGCATCATTCCAGGACTTAGAACTCATGGTGGGGATCGGGGAATGAAAAAACCAGACAGGATCTCCAGTGTCACTGAGAGAGAAGGAGACCTGTTGGCTGGGATCTACCCTTCTATAAGTTTTTAGGTCATTGGATGCTATAGCTTTGTGGCTTGGGGGGTCAGAGCCTGGCAGTTCCACCTTAGCATGAGATGGGGGAATGGGGTTTCACATTTTCAGGGTCCCGTCAGGCACATGGTATGTTTTGAGCTTCCCCAGAGTTTCTTTCACGCCACCTCACGGAGCTGGGAGTCTACAGAGGCATTCGCCCTGCTTCCACAGCTTGGTTAGAGAAGAACAAGGAGGGAAGCGGGCTTTTGTGAGAGCCGTGGCAGGGTGGGGGAAGATTCCCAGCCAGGCCTCAGCTGGAGCTTTGCAGCCATGGCTGCCCACTCTTGGGTGAGCAGCACCAGGCATCCCGCCCTGAGACTCTGGGTCCTGCCGTGAAGGAGATCCAGCTCTTTGTCCCTCTTGCTGGAGGCCTCTTCCTCCAGACCTGGAGTCTGTCCCCCGGCTCTTCCTGGGTCCTTTCCAGCTGATGTGTGGCTCGGCTCTCTGCATAGATGGTGCTCTCACGGCCTCCTCCAGCCCGTCCATTATACACTTGTACGGTCAACCTAATAGCCCTCGCCGCCTAAGAACATAAATCTCGTTTAAAAAGGAGCGCAGTGGTTCAGCATCTTAGGCTGGAGTAATAACAGCAGCTGTGATCACCAGCCAGGGCGCCTGCCCGGCTCCAGATGCCTCAGGCGGCGTCTTCCTCCAGTGCCCCCGAGGGCCAGGGCTATTATTTTCTACTGAGGAAACTGAGGCACAGGACACCTCAGTGACTTTTCCAAGGTCACACAGGGGACACATGTCAAACAGCATGTGTGCTCTCAAAGCAGGCCCTTGGACTTCCACCCTTTTTCCCAGGGATACTGGGGGTTGAACACAGGGCCTTCACACTGAGCTACATCCCTGGAGCTTTATTATTATTATTATTATTATTATTATTATTATTATTACTACTACTATTATTTGTAGGACTGAGGATCAAATTCACTACCTTGCACTTACCAGGCAGGCACTTGTGCCACAGAGCTATTTACCCAGCTGCCTCCCATTATTATTTTTAAAAAATCATTGATTTATATTTGGTACAGGCTGTCGCTATGCGACTTGGACTCACAGCAATCCTCCTGTCTCAGCCTCCCCAGGACTGGGATTACAGGCATGTGTCATCATGCCCTGTTTTAAGCTGGCATGGCATGGTATGGCTGGCATGGTGAGCCTGGGGTTCCGTGGCTGGCATGGCATGTGGTATTGGGTTTGAATCTGGAACTTGTGCTTGCCAGGCAGGTGCTTAGACCCCTGAGCTATCTCCTCAGCTCTCTATTTTTGTTTTGAGATTGCCAGTACATTGCTCAGGCTGGGCTGAACTCTGGATCCTCCTGCCTCAGCCTCCCAGGGTGCTGGGAGGCCAGGCATGCCAAGCACTCCTACATGGTTCCTTCCTCTTAATCTGCTCTGTGCTTCCTGGAGAAAGCTTTGGGGTCCTCACAGCAGTGCTAGTGGGAGGTGATGCACAGACAGATGAGTAGGCTTTGCCTACTCCTGCCGATGGCAGGTCTTCTTCCTTGTGCCAAGGACCTGGACCTGGTAGAGAGGAACCCACTGCCTTCCTCTGGACCCACAGCACCAGCCACTCCTCTCCTGGCACTTCTGGGAGTGGCTCAGAAATGAGGGGACAGTGAGTGAGCTGCACCCCCAGACACTACCCTCTCCCAGGGTGCCAGCATTGAGGGCTGTGCTACCAGGGAGCAGGCTCTGAGTGAGCTGAATTGTACAGAGGACAGCAGGGCTGTGCTTTGCTCTGTTGTACCTGGCTTCTTGTTCTGCCTACATCCAGACGCCTGCTGCCTCTGCTCCAAAAGACAGACAGACACAAAGCCGGGCTGTAGCTGGGTGTGCTGGTGCCTGTGAAGAATACTAGCATTTGGAGGCTGAGGCAGGAGGCTCAAAGATTCGAGCCCAGCATGAGCCATTTAGCGACATAAGAGTCCCTGTCTCAAAAAAAGTAAAAAAGGTCCAGGGAAATAGCTCAGTGAAGGTCCTGGTTTCAACCCCTAGTACCAACACCAGAACAGAACCAAACAAAATAGAACAGAACAGAACAACACACACACACACACACACACACACACACACACACACACACACACACGCACACACACACACACGCACACACACACACACAGACACACTAGCTTTGTGCAGACACACCAACGTGCTCAGGAGTGAAAACACAGACCCAGATAAGTACCAACTGTCTGGTAGGTCAGTGTCAGGGGTCTTTGGCCGTCGGGTGAGACGTGGAATGGGGCAGAAGCCCCCAGAGCCCCGCAGTTCCCTCCTCCGTGTCAAGCCCTGGCATATTAAAGCTAATCAGCTGTACAATGGTTTTTATTATAGAAGCCAATAAAACGAGAGGGTTGCATTTTCACTCTTAACTGTTAGGCTGAGATTTTTGAACCTTATATTTTATAGTCGCACGGTTCCTGATGATTTTTCTCTTAAAACACATTCTTTCTTAATGAACTCGGTCACTCTTGAGCAGCGTGAGCTGCGGGGCTTGGCCTTTCCTGCAGGAGAAAGTGGCTGGGAGCCCCGTGTCTGACCGGCCCAGTCAGCACTGCTGTTCACTCCCCTCGCGTCCATATTCAGTGAGGCCGTGGACGAGATCATTGTCCCAGAGGTGCATGCAATAGGTAGGGCTGCTGACGCCCAACCTTTTGCTAACCCACCTTCCTCTTTACCATGCAGCTTTACTGTAAAAGGACTATTGCTCAGATTCCTCAATTCCCGACTTTTATTTATTTATTTTTTTCTTCTAGCACTGCCCTGGGAGGTGCTAGAACCATCAGAGTGGACCAGGTTAAGGTGGAGAGATCATTGCTATTGCGAGTTTCTACTTGTCCTTTGCGGGGTTCTTGTTCTTTATCTGAACAGAGTGTACATGGGCTCTCTGGTCCTGGGATGAGAAGCAGGAGAAGACGACTAGCCCCTGCCCCACATCCGGAGCCCTGCCCGCCCTGTGGAGGAGGCACTGCTGACCCAGGGATGCCACGTACCGCCGGCCTGGTGTTTTGCCAGCAATCACCTTTCGGGTTTGGTATGCAGCTTTCCTGCAACAAAAGTCTGACCAATTTAGCTGTGCACGGAGCGATTTGGGGCATCTTAGCAGCTCTGGTCTGTCACCATGGCCATCATCTACTGAGGGCTTACCAAGCACCAGGCTCTGGACTAGGCAATTTATATTCAGCACCACTTTCAGTGGAGGAACTGGAAGCCCAGAGAGGTCAGGAACTGTCCCGCGGTTACTTAGATAATTAGCAGCAAAGCTGGAATGTCCAACTCAGATCTGGCTGGGTTCACAGCCCCACTCACCAGTGTTGCCCTCGCCGCTGCAGCTGGCCAGCCCTGCCTGCCCCAAGCCTCTCTGTCTTTGACTTATCCTCCAAGATTCTTGCCAAGGCTCCCATCAGCCTGCCTTGGAGTCCTTTAATTAAATAAAGAGGAGCGCCTCTCTTCCCCTGAAAGGTCACTCCCTCTTCGAGTTCTGGGTATTGAGAGTTCTTTCTGTGGAACCCACTCAGTCCCTCGGAAGCATCCATCCTTCGGTTCTGGTCTTCCTCCTTTGAGACATTCGGGAAGGCCTGGCCGCCATACTCCATCCTTTTCTACAGTGTGGGGCAGGTTTGCACAGATGCCCGGTGCTCTGTTTTGAATGAGCCCCTCTGGATTTCATGTTTTAGAAGCTCAGCTCAGTTTTGCAGAAGTGGTGAGAACAGGGGTGACAGGGATAACGGAACTCTGCCCTTGTGATGGAGCAATACATTCTGGGGCTCATGGGTTGATGTTGATGCATGAGCCCAGAGTGGCTTCGCTCTAAGGGCCGGCTGGGGCTCCTTGTGCACTGCCCTCACCGTAGTATGTGGCCTCCAGGAAGCCCCTGTGAGAAGCCAAGCACATGCTGGTGTTGTGCTTTGGGGCTTCCCGCTCTGCAGAGCCAGGGGCCCCAAGCAACTTATCACACAGTACCGAGTCCTTCGTTAAAGCAACAGAAAAGAAGGAAGACACCACGATTCCTCCGGCTGTCCTCAGGAAAGCACATTTCAGTGTGAAATACTACATGCAGAAAAATGCTTCAGAGACGGCAGCACTGTTAAATAAATAACCTGTTGGCTCAGGTTGGCCCTTGGCCTGTGCCCTGGTGGTAGAAGCTGGCAATGCAGCCACCCCTTAAATTCATGAGAATAAAATGAGAGCCGCAGGGGTGGAGTGGCGGGAGCCTGGCTCCTCCTCTTACGGGGCTGCCTTCCCGGCGGCGGCATGTCTCACAGCTCCCTTCACTCCATGGCATGTGGGGCTCTTCTTTGTTTAGTTGATAAAGCAGCTTGTTTCTGGAGAAAACCCCTTGGCAAGTGTCAGGAAAGTTATCTGCTTCCTTGAGGAAACTTCTGTCCAACTTTTCAGGGGTCTGTGCTCCAGCACAGAGTCCCCCAGGATCCACAGGCCCCTCTAGGTCCTAGGGGAATCTGGGCTAAAGCCATTGCTCGGCGACTGTGCAAGAATCGCCCAGCAGGAAGGGAAGGTGAGCTCTGGCCTGGAGGACCCGAGGCACCTGGTGACCTGGTCTGCAACGTTCGGCTTCCTCACAGGTGACCCAGGGAGCAGGGCAGGGGAATGGGGAGTGCTCGTGCCATGCAGGGCCAGCAGGAAGCGGTCACCCAAGTCACCCGCAGGCTCCATCTCTCAGAAGGCTTCTTGTGGTCCAGAAGGTCTCACAAATCTGGGCATCATCTGGCCCAAGGGCATCTGCATAGGTCAAGGTCAAGGTCCTCACTCTTTAGCTAAGATGTAACAAAATCCTCCCTCAGCATCGATGGGGCCTCCAGCAGCCCCCACCTCAGCCTGTGGGTGCCCAAGCCTCTTATATAAAGTGGCGTGGCATTTGCATATAGCCACGCCAAATCCTCCCTCCCACTTTTAATCATCTCTAGATATTTATAATACCTAATACACTGTAAATGCTATGTAAATAGTTGTTATACTGCGCCGTTAAGGGAATGGTGACAAGGAAAACATTTCTACATGTTCAGCACAGATTTCCTTTTTTCTAAAAAACATTGTACATCTAGGATTGGTCGAATCCATGGATACAGCACCCTGGGATGGGAGGAGCCCCGGATCTACCCTATCTTGGCTCCGGTCTGTTACCCACCGCCCAGCCTCAGGCTGTGTCATCCCTCCCTGCCTTCCTGTGGTCCTCTCACCCCTGGGCCTGTTCTCTCCCCAGATGCCCTTCTCCCTCTATCGGTTGGGTTTTCTAAGGCTCAAAGCTGAACCCTGGCCACATTGCCTGGTGACAGGGCAGTGGTCACTGCAGGACAGGAGGGGTGGTGGGCTGGTGTGGACTGCAAAGTGTCCCCTTCCACTTTGCTGGGTTCAGGGAGACCCGAAACCAACATGCAGTGATGCTGCCGAGGTGCTGCTGCAGTACTGCAGAAGTCCCTGCGGTGGCCTGGCCTCTTGGGGGTCAGCAGTGGCTCTTCTTAGGACAAGGACACTCATGGTCCCGTTTGCCTCCTCTAGGACCAAAGCACCGTCACTGGGCAGGAAGCCCCTCCAGTACCCTCAGAGGTCCTGAGCTTCATGTAGGTGGTGACCCCAGTCCCACCGGATCTGACAGGGCCCAGCAGGGTCTCTGTGCTGACTATGAGGGCCAAAAGCCACTGCGGAGACCTCCTTGCCCTGCCCGGGCATGCCTTTCCTCACAGGGACAGTGGTCAGGCGGGCACCACATGCCATTCAGAGAGGAAAGGAGGCTCTCGGGAGGGGGTCTGTCTTTGTGACATTAAAGCATCTGGCCTTACCAAGGCACGGAGAGGAAGGCAGCAGCGGGAAGGAGCTTCAGTGAACAAACCGCAGACCCTAAGGCATTTCAAGCCCTGATTGATGGCACCTCCCCTTTGTTCCTGAGGGGCTTCCGTAGATGAGCTCTTGGTGTGTGAAGGGCGCTGGTACCTCAGCAGCAAGAGAGCTGAACCGCGGTTGCCCCTTCTGTGTGCTGGCGTGCCCTTGGCCCTTTTCACCCTCGTACAGCCTGATGGAGTCGGGCACCACACTCATCCCTCACAGGTGTGGCTCTGGCACTCAGGGTGGAGTGGTGCAGACACACCAGGTCTTCAGCCTCGTTAACTTCCGCCCTGGTGTTCAGCCAGTGGGCCACGGCAGCCTGGACTCTGTACCTGCCGCCTCTGTAGGTCTCTGAAAGCTGCAGCACGTCGCCACACCACTGAGGGGACATTTGTCCCAACTTCCTGGTGACACTCAGAGGAAGTTGGTTGCAGGAGGAGCTCAGTGGTTGCTTCCAGAGCCCACAGGCCTCAGCGCAGCCTTCCTGGCTCAGTGGTCCCGGGATGGGCTTTGGCTTTCACTGTCAGAAGTATCTCTGTTTTTTTTTTTTTTTCTTTTCTGAGGTTTGAGCTTAACCCACCACCTGCCCCAGTGGGCTGGGATCTATGTGGTTATCACCCGTGCAGCTTCAGTATGGCTGCCAGCACTCCAGACACTGGTTGAGGCTTCCTTTCCCTCACAGTGGCTTTGGAGCTTACTCTAGCTAGGCCTCAGGGCCCCCAGACCCTACTGCTGCAGGTGCTGTGCTCTGCCCTGGGCCATGGGCGTCGTGAGCAGAGCTGGGAGTGCCATGCACGCTGCTTTTCATGGCGATGAGCATGTGGGCTAGGCCCACATTTTATCTCTTCTGATTCTTGCTGGCTTTTGTAGGTCTCCCAGCATGGCAAAGGAAACTGAGGCCAGAGAGAGGGGAAGACCCTCCTGAAGTGGCAAGGCTGATGCTCCTGGTTGTCTGACCCCAAAGGAGGTCCTCTCTTCCTTCCCTGGACACTGCATGGATGACCTCCAAACCCCGGGCCAGTCACACCCTGCTTGATGATCCAGATTGGGGCCAAATTATGGCAATCAGATACTCCTGCCTTGACAAAGGCTCTGAGCAAAGCCACCAAGGACCCCAGAGACTGAGCGGGGACTTATCTACGTGTGGCTGCCCTGCTATGGGGTCCTCCAGGTGGTAGCAATGTGCAGCCTAGGAATACTAGTTAGTAACAGAGATGCAGACCAATATTCAATGCGTTTTCCCTCAGGGTCCAGCATGACGCCCCGTTTCCCGTGCAGTAGGTCCACCAACAGAGGGCCCATCCCGAGTGAGGGGGACACAGGGCCCAGCCTCAGGAACACCAGGGACAGAGGACTCCTTGCTGCTCCCAGAAGCCTGGCCATTCTTCCACCATCAAGGTGTCTGCACAGACCAGACCAGCCCTGTCTCCACCTTCCTTTCACCAAATGACAGAAGGAGATTTTTTGCTTTGTTGCAGAAGGGGTGGGGTTAAAAACCACCCTTAGCAACCAACGAGAAATAATTAGCGCACATTGTGTCATTAAACACTAGACTTTAATTAAATTGCATGGAGATAAATACCTCTAACGACTGGGAATCTGGAGGCCTTAGATGGCACAAAGTACTCAGCATAATGGAGTGATAGACTCCGCAAATAGCGTCAAGTCAGGGATTCTGACTTGATTAAGAATCTGACTAAATTGGGTTGTCACCTTGCACGCTGCACCTACTACCTGAAAATTGTTCATTATCTTCCCCATTTGATCTTCTCCGAGTTAACAAGCCTTTGTGGAAATTGCTCCAATGATCAAAGGACCCGTTTATGTGGAATTCTTTCCCCGCGTCAGGGGTCCCCATCGTCGCATCTCTGTCCTCCCTTTTTTAATATTTGTAATGAACAACCACCTGGCGGCGCTGGAGGTGACCTCTGTGACTCCCCGATGATGGTTCCTTCCGGCGCCTCGGCTGCAGGGCCCGAGGCACCAGCTCCGCTGGGCAGTGGGGATGTCGCATTTCGCCTTTGCTGCTCCCAGCTGTTGGCCACCCAGCCCGGCACTAGCCATCTGCCTGACAGGTACCTGTTCTCTGCTTCCTGCAGCCTGGGCTATGAATGTCTCAGCAATGGGTACAAATGTCCTACTCCCTCCATCCTCTCTCTCCTGCTGCAGCCAGAATGGCATTGCTGAGCACAGCTGGGTGACATCTCAGCCGGGGTTTCCTGTGAGAAGATGGACCAGGTCTGCCCTTGGCTTCCTCGGGTTCCGTATCACGGTTGCAGCCACTTCTCGCATCCCCGGGTGAGTACGGCACAACACGTGGTTCCCAAAGTACCACGCTCTGGCCACCCTTGCTCTCTGCCTCTTGTTTTCTGCCTGGCCCTGCCTGTTGCCCTTCATTCATCCTGTTGCCCTCACCTATGCTGCTTTTCCTCCAGGCCTGAGCCTTTCTACATGTCCCAGTCCTCTGTTTCCCATCACTAATTCCTTGGCACTCGGTTCCTTCCAATCTAGGTCCAAGTTCCTCCTGGCATCAGGGCTAGGAGGCTTAGACTAAGACCTGATTCACTGACCCATATTTCATAAAGCACCCACTATGTGCCAGGCATTGCAGCAGGCTCTGGGGTACACAAAAAAGAGGCACCACCCCTCTGGCCTTGTGGAGCCTGAGAGACTCCTGAGAAGACAGTTTGTTGAGCCTGGAGGATAAAGTGTGTGGGGTGCAGGGGCACCAGGGTGTTGGAGTGTTAGGAAACTGGAGCAGAGCAGCACAGGTGTATTGCCTGGTGTGGGGAGAGACTGGAGGGACTCCTTAGAGAAGAAGGTGGGATTAGCCAGCCGGTGGACAGAGGAAAGGGCTCCCGAGGTCATCCATGGGGTTGGAACCAAGAGTGAGGGTGTGGGAGATGGAGGGCTGGGGAATGACCTCATGAGATGAGGTGGGCGGGGCTTGGGACTTGAGCCCAGGGCACTGGGAGGTTGAGATTAAATCTTGTCCCCTGGGAGTTGCTGGAGGTCTCCGAACCTCAGTGTGTCCAACCGTAGAATGGGGAATTTTCTCACCTGGCTGTGAAGCAAGGGCGGGACTCAAGTACAGCCCCTGGGGCTGCGGGGTGGACAAGCAGGTGGCCCGCAGGAAGGCTGGTCCCCAAGGCTGTCCTTTCCCAAGAGCGGAGTCCTGCTCCTCAACCCCCCGCCTCCCCCCGCGTCACAAGCTATTCATGGTCAGGACTGCCTGAGTGTGTCTCTGGCTCCCACTTGCTTTCTCTGTGAAATGGAGACAGTGACAGGCCTGGGCTTAGAGTGGGTAGGGGTAGGGCGGGGTGGCTGCTAATAGTCACGAGGGCTGACGTGGGGTCAGTGTTTTCTGGACTGTTGGGAGCTGTGTCCATTCCATGCATGTTTGTTTAATGAACTCTTTTTGGGGACAGGCCCTGTCCTAGGCAGGCAGGGCACATCCGTGAATAACAGATGAGGAGTGGAAGGGTGTGGTGCATGCTGGAGCCCGGGGGACCGTGCAGAATTACTGGGGTGGGGACACAGAGGATGACACTGAAATTCTCATCACCAGCACTGTGGGTAGAATGCTGCCTTGCTGAACGGGTACCAAATGCTTTAGTTACTCAGTTGTCGTTCATTTCATGCTCTCATTCATTTGTTATTTGTTCATTCATTCATTTATTCACTCACTCATTCATTCATTCATTCATTCACTCTTTCACTCAGCCTGGTTGGCTCTGGTCCAAACAGGGGCCTAGCTCCATCTTGTGTGACCTTTGTGTGACCCTACCCATATACTTTGACTTTTTGTATCCTGGCTTCCAGTGTAAAATGGGGAGGTGGTGAGGAATCAGTAAGCAAAGCTATGTGGGGTTCCTGGGGCAGAGCCCAGCATGCCCCAGGAGCCCAGTGAATGATGACTAATGTCACCATCACTCATTCTTTTCGAGGCATGTTACCAAGTGCCAGTGATGTGACATGAACTTGGGGGTCGACAGGCTCCCTTCCGGGAGCCCCTGCTGGACCATGAATCTTCAGTGAATTAAGTCAACTAACAAGACAAGTTCGTGCTGCCCTAGAGCTGGGGAGAAAATGAACAGCTGGAGCGCACAGGGTCACTAGAGGAGGGAGGTGTCTGGGAAGACCTGTCTGAAGCGTGGAACTTAAAACTGAATTTTGCAATGCAAAATAGGACTGAGGAAAGAGATTCTGGCGGCAAGGATGGCTGTGCAAAGGCCCTGGGGTGCGAAGTAGCTCCATGTGTCTGAAGAAGAGGAAGAAGAGTGATCATGGTTAATGAGGGGCCTGGCCTTTCGTGAAACTCTCTGGGGATCTGGGACTTTTAGGGGATGTGAAAGAAGGAGCCAGAGAGGGCCACAGATTTTCCTAGGACTACCCAGCTGGTATAAACTCAGAATCTCAACATAGATCTGTCTGACTTCCAAGCCCATGCCCCTAACAAAGGCCCTGGAACACCTGAAAGTGGGAGCACCAGCCCCCACAAATGTGGGTAAGCTTGGGGTGAGTTTGGGGCGACCCTGACTTAACCAGTGTCCCAACAAACAGCTGGTTGCTCAAACCAAGGCCCCTTCCAGAACATGCTGCCCCACAGAACCTTGTTAGCAATGCACCAAAGACCCTGCCGATCAGCGTCTCCCTGGGCAGCCAGCCAGCTGCACAGAGCAAGCCCAAAGTGCAGCCCATGGGCAGCTGGAGAGGGATACTGGGCATGCCCAGGGATGGCAGGATGGGGTGCCAGGCCCTGTGCTTGTGTTTCATGCCCTGTGGAACCTTCCTAGTGACTCAGAGCTGTAGGCACAGCCATCCTGATCATAAGACTATGGGGCTCAGATGTATCAGGGATCTACCCACTGTGAGTGGGGTGCTAGGGCAAAGGCAGGCTGCATTCTCTGAGGGGGCCAGCTGCCAGAACGACCCCAGCTGTCACTTCTCAGGCTAAGTAGCTTGATGTAGCCTCACCTGACCCACCTGCACAGTTGCAGGCTGGGCGTATCTTCCTGTACCAGAGCCCTCTGTGATGTGGCTACCTTCCTTGGCCCTGGGGATTACCAAGAAGCTTCTAGACTTCTTAATACCACGTGTAACTTGGGGTTGAAACTCCCTGTGAGGGAATAAGAGCATTCATGGGTCAGGCACGGCAGGGCACACACAGGGCTTGTGTTCAACGGTCTGATCCGACTGGGAGCTCTAGGCAGGCAGGACTCATGTTCGTCTTTTCCACTGCTGAGTCTTCTAGGCCTTGGAGTGATTCCAATAAATAGACACAGAATAATAAAAGAGCTGGCATCCACCACGTTCTCACTGGGCACCAGGCACCCTGCAAGCAGCCGCAGCTCTGCTGTGCCCAGCCCCAGCTGCCTACGGGGCATAAGGAGACTGAACAGACACCTGGACCCTGTTCTCCAGGGACTTGGTTGTAACTGGCTTAGGGTGCAGGCAACTGTCACGGCCAGGGCCCCCACAGCAGGAATGTGGTACAGTCAGGATTTGGGCATTGTCTGAGCTATAAGTTTCAAGGGAGAGAGAAGGCGCGCGCTTGTGTGTGTGTGTGTGTGTGTGTGTGTGTGTGTGTGTGTGTGTGTCTTTAGGGGGATCCCTGGTAGTCATCTGCCTAGGTAAAAATTTTTCCTAAGAAATATTAGCTCTACCCACAGATGGGCCCTGCCTGGGCTTTGTAGAACAAGAGTGGTCCCTTCCTGGGCCTCCTACCCCATCCATTCCTCCAGAAATGTGTGGATTTGGGGCCGGTGTCTAAATCCAAGACAACCAGCTCACGCACGGGCCAGCAATCCTGTTTGGGGCCTGCCCTGGAAAACGTGCTCTTGTAGCTAAACCCCAGTTTACTCGACTTAAATAAACACTCAGGAAATTAATTGCTTAGGGTTGCACTTTACAAACCAGTGGGTCAAGAAGGGTTACTCTCCGCATTTTCCTGCTTAATCCCAAGCATTTCCTTTCCATATGGGGCCCCCTAATCAGCTTACACTCAGCCTCGGGGACGAGCCCTTCACTCTCCTGCTCACTGGCCCCTTTGTCACTCGTTCAGCGGCTCGCTCAGTATCTCCCCTGCACCAGCTGTCTCCAGCGTTTTCTTGTGGGTAACTACACATCAAACGGCAATGAGGGAAGGACCCGAATTCGTGTTGATTTTTGCTCTCCTTAATGTAAAGCAAGATCGCCTGCATTTCAGATTTCGCTAGTTTATCTTACACGGCCAAAGCCCCAGTTATCTCTGCTTCACTAAGTCTGGAGATTGGTTTGGAACTTGAACATATATTCTCCGAAACCATTAAAAGTGGTTTAATTGGCTGTGCACGGTTGTCCTCTGCTCTCCTCTCTGGGGGCGGATCATCCTTCCCTGTCTCTCCTAAGAACCGGGAGGCCAGAAACCCTCACCTGGAAGATCCACTACCCTGGAACTATTTGTCTTACTTTGGTCCCCAAAGCATTAGGCCCTGCATAGCACAATCCGGTCTGTTCACAACAGCAGCCCCCAATCCTCTGCAGACACCCCCTGCAGCAAAACCAAAGTCCTGCATATCTGGGTGACCCAGCTATTGGCATGCAAGAGGCAGCTCTGTAACAATCCAGGTCTTCTTTTGTTGAAGCACGGTAATTGGGTGCTCTTGGGGGGAACTTCAGGACTTTTCGTGTAAGTACAAGCACCAGGGCTCAAGTGAAAAGCCGGAAGTCCAGGTGGCCAGAAGCCCTGCAAGCTCCAGGTCCAGGCTCTTCCAGATCTCAGGAGCGTGACCTGAGCAAGCCTCATAGCCCCTGGATGACCATCTTACAGCCCAGTGCATGGGGTTCTCTGTGTGCAACTGGAGGAGGAAGTCGCACAGGTGAACGCACACACGTGCAAACACACACATGTATGCACATGCACACGTGAATACACACATGTGAATGCACACACACGTGGGCAGCAGGTAACGGCAGGACTGGAGGGAGATGGTGGTTTGGTCCACGAGCTCTGCCCCGCGCAGCAGCACCTTGATTTTCCTATTGCACTCCTCTTCATCGCCCAGCCCTGGTGACCCCACGATGCACACGCCATCAGCGCCTGTCCCGCACATGGGATGACGCTGTGGGCGTTTCTCAAAGGTAAACAGAGACGATGACCAAGCTGCACTACAGAATAAGAGCTAGGACCAGGGCTACCCCGGGGTGCGCTCTTACAGTCATTTCTGGTCTGCAGCAAGGCGCGTGGGACAGAATAGGTAGTTGCTATGTATTTGTTGAATGACCAACTGTGAGGGCTACGGCTTGTGGATGTGTGAGATGAGAACAGGCATGAGTGAGGGAGACAGCGTGCGAGTGTCTGTGCTTCCAGGTCGTGAAAACAGAAACGCAAGGGATAATACCATGGTTAGAACAAATTATGGGTGACAAAATTAAGCAAATTGGAATGCTGAATAAAATACTAGAAAGTATGCTTTTTCTAATTTCTCTCACCACCTTCCTTTCCTATTAGGGTTGCTAGATAAAAATACAGGATGCCTGCTACCTTGGGATTCCAGATTTAAAGGAATAAGTAATGGGATAGTGTAAATACGCCCCAAATATTGCATAATTGAGTATTACACATGGAATATGCTTATGTTAAAAATTATTCATCCTGGTTTCATTTGCTAAATTTGCCACTCAACTATTCTGGGCAACTCCTGAAACTCTACTTGTTAAAAGCGTCACTGAAAGATCCTGAGGAGCATTTTTTTTTAATCACCTATCGTATAGAATAAACCTCTTAATCTGGCCTTTGACCCCCAAGCCCTTGGCCTGCACCAGGTCTCATCAGAGCAGACACATCTGGTGCAATGCTGATCTCTGCTGCCTGGCCCGGTGCCTTTAAGCACCTGTAAACAGCTGGGGCGAGATGGTAAGTGGCTCTGGTCTCTGTATTTCACGCTAGCCTCCACTTCCCACGTTGAATGTGGTCTTCCCTCCTGCAGGAGAGTGCACTTGGTAAGACCCCAGGTGGATGCCTGGAACCTTAGAGGGCCCTGAATCCTGCCTACACCCAGTCCTTTCCCGTGGATAAAGGAGCTACAGCATGAGTAGCCAGTGGGTAACAGATGCAGCATGGGTCAGATGGACAAAGGGTTGTGCATCTGCTTGGACTGAGGCAAGAGGGCGCGAGATTTCAGCAGGCCTTATGGGTTCACAAGACATGGGGTGGGGCACGTGTGGAGGGGCAGGACTTGCAGAGGCAGGGAAGGGCAGCTGGGGAGATGGCTGGGAGATGACTGTCCTGAGTGTCACCTCACACTAGCAGCCACTTGTTCTGTGGTGAGGACACAGAAAGAGGTCTGTGGTAGGTGGCTCCTGACATACCCAAGGCTCAGTAAGCCTCCCTCAGCCGGCAGTTGCTGGCCTGGCCGGTCGCTCCCGCCACCCTCCCCTGCACAGCACTGAGTGGAAGCTGTCACCTGGGCCTCACCTGGAGCAGAGACCAACACCTGGCATCTGAGCCCATGATGGAGACACCTAGGTCCTCGTGCCCGGAAGTAGCCTGTCTGCCCCGGCGCTGGGGACTCAAGGGAGCACCCAGCAACCTCCACCTCAGCTCACTGTGCTTCCTCTAAAACGTGCCTATGGCTCTCCAAGTTCTTCCCATTGAGCTACGGGGTCCTCCCTTCAGTCCCGAGAGGGGGCCACGGCTCAGCTCATTTTAATGATGAATTAGCAAGGACATGAACATCCGAAGTCACCCGCACAGGTGAGCTGTGGACCCCAGGTGCTGAGCCTGTCTGACTCTGGGGAATGGGACCATATCTGCTGGTCCTATGAGAGACTGGAGGTGAATTTCAGCTCTGAGTGGGGCTCCTGCCACTGACTGGGAATGTCCCTGTTTCCGGCCTTTTCATTCAGGAATGAGAGGGGACGCGCAGCCCCCGTGCCTCGTAGTCCCTGGGAAAACTCAGCTGTGTGTCTGAGTAGCCCCGCGCTCCTGCTCTTGGAGGTCAGCATCCCCTCCCTCCCTCCCTCTGTACCTTGCATCTTTTTCCTGGGTCGTTTTTCCTTTATTCCTTCTCTGTGGCTCTGGCCCTCTCTCCCAGGAAATACAGTTTGCCAGTATTGAAAGGAAACACACAATCACTAAACCCATTTTATATAGTCTTTGAAGTCGAATGGCCTCGGGCTCCTGTGCTGATAAGCATGCAGATAGAGTGCCGGACTGAGAGCAGAAAGCCAGGCAGGGAAAGCCTGCTGTCAGGACAGGGGAGCCCTTGGGAGGGGAGGGCACAGGTCCCGAAGGCAGAGGCTGTGCTGTTTCCTAGAGGTCACCTAAGACGGGATGGAGAGAAGAAGAAACAGGACGGGGAGGCGAGGGAAGCAGCCTCTGCTCAGCCCTCAGGGCTCTAGGATGGGGGGTTTGATCTCCTGGAGGCTGCGTGCCCTCTCAGGACAAGGATGGAAAGGATGTCCAGTGTACCTGCTCTGTGCCCAGCAGAGGGGCAAGCCAGGCGGCTGCTGGGGTTCTGTGGCACACACTGGGGGCAGAGGGGGTGATGCAGACTGCTGACTCTAGCGGTCCTTTCCTGCAAGACTGCTTGGATGGGACATTGCCAAGTGCACATGCTTGGCTGAAGCACAAGGGCCAGGGTGCCCCACTGGGGCAGCGGGGGAGCCCAGGGCTCTGTAAGGCTGGGGGGATGAAGCTCCCTGCAGGAAGCCCTGGTCTACTAGAGCAGGGGGAGTTGCACCCCTTGAGCTTCTGGTTTGATGGAGTAGGAGAGCTCAGCCCAGTCTGATGGAGGGAGACCAGGGATTAGGACACCATGTTCTGCCCGGGGGGGTGGGGGGTGGAGGACAGAGTCTCTGACCTCCCAGGCAATGGAGAACACTCTGGCTCTTCCCATTGAGGGAGCTCTTCACTGGGATAGGGAAAGAGGACCCACAGAAACGCAGCAACCACTGGTCCTAAGATGCTCCGCCCTGGAACTTCTGACCTAGCCAGCCTCCTGTGGAGGGGCCTCTAGCTGGAGAGAGGAGATTGCTCTTAGTCCCCATTTCTCTCGAACCACCTCCGAGAAGGCCTCCAGGCCCCCTTTAGATATTAACCTCTAGCTGCCCCCGGTTCCTCCGCAAGAGGCCTCAGGGACATTCCCCCGTGCTTGGACACCCTCCCATCTGCCCCGCTGGCTGGCTGGCCCTCCCCAGACAACTCAGAGCACGGAGCTGCCTCCTCTTTCTCCTCAGGGCTCAAGGAGCCTACCTGCTTTAGCTTCCTGTTTCAGCTCCTCCCACAGTGCCTGCCCTGTGTTCATGATGCCCTGACTACATATATGTTACATATATGCTCTGTGCCCAGTCTATGTGTGCTCGTTCATTCATACATGGAGACCAAGGCCTAAGCATCCTGTAACTCACTCCCCTGCTGTCTATAAAGGTCTCATCATCCCTTGGGGAAGCCCTGACTCCCCCCTTCCTAGCCCACGCTCCTTAATCCTTATTCTCCAAATCTGAGCAGGGCTAATTACAAGAGTATTTAGCCCACCATTTCCACGCTAGGTTACTCTCTCCCTACTCAGCTTGGGAGGGAAGGAAACAAATCAGTTACCCGAATACCCCCAACTTTGCAGTCCTGGCACCAAGTACCCCAGTGACTGAAGGGGTGTGGCTTGCTGAGTCCGGCCTTCAGCTGTCTCAAGAGAAGTAGGCATAAGAGCTGGCTCCCCACAAACGCACTTGTTATGATTTGTGTATAGTTGTCCTCCAAAAGTCTTGTGTAAATCATGGGACTGTCAAGTGCCAGCTCAAGGGGCGGGGCCAAAGGACCGGGGCGGAGCTTGAGGGGCGTGGCCAAAAGGGGCACGAACCCTTAAACTGACAGCACACACTGTCAGAGGTGCCCCCTACCTCCAGGTGGCCTTCTCTTGGAGGTATGGAGCGAATCATCCTGGACACGGCGACATAGAGCCTCGAGGTCTTGCTATGTAATTCAGGCTGTTTTAAAGTATGAAACGTCCAGTAATTGTGAGTTAAATAAACCTTTTGTCCCCTAAGCTTGCATGTCCAATATTCGTCCCAGCAAGGAGAGAAAAGTAACTGAAACAGCACTCAAGATGCCTTCTGTTCTTAGAGACTAGAAAATGTTTTTAAAATGCCTCTTTTCCCTTTCCCAAATTAAGACAACCTCATACCACTTCATTCTGATCAGACGGGGTGGGGGGGCACTCAGGACGCTGGATCATGAAAGTGTGAGTGCGCCAGACTCTGCAGGGCACCTGGCAGTATTTAGGGAACTGAAGCACCCATAGAAAACCCTCTGACTCCACCATCCCACCCCCGGGGGGAAGCCCCTCCCACCAGTTCCCGGGGTTCACCTGTTGGGGGAGGGAGGCAGCCCTGTGCCCACCACGGCCCAGTGAGAGTTTCTCTGGAAACCACCGCAGCTGTCAGAGGCGTAGAATGTGATTTATGCACAGCGAGGCAGGTAGATCTAAAAACACAGGGTTAAGTGAAAAAATTAAGCAGAAGAATGAGATCTAGGGGCGCAGCGGGATGGCTCAGTGGTCTAAAGCGCCTGCTTGGGAAAGCTTGGGCGGCTGTAGGGACCGCAGTTCGATCCCCGGCACCACATGCTGCGCCAGCCCTGCCCTCAGGACGGGCTGAACCGGCCATAAAAATGAGTGAATAAAAACAAACAAAGGTTCTGAAACAAGAAAAAAATAAATAAAATAAATAAAAAAATTAAAAAAAAAAAAAGAAGAAGAATGAGATCTATAGTCCAATACAGTTTATGTAAATTAAAACATTCGCACGATAAGCAACACCATATATTTTACGGGAAGCCTCTGTATTTAAGGACATATATTAGGGGTGGGAGGGTGGGGCTGGGGGTGCCGGGAGCCTCAGGGACTCTGGATCAGGTGTGAGGAAGAAAAATCGAACACAGCAAGATCAGAGGGAGGCCAGACAGGAACACGAAGATAAAGGTACGGTTAGGCTTGAGCAGCTCAGCTCCCCTTCACGGTGAAGGTGACCAGCCGACTCTTGAGTATTTATCCTCCCATAGAACTGAGCAAGGTCCCAGAATAGAGCAGGTTGGGCTGAGGCTTCTTGGCCTCAGCGCTGTGGACACTTTAGGCCTAATAGCCATGGTGTGGGGCTGTCTTGTGTATCCCAGGAAGTGTAGTAACGTCTCTGGACTCTGCCCAATGGATGCCCAGGGCGCGCAGGTGAGGCATGACAACCAGAATGTCTCCAGATATTACCATGTCCCCTGAGGTACAAGATCGCCCCTGGTTGAGAACCACTAGGTTGACATAAAAGCCTGGAAGACTGCTCTAGCCTTCCAAGGTGCGGAAAGCTGTGCACGTGGCAATAGGGCACTGAGACAGGCCAGGCCTGGGCTGCGTCTTAACAGCCACTGCAGTCCCTTGCTACCTGTGTAAATTGAGGCTCTGTGGAGATCCCAGCTACTGTCTGTGACTGCGGCTGCCTCAGGCAGGCTTCCTCCTAATTTTACCAGCAGCTGGATTTGCATAGGCCATTTGCATACGAGATTACCCATGATGCTTGAGGAGTCATAGTCGAAGGCAGATGATGGCAAAAATATATATAATACCATTTTAGCTTGCAAAGCAGGAGAGAGGAAAGAGACAGGGCTTCAGGGAGAGGGTGCTTGAAAGAAATTTCAGTGCCTTGCATCCTTGGGGAGAAGAACTCGAGGCGAATGGCTCCTGGTCACTGGGCAGAGAAGACTTTAGGTCCTGGCATTTGGTATGTGAATTAATGACTCGAATAGTGAATGAGTGAGGTCCCTGGAGTCTCATCAGCAGGAGCAGCATTTCCTAGTGGAGGCAGACAGAAGGGAGGGGGCGATAGGGCAGACCCAGCTGTCTGCGAGCCCAGCCAGCCCCCTACATTGCTCAGGAGCCCAGTGCGTGCCTGGCAACACCCACCGAGTGTCCTTCCCAGCGGGGGTCATTTCATCACACAGCCCTGCCCCTCCCAAGGGCCATATCACTGCCCTCACTTGGAAGTGGAGGCATGGAGGCCGTAGTAAAGAACAGAGCCTGACCTGGAATGAAGGCTCCACAGCCAGTGCTCGTCAGCCAAGGCTCAAAGCGGGCTGCGTGCTGACTTGCAAAGCTAATGAGCTGGGCAAAGCGATGGCTACGAGACGCAGATGGGCTCCACCCCACAGCTCAGCAGCAGCTGCTGCCACTCAGCTCAATCGCTGACCTGGATCAGGTTCCAGGATGTGAAGGCAGACGCCTGTAGGCTGTGACCTAAATGCCAGATGAGCTGTGCATGCCTGTTTGGGCCTGGCTGAACTGCCCCCTTCCCCACACTCCTCTCCTCCAGCCCTAGACACTGAAGGTGAGCCATGCCATCCACTTGCTGTCCTCATGCCTGATGATGTCTTTCTCACTAGACCACGATCTCTTGGGGGCAACGATCCTGACTGGCTCGTTCCTCTATCCCCAATGTTTAGGAAATCCATGTGCCATACACTGGGCTAATTCTGGACTGACAGCAGGAGACTAACCTACCCGCATCTTCCTGCTTCTGTATGACTAAAGATTTCCTGACCTCCCCAGAAAGGAAGATGGTGTGTGATGAGACCCTATCCCAAGTCAGGAGCGACAGGAGTATGTGCCAGACCACTCACCACTTCACATATTTGATTTTACTGTTTCTTGAGGACTGTACAAGAGAAGGGTCTTGTCCAACTGCTTCTACATTTTTAGATCCTAGAACATGGATGGATGGATGGATGGATGGATGAATGGATAACAGTACGGTTTGTTGCTAGATGTTCCACCAAAGCAAAATGTGGTCATGGGGGACAGGGCTTTTGGAAGCAGCTGAATCTAGAATTTATGACTGATTCATGATCCAATGCTGGGATTAAGGGTCTGAGTGCTACATCTGCCCTAGGGCAGGTAGCCTGAATACAGTATACATAGAGACAGGAAGAGGTTCGTCTCTCTCTTGTTGATTTTTCTGTCTTCCATTGCCATAAATAATTCACCCTCTGCCATGGGCCTCCCTGTGTTAGATCCAGCCAGTTGTGAAATGAAATCTCTATAGACCATAAGCTAAATAAACTCTTCTTCCCTTAATGTTGAGCACTGTGTATTTTTGTCTTAATAATGAAAAAAAGCCAGTAAAATATGGAGAAGGATAGACGGATATGAATGGATGGGTGAATGGTTAGATGGATGGTTGGATGGATGGATGTGTGAATCTCTGTATATGTATACATACATGCATGGATGGATGGATGGGTAGGTGGATGGATGGGTGGTTAGATGGGTGGATGAATGGATGGATGGATGGATAGATGGGTGGATGGATGGATGGATGGCTAGAAGGATGGATGTGTGGGGGAATGGATAGGTGGATGAACAGATGATGGCTGATGAAAAGAAAGATTAAAAAATACACATGGATTCAATTAGACAGACATACAATTTGATGGTGGCTTAGTAGCTAAGTGGGTGGGTAGGTGGATGAATTTGAGTAGCTGTAGATGGACAGATGCATGGTTGGAATGAGGATGAAGGTTGGGCATTAGGATGAGTCAGAGAAGACGAGCAGGTGGAGGCTGTAAGGCCGAGTGGGTGGATTGGGGGATGCAGGAAGCTAAGTGTGCTCAGATGGGTGGTGGTGAATGGCTAGCTGCATAAGGGGTTCCAAGTGGTATAGGGACACGGATACGTCCCCCCTCTTAACATCATGCTCAGCCTCTCTAAATACAATAACCCCTTTGCTTCCCTTTGATATCTCACCCTTAAGTAACTCCTTTTGCTTGTTCTCTTTTACTCTCCAAAGCTGGGCTTGGCAGATACTAGATGAAAGTCTTCTCAGGAAATTCAGCTCAAGTCCCTGCATGCTGCATAGATTTAAGCCTTAGCTCCCACCTCTCCCTGCTCCTTACCTGCCTGAGGAGGTAGAGGCAATGATTTGCATATTTATTAAATATCTCTTAGCAGGATGCACAAGCTGCATTGCCCCCTCCCGCTCCTGCTGGAGACAAACCTGGGCAATCAGTTCTGCATCTCCACTCATTAAATAGCTGTCTCAGAGCCCAGAAGGCTAAGAGGGGAGTGAAGGGCCATGGGGGGGAGGGACCCCACAGCAGAAGAGGCCCTAGAGGCCCAGCTGTGGTTGTCTAGCACTTGCTTGGTGGCAGGGGCTTTCTGTTCGTGGCACAGGAGGGAAGGGCTCTGAGGGCATCCTTTCTGGCCCCCAATCTCCACATGGGCACCCCTGGAAATCAGCCCTCTGCTTGGAAAAATCCCCGAGGAGGAGTCTTTGAAGCATCCTTGTTTTGTGTGTTTTCTGCAGCTGAGTTCATCTGAAGTTCTTCCTCATGTCTGGGCAGAGGCACGCTTGCTTTTGTGTTGGCCCATTTCAGTAACATTTTCTTGGATACAAGTAGAGAAGTGTGTGGGGCTCCAGACACTGCTCTCTCTTCTCTCTGTAAATCTATCCTGGGGCACCGAGTGTTTTCATGGGGGCCAGGGCTCCCTGCTAATTGTCAAATGGACCTGCAGCCTGGGATCCCCAGCTGTCCTCCTTACTTCTGCTCACAAAGCCTAGATTGGGGTTCGAATCTATGGACATGGTTTCTGGAGTTGGCCTGCCCAGGTGCTGATTCCTGCCTCTCCCCCAAGCAGCTGGCTCACCTCAGGAAAGTGGCAGACCCTTTCTGTGACTCCACACGTGGGCAGTGGCTGTGGTTCATTCCTGCTTTGCCCGATGGTGGAGGAATCAATACAAGGAGGTCCCCTGGGGCTTAGCACTGGGTCTCGTTTGGGGCCAGAAGCTCAGAAGGCACTGGTTGTTACTGTTCATGAATCCCCGGAAGTTGTGGGTGTAATGTGGGCCTGGGGATCCGTGTGACTTTCCCAGGGAGTGAGAAGACTGTTACCCACAGTCATCCCCCCCTCCTTCGACACAGTTTCACCCTCCAAAGCTGCACAGACCTGCTGTCACCGAACTTCTTGTCTGCCGTATCCATCTATATACACTACTCTCCCGTTAGTTACTTAGCGGCCGGGTTGGTTATCAGACTGGCTACAGAGGCCTTCCTGTGCTTGTGTTCCATTGAGCAGCTGACTCTTGTTTACCTTAATAACAGCCCTGAGCTAAAGAGCAGTGGTACAAAGGAGGCACCTGGCCTTGAGAGATGGTAGGGAAGTGAACACAGACTCTGTATGCCTCGCTGCAGGGGCTTAGGAAAAACACGGTGAGTACAGAGTTTGACACTTATCTATGGTTTCTAGCACCTGCTAAAGGACTTGGAACACGTTCCCTGTGGATAAGAGGAAATAGCCATGTTCTATGTTCTGTCTCCTGCTTCTGCAACAGAGCAAGGTCCTCAGCACAGGCCTCTAGGGTAGATATTCCAAACAGGCCCATTTTACAGCTGAGAAAACTGAGCCCCAGAGGAAGGGAAGAAACATGTGCTTTGGGGACCTCTATCTTTATCAGTCTCCTCTTCCCAGGTAAATCACAAGGGATCCCTAAACTGAAAACAGCCAAGGACCCAAGAAGAAAATGAACCCCACAAGCAAGAAGCTTTGCCAGCTCCATCTGCCCCACCTTGCACCACCCTGGACTGGCAGGAGCCAGAAGGAAGGACCCAGCCATGGCCTCATAAACCTTCCTGAAAGGTCTCATAAACAGAAGGCCGGCTGGTTCCCAGTCTGCTGCTGCAAAAGGCAAAATCTCTGGTCGTAAAGTAATCCTCATAAAAAGGGGAAGAGAAAGCTCGTGCAATAAAACCAGTGATGGTCTGTAGGAAGTCAGAAAGAGGCTGCGTGCTCTGGACAGGCAGGGAAGGAGGGGTGGGGACAACCTCACCAGCTCAGTATTGGTGCCAGCCTCTTCCATCCGTCTTGGCACCTGCCCTAGACAAAAGAGCTCTCGCCGGCGTTTGCCGGCCTGCTGGTTTACCACCCGCTCCACCTCCCGTGGCCATGCCGTCCTTGAGTTGCTGATTGCCCGACTTGCTCTTCTCCCTGCCCCTCTCCCTAGGCTTCTGACTACCTCGTGCCAGCTTTCCCATCTCTCAGAGCTGCTGACCACGTCCTTTGCTGCCTCACTGCAGGATTGGGAGCCGACGGTCCCCGGTCCCCACCCTGTGCGAGGCCGATGCTGCCTGCATCCGTCCGTATTGGCTTTCCTCTAGACCTCCCCAGCGGTGCTGCCGGAGACTTGGCCTCAGCTCAGGTTCCTTCCAGCTTCAGTACCTCCCTTCTACCCCAGCCCAAAGTTCCAGGACTCATCTTTTGAGCAGATGGAGGCTCCTCCCTTCCCGTGACACGCCCCTAATGATATGCCACCATCTGAAAGGAACCATCCCAGTGCCGCAAAGCCCTGCCCAGCTGTCACCCATCTTTCCTCAGCCAGGGCCACATCTCTGTATTAGCAAGTGTGTGTGCTGCGGGCCCGGCTCCCCTCCCCCCAAACCCTTTCCCACACCACACTTCAGCTCAGACACGCAACACGTGCCACCAGGCACAATGCACTAATGCACTGTCCTCAGAACCCCCCCACCCCACCCCTACAAACCCTGCCCAGCAGTGCTCTGGGTCAGCAGAGGGCCCTGGTCTGGGGCTGGGGTCCGCAGGAGTTAGGTTTGCAGAAGCTTGGATCTTACCACCAAGGAGGTACGCAAGGTAGTCAGCAGCTCCTATCTCAAGCCATGTCTTGGGCATTGGTTTCCTTATCTGTATAATGGGGCAGCAATCTCAACAAGTGCTCCCCGCAAACAGACAATTGGAGGTGATGGGAATTCTTCTGTGGGCTCACACAGCTGCTGCCTAGAGCTGGTCCTTTCTGCCTTTTGGAGAAAGGAAGGAGACAGTGATGGTCCCTTGATGGATTGGGGGAGAGCTACAGGGAACCATTCAAGGGGCACATGCTTGCCAGAGCACCTCCACCACCAATAACTGTGGCAGCAAATGCTTACGCCACCCTTGCCCACTGTGTATGGGCACTGGGAGAAAAGCTTTGCTGATTAGTTCTTCGTGTCTTTTTGGTCACCCCAGACACTGTGATCCCATTTCACAGGTGAAAAGACCAAGGTTCGCCCAGCTATGGTGGCAGAGCTTGTTTTGAAGTTGCTTCCAAAGCCTGAGCTTTTTGGTAAAAAGCCAGACTGGTTCATCCAGAGCCCACTGCGATTTGTTTCTGAGTGATTCCATATCTGAGTCATCCCAGGAGCTGGGGTTGGGCAGCCCCACAGCTACAGTCCTGACCCCATGTAAATGGCGGCCCTGTAACACATGTGAGGAATCCACACAACGTGTAGGGATGCTGAAGCCCATGGCCACCCGTGGTTCTCTGATTGGTGGACAGGTCACCAGTCCCCTCTCCCCAGAGGATCAGCCTCTGCTAATTTCTCCAGGCCTCGGGCTCCCACTTTAGCTCTAGTCCATTTGCACGCCGGGATCTTCCCACCCGCCTGCAATCTCCACCGTCTCTGCCTGGATTCTCTGCTGTCTTCCCGCTTGGCCTTTTCCTGCCCGGTCTTCCGGTTGGTCCCTCCCGGAGCCCTCCTCTAATTCCCCAGGCTGAGTTAGACGTGCCTTCTCTCTGTGGGCCCCCGGAGCACCTTTAACATCTCTCTCTTCCTGGTAATTGCCAATTACACGTCTGTCTGGAGTGCCGTCAGGTCCCGGAGGGCCGCGCGGTTGTATTTATCTCCCGTCTTCAGCATTGTGCTGCGTTTAGAAGACACGCCGAAATGGCTGCAGAGAGAATGCTCAAGTGAGGAGGTGAATGAATAAACAAAGGCGTGGGTGATGGGGAGATCAGCATATGTGGCCCTCCCACCCTGCCTTCTCCTGGGCCAGAGATGAAAGTGATCGCTGTCCTCCCTCCCCCTCTGCCCCACCCCCGCTGCCACCCGCAAGTCCCTTCTCAGCCTGGGAATCTGCTTGTCTTTGGACACGATGCCGATGCCGTCGGGGCATGAGTGTAGAAGAACAAAGCCACAAAGGCCCACAGATGCTGCAGCTACTGCCCAAGAACACAATCTTGGTGCCACGGATCCCACGCGATGTACGATGTCAAGAGGGACTGGGGACTCCTGGAATACCTAAAACTCCCTCCTCTAGAGTGGCCTGAATGTTCACGCCACTAGTTCTCTTGTGGCGGGGATGAAGGACAGGTATACCACAGCAGCCTGGCCACACAAACCAACATTCTTCGTATTCCGAGCCTCCCCTCAAATACTCTTGCCATGGGGGTCTGAGGCTTAGCTCAGTTGTTTAAGCACCTGCTCAGGCAAATGCATTCAGACACAGGGGGCCAGGGTTCGATCCTCAGCTCCACAAGCCTTACCCTACCCACCCTTAAGGCAGCCTGAGCGAGCCCTCCCCCCTAAAAAAAACATCATTCTCAAATACTCTTGCCATGATACAAACTGAACTGATAACAAACGGGTAGACAACCCCTATAAGGTCCAATCTCATCCTCATCTCTCTCAGAGAAGCAATGTCTGTTTCTTTTGCTCTGGATACCAGCAGGGAGACTTCTGGACTTCCGAGAGCTGTCTTCCAAGAACCTGGAGTTTGAACACGATCCTGAGGCAATATGTCCAAAGGAGAAGTTCTCACTGAAGTGCTCCGCATTGTAAAATGCCAGGATGTCTGCGGTCTTTATTTATAGACAGATTGCTTCTCAACTTTTCTCACTCCAACATTTCAATGTGTTATTTCTGAAGATAAATGCACATTATGATTTCATAATAGAAATTGCATCTTTCCCTCGTGTCACCTCTAAGCATGTATATACATAAATATGGCACATTGCCTCCGACAGTAATTTAAAAGGCACTTTGAGAACATATTGATCATGACCAAGAAGCAGGGCTGGCATGGTCTGGAATTCATGGAACCTGCCTCCTCTCTTCCTGACCTGCCTTCCTCTTCTTTGTTTGGATTCTGAAACTTGGGAACTTCTGATTTCCATTTATCCTTGTTGATCAGGGTGTTTATTTATAGGCATCATGGGCTTTGGGAGGGGGGATGAAGGAAAAGTTTATAACTTCAAAGTGTACACAAGGAATGAGAAAATACAGCCTTCCCACCAGAGTGAGTTCACTGGGGCAGGAATTGTCCCTCTCCTTCCTGGATAGGTTTGAGGGCTCATGTGGGAGATGCTGTCCACAGCTGTCCTGGGTACCCCAGGACTGCAGCTCTGTTCAACTCACTGTCACATTTTTCAAGGACTGAATTTTTTTTTTTCTTTGTCTTTTTGAGACAGGGTCTCAATGCAGTTTGGGTTGACCTTGAACTCACTTTGGTAGCCCAGGTTGGTCTCAGACTCGCACTGATCCTCCTGCCTCAGCTTCCCAAGTGCTAGGATTTTAGGTGTGTGCAAGGACTGAATTCTTTGACCCACGAGCGCATCTCCTGGGCTGAGACAGCCTCCTCCTCACTCCACATCTGCTTGCCTCTTGGGAGCCTTGGGCTCACCTTGAAGAACAGTTTCTTCCCTTTAAACCATTCTTCATTGTTTGAGGAAACTCCTGGAATCCCATCTCTTCTGGGATGTTTCCATGGCTACTCAGAGCTGTGTCCTGGCATCCCTCCCTCTCTGTGGTACCCTCAACACTCTCTCAACCTTGGAGATAGTTTGGGCTACTTTTAATATGGCATTGTCTGCCCAGGACCAGAAACTTCAGTTCGGCAGAGGAAACCAACTTGATGTGGTTAATGTATCTGCACCGTACCAGGCAGCGTCCCTCAGCTGCCACCTTCAGCCCCTGCAGCAGAGCTGAAAAGCAGTGTTTCCCTCCACCGGTTACAGAAGAGAAGTGGAGCCTCAAACATTTCTAGCGACTCTTTCCATACACCCCCACAATCTTGAGGTTTAAGTGGAAAAGTCTCCACTCAGCTCTCCAAACACCAGGCTCCTCCAAATATGGAGAGCAGATGGCACTGAAGTCGACTGTTTTCGAAGGTGCCAGTGATTTCTTCAATTAAGAATCGGTCTAGTCAGGCTGAGTGGGGTACACTGTAATCCGGCACTCTGAGACTCTGAAATGAGGGCCTCCAAGTTCAAGCTCAGCCTGAGTAACTTAGAAACTCAGTGAAATGCAGTGAAAGGCCAGAATTGCAACTTGGTGTAGAGGTCCTACTGGAAAGAAAACAAAAGCAAACACAAAACACAAAACAAAGTAAAAACAGTCCCTCACCTGTGAGCTGACAGCAACCCTGGCCTCCCCAAGGGCCCAGAAGAAGCTCACATGAGTCACAGGCCCTGGGCTAGAGTCAGCACAGCTCTGCAGACACCACCAGTTCCTGTGTTTTCTGTTCTTCCTCTAGTCACCTCCTCTGTCTTTTCCCTCTCCATTTTCCTCCAAAAGCAGCACCCCCCATGCCTACCTCTTACACCCTCACTCTGCCCCCATTCCCTCTTCTGGGACTCTTTCCCACTACGCCAGCACCCCTGCCTATTGGCTGTCAGCATCTTTCCCACCTCCAGGGCAGCTCGGCTCTTTCTCTCTCTCTGACCACCTGTCCAGGGGCCATCCCTACTCAAATGCAATATGGTAACCATGGGACTGACTGTCCCCCTTCTTGGTGAGGGGACTGCTGTCATTTGGATGCTGTTTGTTCCCACAGTTTTGACTGTGATCTGGATCTTAAGTGTCCCCCAGTGGCTCGTGTATTGAAAGCTTAGCCCTAGCTGTTAGGGTTACTGGGAAGTGGTGGCACTTCCAGAAACTGGCTCCTCATTGAAAGAAGCAAGTCACCAAGGACATGGTTCTCAAGGGTTTATTTTGTCCCCTCTGTTTCCTGGCTCTGTTACACTACAATCTCCCCACAACATCATCTGCCTCACTATAGGGGTCAAAATAAGAGAGTAAAACTCCACGGACTGAGCCTTCTGAAGCCATGAGCCACAGTAAGAAACATCTCCTTGGAGTTGTCTTTGTCAGGTATATCTCCTGAATGATGGAGAGCTGACATTGTTCCTGTGCTGGAAACCTCAGCCTTGAGATGATTTGTGGAGGCAGAACTTAAGGACAGCTCTCTGGGCCCTTGAAAAGGTGGAGCTTTTTTTCATAGGACTTTGCTCACTTCTCAAGAGTGGGTTGGCGTGAAAGCTTGAGCCTGGCTCCCCATTCCTTCTCTGTCCTTCCCTTTGGTAAGGGGACATCTCCCTCCCAGGCAGACCCATTGACCTTCTGCCTTGGGGCCCCCACCAGAGACTGAGCCATGCTCTTTGGACATTCAGCTTCCAAAAATGGTGAGTTCAATAAACCTCTTTTCTCTTAAAGTTAGCTTGTCTTGAGCATGTTGTTACAGTAAAGTGAAGCAGACCACTGGAGGCACCACTGCCCGTATCCACGGCTGAAATCAGAAGCATTAACCATTCCCATTTGCTTGTGTTGGTGTTGTCCCACGAGTCCATCACCAGACCTTGCCTTCTATTTCTTGAGCTTTTCTGTCACATTCTTCCCTTCTCTGTGTGTTCTCTGAATTTGTGTTTGTTCTACAATGGCTCCTAGTAGCCTCCCAGCACCCAGATACCTTCTTGTAGCCCTGTCACATGCAATAACCAGAGGGAGTTTCTCAAGGAGAAACTGATCAGGTCCACCCTGCAACCCATCCATGGTCGGTAGGAAGACGTCCCTTGTGGCTCTCTCTGGGGTGTGGCGCACAGTAGGTGCTCAGGATGGATTTCTCTCCTTTTTCCTGGGTCTGTTCCCAGGTCTCGTGCCTGCTGGCTTCTCCTCCTAGAGTCTTCTCAGATCAGTTCCATTTCAGCATCTTAACTGTCTCACAGACAGGACCACGGGGGCCGAGCTGGCCTTTGCTTCTGCCATTAACTATCTTCCCCTCTCAATTACATGATAATCCCTGTTAAAATTACAAATTTATTTATAGTTTTTTTCCTTTCTTTTTTTTTTCCCACCCAGCAATTTTTATGGCTCATTGGCTGTAACAAATTCTACTTCATAAAGCAAAGGCCTGTTATTATTACCTCATGGAAATCAGGGGAGGCAATGGCTCCTCTCCCCAGCTGGTGTATCATCTCCCTGAGTCCCTAATGGTTTCCATCAGTACCCTAGTGGGATTTGTTCCACTCTTTAAGAATAAGGAGGATGGCATTTCTGCCTCCCAGCAGCAGGTAGGCAGCCCAGGCCTCACCCAAAGGTCCTGAGTGAAATCCAGGAGATTCCATTCTGGCCAGGGATAAGGAGACCATGTTTGTAGTACCTAGCATTTATCAAAAAGCATTCAGTGACTATCAGGGTGTCTTAATTACTTTTTACTCTTTGCTGGGACAAATACCTGACACCCAAAATGAGGGAAGGAAAGCTTATTTAGCTCACAGTTACTGGAGGCTTCAGTCCACACTCAGCTGGCTCCAAGGCAGAGAGGCACATGGCAGGGAACAGCAGTGCATGGTGGCGGGACAGCAACAATGGCGACCGAGGCAACGGAACAACCAGGGAGCAGAGAGCAATAGCAAGAGCCTGTCTCTCTTTATACTATATTCATGCTCTCAGCCTCATTCTATCCATCTTAATCCACACCTATAATCCCAGCAGTACTCAGATCTATAATCCCATCAGTACTAAAACACATAATCCCAGTGGAATATGAGTCAAGTCTCAAACTCTAGAAGTCCACACCCCATGATTGCATGAGGCTTTGGGGGGACAGCTAGATATAAACCGTAACACAGGGTGACCACGTGTGTATGTGTGTGTGTGCATGTGTGTGTATGTGTTGTGTGTGTGTGTGTCTGGGGGGATCTAATTATGATCCCATTTCCAGGGAGGGA
Source organism: Myocastor coypus (assembly GCA_004027025.1). NCBI lineage: Eukaryota > Metazoa > Chordata > Mammalia > Rodentia > Myocastoridae > Myocastor > Myocastor coypus. Next base: position 35,444 of record PVJA010000143.1, on the reverse strand, counting down.
AAGTGTGATTGAGAACACACGGGTGTTCCCTCTACAAGAGCGCACAGTGAGTATGGACCTCTCTAAAGAGCGTGCTTCTTTCAACCCAGAGAGGTAGACAGGAGGCACTGGGGTTCCCCAGGCTCCTTGTTCACCAGCAGACATTTCCCAGGCTCTGGTTATGTCTTTTCTTCATTCATTCATTCATTCATCCATCCATCCATCCATCCACCCACCCACCAATCCATCCATCAATCCATTCACCCACCACCCACCCATCCACCCACCCATCCATCCATCCGCTGCAGTATATTAACATCTACTGGGTCCCATGTACTGTCCCCCAAGGCCTGGACCCTGTGATAATTCAGCCCTGGATTTAAGAAGTGGTCATTATCTTCTTCCCCATCTGATAAGAGAGGAGCTTTTATCAATGAAAATGATACTGATAGTAATGAGGAAAGAAGAAATTCGGGGAAGCACAGAGGAAGAGAACCACCCCCCCCATTCCAGTGCATGAGCTTGTATTATCCAAGGAGTATCCTAGGAGTTGGGGTGAGAGGGCTTTGGAGCAGGAACTCTGAGTCTTTCAGTGTGAGCCTCAGCTCTTACCTTTGGCAGTTGATGGACAATCACTGCCCCTCATCCTTCACAGCTCAAATGGGGGTCATCAGCGTCTATCCTTAGAGTACCATGAGCAGCTACAATATCAGGTTTCTGCACAGAGTATACTAGAAGTACTCAGTGATGTTAGCCCATTGTACAGGTTTGGAAAGTGCAGGTCATGGCATTGGCATCTTGCTCAGTGGAACAGAGACAGCAAGGGGGACAATGAGGTCGCAGGGCAGGGCAGCTGGGTTCTCTTCCCTTTCCTCGCCTCCCCAGCCCTCACCATACCTACTTTTCTTGCATTCGCTCAGTAATTGGGGGCACCTGTCCGAAGTCCAGCCTCCTAAAGCAGAACTCCAGCTCATGCCCCTTCAGTGCAGCCAGGCAGGGATGCAGGTGCACAGTAACACAGACAGAGGAGGGCGCCCTTGTCCAGGGGACAGGGGCAGGATCTGCGGGGACAGTGAGGTGTGGGAAGGCTGCTTTAAGAAGCTCTGCTCACCTTGGCTTCTCACCGGCATCAGTGCTCCTGGGATCCTGGGTACAACCTAGGCACCTGGTCAGACTCCACTCTGCCCCCTAGAAGTTTCCTGTCTGGCTCAGACCATGCTCCGCCTGTGCCCACTGCAGAACCCGCTGCCCTCACCCATGGCTTACACCACAGCCAGGTCTTCATTCATCAGAAATATCGCCATCTGTGCTGCCTTCCCTTTCCCCGTGTTCCGGGTTCTTCCAAAACCCTGAATCATAAGACCTAAGTGTGTGACCTTAGCATGGTGTGACCAGAAAGGTCCTGAAGACAAAAGCAGCCTGTGTGCTCATTACTGGATTGTTTTCTTATTTTTTTCCTTTCTTTTATGTATTTGGTACAGGGTCTACACTACAGGGTGTTCAGGGTCTCACTATGTAGATTGAACTTGTAGCAGTCCTCCTGTTTTCAGCCTCCCAAGCACTGAGATTACAGGTGCAGGCCACCACACCCAGTCTTGGATATTTTTTATAAAGGTCTTCACCTGATGCTTGATGGCCCTGTGCACGGGTCCTTCCATCGGCCTTCCTGGAGCCTGCAGCTGTGGCACAGCAGGACAAGGTCAGAGCTTCCCTAGAGGTGAGCACAACTGCTTCATCTGATTTGGTTGCAGAAAGCACAAGAGGTCCAGGCAGGGATAAGCAACGACCCCTGCTGGTGACCTTTCAGCCCTGTTGATGTCTCTCTGTCTGATTCCAGACCTGATCTCCATTCACTGTCAGAGAGTAACAGGGTGCATTGTTACAGCTTCCCTTAGATGCCCTCACAGACAGGGAACTCACTACCTGTGGGGCAAGCCCATGCCCAAAGAGCCCTAAATTTCATGTATGTTCCTTTGTTGGGGTTCAAGGTGCCAGCTCTTTAGCTTCTGCCCATGGGTCCCAAGTTGGCTCTGAGTACTCTGAAGGGCAACCTTCCAGCTGCTTGGCTATGGCAGATGGAGCAGGAGGGGACTTCGGGGGCAGGGGCCCCTCATTTCCCTTGTTCTGGGGGGGGATGTCCATACGACTGCTGGGGCCAGTAACCAGGCCTGGATTTCCTGCTGAATGCTGCAGGGCCTGTCAAAGCCAGTGTCTGGGGTGACATCACCCAGCACCAGGACTTGTTCCCACCTCCTTACCAGCTGCTTTGTGCACCTAGCTGACAGAAAGCAGAGCTGGCCAGCCATGGCACTGTCTGTGATACTCCCCGCCCCAAGCTTACCCACGTTCCTACAAGACAGCCCGGCTGGACCTGGGTGCTTAGTGTCAGCTCCATCATTTATCCCCATCTGTCCAATGGAGATAGCTGACAGGGCCGGATGTTAGCTGACTGACACCCAAGGGAGCCAGAAGCCCCACCACCAGCCCAGCTTTTAGGTCTTCGCTACAATGGGGAAGTGTCTTGCCACCTCTCAGGTCTCCAGCCAGGCTGCAAGCTCACACGGGCCCTCTGAGGCCTTCGGAGTCAATACTCCCTTGGCCCCAGAGGCAGCTGGGCAGAGCAGAAAGTAAAAGCAGGGACAGAGAATTGAGCTCAACTGTGGTCTCTTTTCTGGTTGCATGACCCAACTCAAAGCCCTCACCTTTTCTTGACCTCAGTTTCCTCATCTGCAAAAGAGAGATTTAAAAAAAAAACCCAAAACATCCTATCCAAAAGGTTATTATCAGGGTCCAAAGTGAGTGAAATGAACGATCCAGTGCAGTCTGCCCTCGAGCTCAGGATTGGCCTCCCACCCCAGCCCCCTTCACAAGCACCCCTGTCCTCACCAAATCCCCTCAGGCTTGAGCCTCCTCTGGCTCGCACTTGGAAGATCACAGTCACCATGGCAACGCGGGCAGCGCAGATCCTGGTTTTTGCTCGCCCATCCCCATCCCTCTCCATTCTGTGCCCAGCCCAGCCAGGGCATCTGCCCGGGCAGCAGATGGTATCAGGCTGACTCCTGCCGCCTGGAGGTTTAAAGGGCTTCGGATGTGGTAGGCCTGAGAAGCTTTGCTCAGTTGGCATCGGCCCTTCAGTGTGCCTGCTCCAGTGCCTGCTTGGACCTGCTCTGCCTGCTCACTGGGAAGGCTGGCTGGTTGGCCTGGTGTTTAGAGAGCTCTTCCCTGTGGCCGGACAAAGGCGCACTCTCTTCCTTCTTTCCTCTGCCTCCTCCCAGCCCTTGCAGGGCTGACTCCCTGCTCCCGGTCCTGTGGTTGGGCAGGGTGGACCAGGGAGACACATGGGCTCAGCACGTAGAGAGGGGACAGGTGCTCAGGCCAGAGGCAGCCAGGCTCCAGGGCCAGCTGCAGGTGTCATCAGTGGAATGCATCTTCCTGAGTGGCTGTGACAAAGTCCCACAGATGGGTCTGAAACCACAAACCTGTCTGCCTCACAGTGCTGCACCTTGAAAGTCTGAGGTCCAGGGGTCAGCAGGGCCGCTTCCCGCTGAGGCTTTGGAGCGGTGGCTGGCTGGCGCTCTCCGGTGCTGCTCCGAGATGCTCTGCCTCCATTTCTGCCTTCCTCTTTGCCTGGGCTTCAACCCGGCTTAAACTTCTCCTTTGATAAGAACAGCAGTGTCCAGGGTGAAAGCTCACCCTAAGGGCTTCATCTCAACGCCAGCATCCCTATTGTGATCCTATTTCCAGACAATGTCACATTCTAAGTCAGCTGAGGTTAGGACTTCAATAAGTGAATGGGGGGCAATGTCATAGCCTAACCTGTAACCCTACCTAGGCGGCCTTGGGCTCACCACATCACTTCCTGGGGCCTCAAAAAAGCTCATCTTGAACACAGGGCTAAAAATAACCCTGTCCTCATGGGGCAGTTGTAAGAATTAAATGGGACAAGATACACGCGTGGTTAGCCTGGGGCTGGCGTGCAGAGCCAGTTGCTGCAGCTGCTCTGAATTCCCACTCCAGGAAGGGCATCGGTTCTCACCCTCGCCAGGGAGGGCATGCGTGGGTGGTGGTAAGGAGGCGCGAAGGCTCCTCAGGGTCACCGCGAGCCTGCCTCCGGTCTACCCCGAGAGGGCTGTGCTCGTGGCAGCCTCTCACCAGCCGCATCAGCTTCACCCACGAGTGCCGTACCCATTCTGCTCCTTCTAATCACTCCAAAGCTACGCTCTCTGTCAATTTGCAGATGAGGAAGTTGGGGCTCCAGGAGCGATGTGGCATCCCCTGAGGGAAGGGAGGGAGCCCAGCTTCCCAGTTCAGCAGCACGAACGTACTACGGGCAGAGATACATGCCCAGGGCAGCTTTCCCTTTCCTCCCCTGCACAGACCCCGCCAATCCATCAAACCAAAGCTCAGTGGTGCCCGCCACCCTCCCCGGAGCGTCCCTCATGCCCTCTTGCATGCGCCTGCCATTAGCAAAGGGCACCAGGAACTGGTGTTCCAATTGCACCCCAGCTCGCAGTCTCCTGGTCTCATTTTTTCATATTTATATCTTTCCCTTGTCTGTCAACAGGCTGTTTACTGGCACGCAGGAATGCACCCCTTGTACATGTTAAATATACATGCATCTCTGTGCATGTGTGCGTGCCTCCCCAGTTACATTTATGCAGCTCCTTGGAGGATTAATTTAGCCAAATAACCAAAGCTATTTAGGTAGCTGACATTCACGCTGGAAAAGGAATGCAGGAGGAGAGTCTCCTTTGGAGATGCTGCTTTCACTGTACCTGGAAGTATTGGGGTCCACTTGTGACCCCGGCACTGTTGGAGCCCACTTAGTCACTCCTAGGTGTGCATCTTCACTCTGCACGGTTGCCCTAAAGTTTCCACTGGAAGACAGAGGAAAGTAGTACATTAACATAGTTCATCGCCCTGGTGGGAAGTACCTGTGGGTCTGCTCTGTGCTCTTGCCTACCGTTCCCAGGGTTTGGGGCCCTGGCGGGCTCCTGCAAAAAAATGTGCTCCCTGGGGCTGTAATTGGCTTCCTCCTCTTTACTTCCCTGTCTCCCCACTTCGTGCCCCTACAAGTATGGCCAGGAGCCCCTTCAAAATCAACTCCATGCGCTCAAATCCTTCCCTCAGTCTCTTCCTTGGAAACCCAACCAGAAATCAGCTTGCGTGATGGTGTTGAAAATCTGGTTTCTGGGGTCACCCTGCCTATCTTTGAACCCAGCAATAAATAGTTTCACTTTTGTGATCCTCAGTTTCCTTATGTGTAACACGTACGGGGCTCACCATAGCTGCCCCACGGAGCACAAGATGCCCACTGGGATAAATGCCTGCCTGTTTTTCTTATCTGGATTCAGTTTCCTTCAGTGCTCCTGTATTTTGCAGCATGAAAATTCCATAGCACTGATTTATATGTAGTGTTTATTTGTACAGATTATTCCCCCAACCCCCACCTAGCAGAGAGAGAGAGAGAGAGAGAGAGAGAGAGAGAGAGAGAGAGAGATTTAGGAGCAGTCTCTTACTCCAGGGTCTGGATCGCTCAATACCTCGGACAGCGCAGTGTTGTCAGGACCCTGGACAGCGCCCAGTCCTCTGGGCCCTGACCAGACCCCGGAACTCACCTTCTCAGTGGTCCCCACCCGTGCTGGGCACACTCTTGCCTACGGTTTTGCCATTCCTGTTGCCATCGCCCCAAATTCCCGTTCCCTCCAATTCTAGCTTCCATTTGCCACTCAAACAACTGCCCGGGTCAACCCTGGCCTCTCTACCTGCATATCTTTCTTTAAGATTTTTCTCCAAGCTGAGGACTTGGACGGTGGGCTCACTTCCGTTCAGTGCCTCCTGTATCTCAGCTCCCATCCTCCTTCCCAGGCCCAGCGGGGTGCAGCAGGGCATCTTTGGCTCCTTCCTCTCCTTGGCCGGCAGCAGGCAGAGACAACCCCAGACCCCTTCCTCTGCTGCTCAGGTGAGACCCCTCCCTGACTGCTTCTCCCTTCCATCCTTCCTGGACGGTGGCACAGTCAGACCCATTCAACCTCAATCCGGTGTCTGGCCTGCCTGGTGCGGTCTCTTAGCATCTCTGGGCAACACGGTGCGCTTCCTTTCATCTCCCTCAAAATTCTGGGAGCACTTCCGCACATAGCAGGGAATATGGCATGGAGGTAAACTTGGAGAATAGAACTAGAAAGAAAATGTCAAGGAGATCCAAGTCTTTTGGAAGACCTGGGCCTGTCAACTTACTCTGTATTCCTCAGTTCTCCCTCCCTCTCTGCCTCAGTTTCTCCACATGGCGGTGTGGGGTGATCTTGGGGTGCCTCTATCAGGGCATAAGGGGCACCCATTGAGCATCTACTATATGCTAGTTGCACTACAAGCATGGTCCCTTATCATCTCAGCCCACAAGCTGGTTAGCAACGTCCCTGTCTTGCAGTACAGACTCTAGAGAGGTGAAGAGACTGAAATCTTCAAGCTCTATCCTCAGAATAACAGAGAGAGCTTGAGCCTGAATAGGCTTCTGGGAGTTTAGGGCAAGAATCCTCCTTGGCTGCCAGCCTGGCCCTGAGAGCCAGCATCCTCCTTCCCTCACGAGCTGCCCATGCTCTGTCACGGTCACCTCACAGGAACATCATCCTCCCACCGGGACCCTGGTCCCATCATTGCACCAGGCCATCAGGATCAGGGCCCCACCTGTGTGGGGCGTGGAGCTTGGAGCACATGGCCCTACACTTGGTCGTGACTGGCCGTGTCCTGGATCCAGGCCTGAGCTCAAAGAGGGCACCCACCAAGCAGTCCTAACTAGTTCGTGTGGGGCACATCTGTGGGCCCTGCCCTGCCTGGGCCCTCCACCCACAGCCTTACCAATCCTTCCAGGGAAACTGGGGCTGGTGTTCCCGTGAGCATGCCCACTGCAAAGAGCACAGTCTCGGGGACCTGGAGAAACGTGCACACATCAGGACCGGAACTGGCTCATCCAACTACAGAGTGGGCACTGGAGCGTCACCCTTCCTCTGTAGCGGATAGTGACTTCCGGTTCCCATTCTCAAACCCCCAAGGCTTTGGGTGCCCCTGCCCACCCCTCATGTGTGTGTCAAGGAAGTTGCATATAGACAGACAGACAGACAGACAGATGACAGGGTAAAGGAGTAGAGAGGAGCAGGCAAAATAGCCAAAATACTGAGGCTGGAGGCTGGAAGCTGAGGCCAGGACAAAGACCTGGGGAAAGAAGAACAGAGGGGAACGCCAGGCGTTGACTCTGGAGCAAAGCTCCTGCTCTCCCTGAGGCTGGGCCCAGCAGTACCTGGGGTGGTTCTCACTCTTCAGGGGATGCAGGGTGTCCCTTTACCTCACAACCCAAGCCGCCACCCAGCACCACTGCTCCCAACACCCCCGCCGCCCTCCATCCACATTGCCCCATCGCTGTGACCCTGATAACTTCATCTCAGGGTGCCTTCCCCCCGCCACTCACTCCAGGCCTGCCGCCCCACCTCGCCAGCCGTGTCAGCTTGCTCTTTTTGTTCCACAGATATTCCTGAGCCTCAGCTAGATGTCGGGTGCTGACCCGGCCAGAAAGACACAAGACCGGACTCAGAGGCTTTCCGTGTGTCGTCTTCACACCATCTATGACCTGAGGGCCTCATCGCAGTCCCTAGCAGCATTACTATCACGGCGTTGCAAGGGCTCATGGTGTCAGCCAGTTAAATCCCTGAAACAAAGGTTTATTGGGGATCACCGTTTTCGAGGTTGCGACACCTGTTGCTTTGGGCTTTTGTAACATAGCACAGCATGGTAAAAAAATGGAATAGAGGACCTGCACTCACCTGGTGGCAGCAGGAAGCCAAAGAGACAGAAGAAGGGGCTGGTGCCCCTATGTCCCCTCTGGCGGGAAGCCCCCAATGACATAACCTCCTTCCACCCCGCCCCTAGCAGCACCATGCTTTGGAAACCAAGGCTTTACCACAGGAGCCTCCGACATGCAGACTAACAGCTCCTCCTTTGCATCTGCTATGAGCATCCCACCAGCAGGGAGCAAGCCATCGGAGGAGGCACCCTGCTCTCATCATCCTTATGCTGCCTTCCACCTAGAGCGAGACCCCTTCCTCAGAGACAGACGCCTCCAGTTCCCCCATACGGTGCCTCCCCGAAGCCTGCTGGGCTGCGAGCGGGGCTCTCTGACTTACTTGAAATCCTTTTTTTCAGCACAAAAAGGAGCTGATGCACCATATTAGAAGTAACTGTACTTCCTCAGAGCAGAAACACAAACAAGACAAGGACTAGGATGCGCCTCAGCCCCAAGGTCCATTTGGGGCCAAGAGGGGCTGAGGAGAAGGCTGAGGGGTACCACGAGTTCAGGCACTCTCCACCCACAAGTGCACCTCAGTGAGCCCCTCTAAAAGACAACCGATGGGGGATGTGGGACCGTGGGAGAGGGTGGCCAGGGTGGCCCCCTAGCGGCTCTTTGTCCAGCACCCCACCACCTCCTGACCCAGCTTTCTTCACTGTCAACGACTCCACCATCCCCAAGGCCAGGATTTATTTAAACAGTCAATGAGCAGAGTGGCTAAAGTGCATGTTAAGCAATATTTATTGCGATCACTAAATCACCATCCTATATCTGATCCAGAGGCAGAAATAGCTGTGAGCCCTGGCGGCGGGCAGAGGAGGTGAGTGAAAGTGCAGAGATAAGACAAACCCCATCGGAGCTGGCCTCCCCGTGTTGGCTGCCAGGGGCTGGTGTGCCCAGGGGACCCCGTCTTGCCTGGCCCTGTGGTTTCTCCTCTCCGTTCTTTTTACAGCAACTTGGGAAAAGCCCAAGATTGTTCTGCCCCAGTGTGAGCGGGAGCAGGAGCTCCGGGTAAGGACTCAGCCAGGAAGCTGTCAGGTTGTTTATGGTAAGTTCTTCCCTGGAGGGTGGAAGGACAGCTCCAGCCCGTGTGTGTCTAGGAGAGGGGAGAGTGGAGACCAGGACTTGAAGCCGCCATCTGGGACTGGGCAGGCTTGATTAAGAGGAGTGTGGATGCAGGGTCACAAAGTGCTGGGTCACATCCCCTCCCCCCCTGCCCCCGACTGCGTTCTCCAGCCTCTGAGAATACAACTCCTTGTGTGCAGAATGGGGAGCAATGCCCTACACCCTCCAGGGCCACCGAGGGGAAGTGCAATGGGGTAACAGGTGCAGAGATACTGGGTACAAGATGGCGTGTGGTTCAGGCTCAGCGTAGCACTTCTCACACTAAGCTACCTGGTGACTCTCGAGGATGTCCTTGTCCCAGTCCCTGGAGCCTGAGAATATTACTGTGCAGGAAGAGGACCTTCGTAGGTGGGACCAAGCCAAGGACAGGGGTGGGGACGTTGTCCTGACTGTCCTGTTGGACTCTGTGTTCTCACAGAGCTTCCTGAGATAGGACATGGACATCTGGGAGTGAGAAGGTCACGGAATGTGAAAAGCAAGGGACAAAGAGTCAAACAGGGTGGGGTCAGGGCTGGGGAGATAAGCGCTTGCCTGGCAAGTGCAGGGTCCTGACTTCAATCTCCAGCACTGGAAGAAAAACAAAACAAAACGGGGTGGGGTCCTTGCTCCTACAGACAGTGACAGCCCTGTCTGTGCTGCTTTGATTTGCATTTCTCTAATGACCTGCGATGGCAGTGCTTTTGTGTGTATTTATTAGCTGTTTGTATTTCTGGGAAGTATCTGTTCATTTTAGCTTCCCATTTTTCTGATTGAGTCTTTTATTGGTGGGGGTTATGATTTTTTGAGCTCTTTACACATTCTAAGGATTAGTCTCCTGTCAGAGGACAAGCTGGAAAGAAATTTTTTTTTTTTTTTTTTCCCATTCTGTGGGTTGGCTTTTCATGCTGCGGGGTTTTTTTTTTTTTTTTTTTTTTTTTTTTTTTTTTTTTTTTTTTTTTTTTTTTTTTTTTTTTTTTTTTTTTTTTTTTTTTTTTTTTTTTTTTTTTTTTTTTTTTTTTTTTTTTTTTTTTTTTTTTTTTTTTTTTTTTTTTTT
>PVJA010000143.1:0-25370 GCA_004027025.1 Myocastor coypus | reverse complement strand
TCTTGCGCAACTTGGATTCAGTCTTGAAAATCCACACTTGAGTTTTAACTGTTTTATCTTCCTGTAGGTTGTTTCTGTTTTGGCATTTATGTGTTTTATCTGTTTTGATTTTATTTTGGTACATGATCAAAGATCTGTGATTTTTTTTGGGGGGGTGGGGGACTGTGGTTCAAACTCACGACCTTGCACTTGCCAGGCAGGCACTTGTGCCATGGAGCTATCTCCCCAGCCCCAGATCTGGATCTAGATTCAATTATTTGCATGCGTGCGGCCAGTTCTCCCTGAACCATCTCTGGAGGAGACTCTCTGCCCCCGGGTTACTCTTCAGGCTCTTTGTCCGTGCCAGATGACTAAAGATGCCCGACGTCGTGTCTCCACCCACCATTCTGATCCACGTTGTTGGTGGTGGAAGTGTAAACCTGTGGAACCTCCGTGGAAGTCATTTTGAAGATTCCTCTAGAAAGCAAAATTAGAAGCTGAATTCCACCAAGATATTCCCCTCCTAGCTGTTATCCTGACAGAGTTAAAAACATTACACTACAGTGATGTATCTTGCCCATGTTTATAGCTGCATAATTCAGAATAGCTAGATGTTAGTGGCTGCCTATATGCCCATCAGCAGATGAATGGACAAAGAAAATGTGGTACATGTACACAGTGAAGTACAACTCAGCCAGGAAGAGGATAGCCTTCAGCCATGTGTGGTAAAATGGAAGCCTCTTGAGGCCATGATGTTAAGTGAGCTGAATCAGACACACAAACTTAAATACTGCGTGGTTGCTCCTATAACTCAAAGTACAAGTAATTTAAAAAGAACACAAAAGACAATAGAAAACAGGAAGTTACGCTTTTTGCAAGTGGCAAGAAGATCTAGAAGTAGAGAGGGAGGAAAAGAGGTGAGGAGAAAAAAATAAAAAGAATTAAGATGTGTTGTGGACATCTGCCAACTGCCCAGCTACTAATGTAACTATGCACTGTTAAATTATTTTTTTTTTTTTAAAGAAAGGGCTGGGGAGATAGCTTGGCAGTCTAAGTGCATGCCTGGCAAACACAAGGACCTGGATCCGATCCCCAGTACTGCATACTGTGCCAGTCCCAGAACCCCGGGTGCACGGCGCTGGCCCCAAGGGCACAGGCCTATAATCCCAGCATTGGGGAGGCTGAGACAGGAGGATCACTATGAATCTGAGCTGCACAGTAAGACTTTGTGCCAAATAAATAAATAAATATTTTTCTTAAAAAAGAGAAAGAGATAAGACGTTACACTGATGGCTCTGTAGATGGAGGAAGAGGTCACAGGCCAAGGACACAGGCAGTCTCTGGAAATCACAATAGTAAAGACAGAGGTTTGCCCTCAGAGCCACCGGAGGGAAGCAGCCTCCTCCACACCTCCATTTTAGCCCCATCGGCTTCGCTGCTAACTTCTGGCCTGCAGACCAGGAAGAGAACACTGTGAGGGAGCAGTGAGAGAGTCCCTGGGTGCGTGAGCCGTGAGGCAGGAGCAACAAGACCACGAACAGTCTGTGCGGGCCACGGAGCTCATGCTGCTGGCACCAACTCGTAGGTGCTTCTCAGAGCCCTCATTGACCTCCAGGGAGGGTGGAGCCCTAGCTGGAGAGCATTCTGTCTGGGCCTGCTTGGCATAGCAGATCAGGCCCAGTGGAGATTCCGAGTGTTGCATGGGCTCTGATGCCCACCTAAGTGACAGCCAAACCCCTGGAAATCTCACATGTGATCACCTGTGCCACTAGGCAGGGCTAGTTCACGGAGTGTCCTGCAAGTCAGCCAGCACTGGGCAGGATGCTTTGGAAGGATCCAAGAAAGCTCGAGGATCCGGCAGAACAACAGCATACAGAACATAGCGGTGGCTGGGTTACAGGGCAAGACCGGAGATTCCTCACCCTGGTGAAAGTCTTGCTCGATAAAGACACATGGCCAGATCCAGGATCCTTACCACACCTATGACTGAGGCCTGAGGGTCTGGACAGTCTCCCACAGGGTCCATGAGCTCCAGGCACCCACAAGAAGAGTCGAGATTGCAATAGGGAGCTTCTCTGTCTCCAGCAGTGCTGTCCTCTGGACTAATGTGTGGGCTGCCTCAGGATCTCCCCCTCAAGGGCAGCTCCCATCTAAAGCAGACTGAAGATCCATCTTGGCAAGGAGTCAGGCTGGTGGGAAGGAGGGCGGCAGCCTCCTGTCCTTGGTCTGTGCTGGGCAGGGCTACCAGCTCTTCTGGGGCTTCTCTCCTGCATCATGAAGGCCTGGGTGGTGGGACAGTGAGGGTTCATGGAGGAGGGTGTGGAGAGCGTGTGCTGGGGCTGCCTCAGGGAGAAATGCTGGAGAAGAGATGGGTGAGGATGATTCTAGGTCTCCGATAGAGGTTCCTGGGTGCTGATGCCTGGGTTAGCCGAGCAGAACCATCTGGGGAACGCTTCCAAAGATGATCCCCGGAAACCCGTCCCCAAGGATCCCCACTAGGCGGCCTGCATTTGTTGGAGGTAAGCTTGGGAAGCATCAGGTTGCACGTTGGTTGCACATAAGCCACGCCCAACAGGCTTGGAAGAGTGAGAGACAGAGGGCGAGGGAAGAGCTAGGAGTGAGGACACAGAAAAGTCAAAGTGGAAAGGCTCCGTGGGAGAGCGGAGAGAGCAGCGGGCTGAGCCAAGAGCGGCCCTGTGTTGTGGCCTCCGTGGGCGGCACACCCACCGCTCTTCCTTGGGGTCTGGTGAGGGTCATGGTTCTCCCCACTCTTCATTTGGGGATGAGGAGGCCCCGGGTGCTCATGCAGCCCAAGGTGACCTAGGCAATGGGTTGCTGTTTGTCATCTTCTTGTGCCAAGGTGGGTGGGCTGCTTACTGCTCTGGGCCCAGACCTCGGTGTATACAGCCTGCATCACAGAACAGACACCACAGGCTCTGCACACTGTGCCGTTGGAGCTCACAGGCAAAGGGCGGAGCAGAGAGGGGCAGGAGGTGGCTTGGCGGGATGGTGGCCAGGGCCAAGGGATGAGAGGGAGCTTTGGCACTTGGGAGAGCTTCAAATAATCCATAAGGCTGGGCTCCAGCCCCAGCCTCTTTCTTGGAGGCCTGGGATTATTTTTAAAACTTTCCTCCATCCTCCATCCCCAGATCATTGCCATGTGCACCCTCGCTTAAGAATTTCCACCCCCGGGGCCCGGTGGGATGGCTCAGTGGTCTAAAGCACCTGCTTGGGAAAGCTTGGGCGGCTTCAGGGACCGCGGATCAATCCCCAGCACCACATACTGCACGACCCTACCCTCGGGGTGGGCTGAGCCGGCCATAAAAATGAGTGAATAAACAAACAAAGGTTCTGAAACAAGAATTTCCACCCCAGCAGCCATGTGCACTCAGATGCGATGGTTCTGTGTCTACACAGCTCTCGAGCCTTCCTATATTTTATGGCCAAAGTTCTAGGATTGCTTCCTCCCCCGTGAAGTCCTCATGGGATGATTGCTAAAAGCTTTACCTTTCCTAGCTTCCCTTTACATGCCTGACGCTGGAAGGTGGCTCAACACACCCCAGAGGGAGCTCCCCATCAGTCCCCAGCCTGCCCCTTGCTTGAATGTGCTGTCTCATGGAATGGCACCTCTGTCCTTCCAGAAGCAGAAAGGAAGGTGCCACCCGTGCTGGTACAGGCCCTGGGCTGGGATGCCAGCCAGCCTCTGCTGCTAGCAGCTGCCACTGGCTGTGTGACTATGCCAGAGTCGTTTCATCTGTCTGTGCCTCCTACTCCTGACCCACCAAGTCAGACAGCACTCTGGGAAGGTGGCTGTGGTCGATGGCATTAGATGCTCAGCACAGCACCTGCCACCACCAGTGTGCTGTCCACACTCCCGGCCGTTGCGGCTTCCCGCCTTGCTCCTGATCCTGCACATCCTGTTTCCAAGGCGCAACTCCATTCTCTCTTCTGTCCCCATCACCTCAGCCACTCTGGAGCAGGTGACCATCGTCTCCACCCAGGGCGACTGCACCTGGCTCTTTGCCGGCCTCTCTGTGACCCCTCCTGCCCTCCTCTAATCGACTTTCCGTGGGGCAGCTACCCAGGGGTCTTTGAAAGACACCAAAGCGATTCTTCCCGATGGGTAAAATCTCCAACCCTGCGCTGCCTGCACTGTGCAATCTGATTCCCTCAAGTGCCTTTGAGCACCAGCCTGGCCCGGCCCTGGTCTTCCCAGTCTCCTGTCCTGCCTTGGTCTCTCTCTGCTCAGTTCAGTCTGTCTCCTCTCTCCTTCAGCCTGTCACTGTGCAGATCCTTCTGTCACACTGGCACTCCTCCACTTTACCCGTCTTCCTCTCACTCCTACTCAGAGCCACAGCTGAGCTGCGGCTGGCTCGGGCGACACCTGAGTCTCCTGCACATAGGTCCCTGGCTGTGTGCCCTGCAGCCCACTTCCTGTGTCCCCTGCCACATCACCCATCATAACGATCATCTTTAGTCCAGTCTGCAAGCACGTGGTATCTCGTCATGGAATAAACAATCGGTGAGGCTTCAGTGCCCTGCGGCCCTCGCCTGTCACTGTCATCAGTGTTCCTCTCTGCCTAGCTCCTGCCAGCACCCCTATGAGCCAGGGAATGTGTCACACAGATGGCATCTGTGCCTGTCCTGTCACCCTTCCCTGCCACCACATCCAGCGCCTGTGACTTTGTAGTTCACTCCTCCACAGAGGCCAGGTCTACCTACTCCTCAGATCTGGATTGGTTTTGAAATCTGCAGGTGGCAGGAACCGCGGATGCCTGTTCTGAGTTCAAGCTTAAGGAATCTTTCGTGGTTCCTACCTTCTTCAACCTTTTGCCTTCCCCAGGCTTCTGTCAGCCTGCAGGAGCCTGAGACAGGTTCTCTCAACTGAGTTGCAAGCCTCATGATAGCTTCTGAGACTAACAGACAGCCGTGCTGCCACACGCCCGCATGACTGTGGAACCCAGCAGGATCAGCAAAGCCACCTGGCTGACCTGACAGGATCGCTGACATGTGGATGAGTCGTGCCCAGAGGCTCATGAGCTGAATGAGGGTTTATTATTATGTGCCACATTTTCCGGAATGCTTGTTACACGGCATTATTTTGGCAATAGATAACTGCTACAAAAGCTGCCTAGTAGAAAGAGCAAGCTGTGTACTAAGGAAATTAACCTGAGGCCTTAGGTTCTCTCAGGATGCTGGTTTCCTTTTAATAATAAGCTGACTTGGAGGTTCTCTGCCACCCACTCTGCTAAGCCCACCCAAGTGCACTGCGGCACCTCCTCCCTCTTGCTGCCAGCCTCAGCAGCAGGATCGTGAGCCCTAGGCGAAACCTCTGGAGAAACCTCTGGTTATGAGAGGCAGATGGAGGCCGGTGAGTCACTCAGAGGTTTCTGAATCCCAGCGCTAGTCCTAAAGCACCCTTAGAAAGACTTCCCCACCCCAGCTTCCTAGAGAAGGCTCCCAGAAATCCTTGCTGCTCTCCTAGCTTTGTGTCTGGGGACTGTTCAGGAACCCCTTCTCCTTCCCAGAAGGTCGACAGTGACCAAGCTGTGACTTGTGCCATGGCTGTTTCATCTCTCAGCTGTCCCCTTGCCCAGCCAGTGCCCATGTAGGTACCACCTGCTCACTGACACCCCAGGAGAAAGTGGATGTCAGGTTCTTTTAGAAACCAACATCAAGCCATCATCCCTCTTCCTGTTCTTTGAGAGAGATGGCGACTGAGCCAGTTTGACCTAGACCGACTCTGTCCACCCTCAGCATCATAGGGCAGAGGAAGCCACTGCTGTCACTTTGAAACCACCCACCTTGGTTCAGTTGTTGGCAGCAATGATGCTAAAACATAAGATACCCCAAACTTTAGGCACCCTTGCTGCCCTACCCCAGCTGCAAAGCCCATAGAGGAAGTGAAAGAAAACGTCTCTGAAATGTTCCTGAATATTTGCAATTGTCTGGGACATTCCCTCTATTTGGAAGAAGTGTGGAAAGAACTGTCTGCTCCTCACAGGCCCCAGAGACAATCATTTCCTTCACCCAGGATGGCGTTTGCTTCCCTTGGGAAAGAGGGCAAGCTCTGTTCTGCCTCAGATAAGCTGTAAAACAGGCCCTTAAAAAACTTGCCTGTGCTAGATGATCCAGCAATTCCACTTCTGGCTATGCATGCAAACTAAAAAAATATGGAAAGCAGGAGATTCAGACAGATATTTGCACACCCGTTTTCAAACAATATAACTCACACTGGTCAAGAGGTAGGAGCGGCCCAGGGGTCTGATGGAGGAAGCTCCTTGGGCCCATACGCACGGTCCTCATCCCGTTTTGGGAAGGAGGAGCGTCTCATACATGCCATGCTGTGGCTGAGCCTTGAGGACATAATTCTGGGTGAGTTAAGCCAGCCACAGAAAGAAAGACTCACACTGCGTGATCCCACTCACGTGCGTATCTTAAATCATCAAACTCACAAAGACAGGATGTTGCACGGTTCCCAGGAGCTGGGAGAAGGGGCATAGGGAGCTGCTGCTGAGTCTGGACAGGATTTCAGCTTTGCAGATGAGAAAGTCTCGGAGCTTGACCGCGCAGACAATAGGAATACTGCCTATTGTCTACCCGATGCTGCTTGACTGAACCCAGGAAAATGGCGAAGACGGTCGACTTTGCGGTGTGTTTTTACTCACAAAAATAATTTTTAAAAGTATACCCTATGCACACATTAATTTAAAAAAGACATCTGGTGCTCATAACATGGACATTTTGGGGTGACGGTGAACCCAGGGCCTCGCACATGCCAGGCAAGTGCTCTATCATGAAGTTTTGCCCCATGCCCAGATGCCCTTTTTGACATTTATAAAACATAAACTACACACATATGGTTAGAATATTCAAGCACTGGAGAAGAACATAATTTAGATCTATTTTTAAAAATCTACACAAAATGGATTTTTTCTTTTTAGCTGTCTGGCTTTTGCTCTTTGCACTCCTGATATCCTGGATGCCTCTGCAGAGCAGCGCGTCTGCTCCTCACTGTTAGCAGCTCTGGCGTCCTAGGAAGAGTCCCCTTTTCTGAGCCTGGATTCTGGGCCAGGTATTATAAGAGATTTAATATGTGACCACTCCTTTGATCTTCCTGGTGACCTTCTGAAGCAGGTCCTATTATCATGCCCATCTTACACAGGAAGAAAAAAGACTCAAAGAGGCCATGCCACCCGCCGGGTAAGTAGGAAAGCAGGGAGCACTGGGCCCCGGAACCGAGCTCTGAGTCAGTTTGGCAACCTGAGCCAGGTAGCATTGGATTGGACCAATCAGCTCTCCTCCACTTAGCCAGTTCCTTATTTGTGGCTGTCTGCACTATTTTCATCTGTTTGCTATTATAAATAATGCTGCATAAATGTGTGTGTGTGTGTGTGTGTGTGTGTGTGTGTGTGTGTGTGTGTGTGTGTATCTTGTATCTAACTACAAGAATGAGTCTATGGGGGAAATTCCAAGCTATGAATAGATGGGCTAAAGGGTTTGTGCGTTTCAAAATTTGATATTATCACCAAATTGCCCTCCGAAGCAGCAGCATCGATTTATACTCTTCGCCGTTAATGGATGAGCGGTTTGGCAGGAGCCTCTGCTGAAGCACATGCCCGAGAATATTCTAGGAATACTAGGGAGGGGAGCACAGGCCACTCTCCTTCACAAGCCAGCCCCCCGTGCTTCAGTTGTGCTCTGCCTACCTCAGGAGCACTCCAGCTAACTGGCATAGGGGTCACCTCAAATCCAAGATGGCGCCGAACCACCATGAAGTCAGGATGTGCGGGTGCACAGCAGTGATGGACCAGGCCCTGTGTCACCCCTCATGGAGCCTGGTCTTCCTGCATCTGGGAGGGTCACAGAGACTGAGGAGGCCACAGAGCAGGCACCAGGACTGCAGCCCCAGCCCTGCCACGGCTTGCCCCATGACCATAGCTAATTGTCACTCCCCGGTGCCTCAGTCTTCTCTATAACATGGGAGGGGGACGCTGAGTGGTGAGTGACCCTTTTTCCAGTCCTATCCTTCTAGTATTCTAGAATAACACTGGAAGGGATTTTCCAAAGAGCTCTTTTAGCCTTGGGTGTTCCAGTGCAGCACCAGAAGATGCTGAAATCTGTAGACCCTGAAGCCAGATTGCTGGGTTCAAAGCCCAGCTCTGGTCATGTTAGCCCACCCAACCTCCCTGACCCTCGGGTCCTCCCTCCAAAGGCGGGAATAAAAATAGTTAGATGAGAGGGCTTTGGGGGAATTCAAAGAGATAATGTATGCACTGTCTTGTCCATAATAACCTTGTGTCAGCAAGTATGAGCCTTGGCTACGGCTGCGAGCACCAGTACTGCTGCTGTCACTTTCTTCTTCCCTGTGGCACTTGGAGGGAAGAGCCCCGAGGAGGGCTGGCTTCTAGAGCCTAGCTAGTTAGCCGGGCTTAAAGCATGGAGCTGCCTGGGGTGCCCTGAGCCTTGAAACCCTTCTGTGTTGTGTCCCACGCTCGGTGAGGTGGCGAGATGTGTTTGCGTTGGCAACTCTGTTCGTGAACGGCATGGGGGTCACTGAGAGAGGGGGGTTAGACATGCAGTAAGCCAGACACACCTTTGAGAAGACACCGAGAGACCTTCTTGCACTGCTCTAGGGGAAAAGCAAGATTTGGGGGAACCTACAAACAGGGCCAAGGCTGCCTTGGGCACCTAATAGCCAGTGTCTTTGGCAAAGAGTTGTGTTCCCTGAATCTCACTTACCTCATCTCTGGAATGGGGCTAAGAGCTGCTTTGCTGGGCTGTAGTGACGAAGAGCACGGAGTAGCATTGCCACAGTGGGTGTAAACACTGCTTCTTGCTTTTATTCCTGTCCAGGCAGTCCTGTGCTAAGAGCTGTGGCCAGGGCACTGTGGCACTGGGTGGAAGAGGCAGACCCAGCTCCTGCCCTCAGGTACTCTTAGTCTGAAAGTGCCACGGGTTCTGCCCTTGACAATGCCTTGGTCATCATGGTCAGTCTCTCCACTCTGAGGCAGGTGGAGTCTCTGTTCAGAGTGCGGTCCCCCAGCCAGCAGCGGCCTGTACGATCTGGTTAGAAATGCCGGGTCTCAGCCTCACCCCTCGGTCAGCAGCTGTGCCGTGAGGTCGTCCCTGGGTGATTCCTGTATGCCAACACCTCCACAAAGCCTGGTGCACTGCACCGATACTTCAGGGTCATCCTGGATCTTCCCTCTCCTGAGTCAGGAAGGTGACGACAGAAGTGGCTGGAGATTTGAGGTCACCGGTGTGAGACACAGGTACCTACTCTTGCTCAACCCGTATAAGGATAGGAGACAGAGTCCTACCTCAGCAAAGCTTCCTCAAAGGTCAGCTCAGCGGGACACAGTCTCTTTCCTCTCTAGGACCTTTTTCTGTAAGTCCCCTCTTCCTGAGCTGTCCCCTGGAACAAGCCAGGGAGGCTGAGGCAGCAGGCGCTGCCAGCCAGTACTGTGGAGCACCTACCACCCAGCCAGTGCAGAAGGTATATTAAAGACATTTGCTTGATCCCACTTTAATAACCTGCCAGCCTGCACGGCCACTCGTGGCTCAGAAGTTGTGGAACAAGAGGGCCATTTCTTATTATTTTTAATAAAGAGCCTTTTATAACCGACTTTGTCAGCGCTATTAACATGCTGTGTATTTAATAAGATGGTACATGGTAACAAGGGACCTGTCTTGTTACTTGGGTGCTGGGGGAGTGGGAGCCGTGGGCAGTTCCGTTTTCCCAGGTCCTGTGCGCCCATGCAGGCAGTGTGCTAAACACAGGTACATACACACCGGCACATGCAGATACATGGGCTGGAGGGGAACAGGTGGGCCCGGACACACAATTGCAAATGCACACCCACACACACACGTTAAAGGAAGTGCATGTACTCGAGCACATGAACACGGTTTCCCAGCCTGTGGCTTCAGTACCAGCAGAGAACAATAGAACGGTTCTGAGTCAGAAGGCGGAAGTGAGGGGGACATGACTCTGATGGGCTGGGAAGAGGGTGGTGGCCACCTGCGTGAGCCAGGGTGGCAAGGAGAGTGGCAACCCTGCCTGCCTCCTCTCTCAGAGATGGTCCTTTCACCCTTAAGGATCTGTTTATGGATTCATCTTCAACCCAAGACACACATTTGCACACACACACACACACACACACACACACACACATGCACACGCAAACACACATGCACAGGAAAGCACAGAGCAGGGTGAGGGGACAGTGCCAGCAGGCCCTTGCAGAGTGGTACGGTATGCCTGGTCCTCTTCTAAGTCCTGTGCAAGCATCAAGTTTCTCAGGCTCATCCTCCTCTTCCTGGGGGTCCAGGACAAGGCTGTCTTCTCATCCAAGGGGACGGCTCATGAGGGCGAGGGGCCACCCATCTGTGGTTGTCCCATCTGTGCAGGGTGGGGACACAGACTTCCCAGCTCAGAGCCTCTGCCCCACTATGGCTGCTGCCCTTCTAAAAGCAGCAGCAGAGGAAGGAACTGAGAGGAAAGTGCTGATGACTCGGACCAGGTAGAAAAGGAGGTCGGGGAGAGAAGGCAGCCACGGGGACCTGCGCTGGGCTGACTCAGCCCGGCTGCCCCAGTGGGGCCTGTGTGACTGTACCTGGCCTTTCTGTCAACCTGGGAGGGAGGGATCGGTGGCCTCTTTTCTACAACGGAGGCCTGGGGAGTTGTGCCATGTGATCCCTGGGATACCCTGAAGCAGGTGTCTGCCAAGGTCTCACGGTCCCAGTGGGCACAAGTTTTGAAGCTCCTCCATTTGCAGTGTGGCTGGCTCCTTTGGCCACCAGGCCACGAAGGCTGGTGGTGCCTGGGGCTCCTTTGTGGGTAGAGCTGGCCATAGAACAATGGGTCAGCATCTCCCACAGAACGCCCCATGTTGGGTGACTGGCAATGAGACACCTGTCCACCTCTCGTCCTGAGGCCTGCACAGAATAGATAAGAACAGCTCTTTGCAGAGCAGCGCTGAGCCAGAATGAAAAGTGGGGCTGGTATGAGGTGGGCAGGGGGTCCGTGAACAAAACTGCCGATGACAACCTTTGCAAGGACAGGTGTGGCAGTCCCGCTTCAGATCTATAAGCCTTGGAAATTAGGGTCTGTGGGGTTCCTTCTGTGCGGCTGTTTTTGTTCTGGCCTCTCTGCTCCACGCAGCTTTCTGAAACTGTCATCGAATGGGCTTCCCGAAGGAGACGTCGATATTGCCTAGTAAAGACAAAATGGTGAATGCCTCTGCCTTCTTGGGGGCAGATGGGGAAAGATCGACATCTTAATAGCTGAAGTCAGCGTGGCAGTGGGCAGCAGGGTCCCAGACAAAGGCCTCAGGTCCCTATGCCTGCCCCCACCCCCACTGGCCTCCCTCTGCCTGGCTGTTTTCCTGCCTCTTGTTCAGACTCGGCCTCATGCATGCTGGGCCCGCCAAAAGGTCAGAGGCTCCTGCCTGCCTGGCTGAACTGGGGTCTTGAAGTTTAAAGGGGCCACGAGAGATGTAGATTCAGGGAGGGGCATGGAAGGGTGCAGCGGCACTGGGAGGCGAGAGGGGACCCTAGGTCCAGGGAAACAGGCCCTGGGGTCTACAGCAGCTGCATGGCTCCGGGACTGTCAGCACTCAGCCTCCATCTCCTGCTGCCATGCTGACCTACTTTCTTGCCTCCTGGGCTTCCCACTCTGTCTTCTAGGTCTAACCATGGCCCCTCCCCCTCCCTCCTGAGAGAGCCAGTAAGGATACCCTCAGGCATATCCTCAGGACCCCATTATTGCTGCAGGCCTGATAACACATCTCTACCCAAGCTTGGCTGGCCCAGCAGGTCTCAGATAAAGGAAAGGAGACAATGGCCAAGAATATGCTTTGTAACAGAGCATGGATGCTCTCCCCGCACTGCCAGGCCAATGTTAGAATGGTGCTGCGACCCTTGTTTTGAGCCAGGCCTGGGCTTAGCAGTAGACATAAATGTGTTTTCGCTTCATAGCCCTAAAAGGGAAAATCACCAATCTTTTTCTTTTTATAGAGAGGAGAAGGAGTCTCAGAGAAGTGAAGTGACCAGTCCAGGACCACACACTGCCAGGCGTTGAGTCAAAGCGGGGGTCCAGGCTGCTGGACTCTGCACTCCCAGAGCTGTGGCCTCTCCAGCCATCCGGAGCCTGGAAAGCGTGGTGTCTCACCTTGCCTCTCTCCTCCCCAACTAGGGGTGGCTGCCCTCTCTGAGGTCACCTGTCCCTAGACCCAGACTGGCCTGCTTACCTCCAACTATCCCTAGACGCACTGTCCTTTGCTCCTTCCTCAGAGACTCAGGAGTTTCTCTTTGCTGGAAGTTGAATAATAATGACAGTCTCAGCGAGACGCCAAAATTACGGCTTCAGATTTTGCCCCCACAGCCCCTGTCAGGAGCAGTGATACATCTTCAGGATCAGCCAGGTGCCCACTGCCATACATCATGGCCCCAGCCCAGGGGACAGGCGGGGGGGGATGGGTTGGGAAGAGGCAGGTCTGACCTGGGCTCTTGAGGCCAGCATGAAGTACCCAGGAAGGCTGAGGGGCCGATCTCTTGTTCCTCTGCTAGCCTGTGGATGGGGCCATAAGAACCCCTCTGGCTGCCAGCCCTGTGTAGACTTCACCTCTCTCAGCCATCCCTGGAGCATGGACAACTATAAGAGGCAGTGCAGGAGGCCCCTAGAATCCATACTGAGGGGTCAGCCAGACCAGCTGCAGCCTAGTCCTACCGTTTGTAGTAGGCGGTGGGATGTTTCTACCTACAAGTAGAGGCACCCAAAAGTCATTTGTTGAATGAATAAGAAAGCTGGTACTTACACGTTGCTTATTAGTTTAATCTATTCAATAGCCGCATGAGGCAGACGTTCCTATTGCCCTTGCACAGATGGGAAATAGAGATAAAGACAGACTAAATAACTCACTCAAGGTCAAGTTGCTTAAATAAGCTCATAACTGGCAGAGCCGGGGCACAGGCAGAAGGATCTCACTCCGAAGCCTGAACTCTGAGCTGCTCTGCTACAACGTGGTCCCTGTGGCTCCCTTGGGGCTGAGCAGGACACTGAGGGCACAGACCCCAAGCAGGGGTGCTGAGGCTGCTGTGTCCAAGTCCCACAGCCAGAACAGCTGAGCAAAACACAGTATTTTCTCATGATTCTGGAAGCCCTTAGTCCAAGATCAAGATAAGGCCCCTGTCTTTGGCTTGTGGGCGGCCACCTCCTCCCCGTCCTCACATTATCTTCTCAGTTGCATCTGTGTCCAAATCTCCCGTTGCAAGAACACCAGTCGTCTTGGCTTAGGGCCCACCATAATGATCTCATTTAACTTTATTACCTCTATAAAGGCCCATCTCCAAATATAGTCACATTCTGAGATGATGGGGTGAGGATGCCAACATAAGGGTGGGGGGCAGAGTTCAACCCATCGAAGGGTCTCAGAAAATAGTGTGGGAGGGGAGGCTGGAGGGCTGGCCCAAGTTCCAATGCTACTGGTCTTTGCACAAAAGTGATACTTCTAGACAATATCTGGAGGGTGAGGCAAGGCCCTGTGCTGGAAGATGAGGCTGTGACGAACAGTTCTTATATGGAACCAAAGTCCCCCACAAATGCCCATTTGACAGTTGACAAGGTAATATTAGTGGTGGGCTAGGGAGATAGCTCAGTGGTCTAAGCACCTGCCTGACAAGCGCAAGATCCCAAGTTCAATCCCCAGTACTGAATGCCATGCCAGCCCCAGACTACCAGGAGTTCCTATGCCAGCCCTAAAACTGGGTGTGGTGGCGTACACCTGTAATTCTACCTCTAGGAAGGCTGAGATAGGAGTATCACTATGAGTCTTAGCTGCACAGTAAGACCCTAGGCCAAATACATAAAATAAAATACAATAAAAAGTAAAATAAACATATCTTCACAGAGAGCTCCAAGCATTTTCTAAATCCATATTGAAAATCTCAAAGGACATGGCAACCTTGGATGGGTTGTGTTCCAGCAGGCAGAGCCTTAGACAGGGAGCTTGGCAGGGGCCACATATGGCCCAGCTCCACCAGATCAGCTGCACCAGAGGTTCTTACCTTGCATGCGTTCCTCTGTACAGTGGCACTAAAGATTCTTTCCAATCTGAGGGCCCAGTATGTAGCTTCCTTTACACATATTGGTCTGTGTCCTGCTCACTGTATTCAGGATCTATGGCTGTATAGTAAACAACTCCCAAATCTAGAAGCTTAAAACAATATACACGATGGATCAGGGATGAAGGTGTAGCTTAGCAGGGTCCTTTGGCTTTAGGCTTCTCCCCAGGCTGCAGCTCCCTGGAGGCTCAGCTGGGGACAGTCCTCTCCCTAAGATAGTGTCCGCGGTGCTTAGCAAGACTCAGTAGCTTGTCCTCTGGGCCTGAGAACATCAGGTCCTCGTAAGCAGTTGTCTAGTGGCCTCCCTCAGTCCCTTGACAAAAGGCACAGACCCAGGGAGGCTGGTCACATGAGGCTGTCTTCTTCAGAGCCCCAAGGGACAAGGTCAGAGACAGGGTCAGCGGGAATGAAGTTACAGTCCCTTGTGATTTAATCTTGGGAGTGACATCACTCTCCCTATGGTAACCATTAGGAGAGAGTCCCCAGGATAAGCCCACACTCAAGGGGAGATCACACACACACAGGTGATGGGAGTCCTGGGGGCCATGTCAGGAGCACCATGCTTTCTCCTCTTTGTTCACTTGGCTTCCATGGGTCATCAGGGGTGAAAGTCCCACCTGGCTTCCTATTGAACGGTGTCCTATTGAAGAGGGTTAGAGAGGTGGAGCTGTGGCACAGAGAATGGTCAGGGTGATTTAGGCCAGCTAAAGCCTCCCTGCCATTGATAATGGAGTTGCTTCAGCCTCCTGATCAGGCAAAGAGCTGGGGAGAAAAGACCATGTATGAGATGCCCGGCCTCAGTCTCTTGTACTCCATACCCTGTGACCTCCTGTCCTCCAAGCCTGAGTGACAGGAGTTCTTGAGGATGACAAGATCCTGGGGACTCTGTGTGGCATCTATTCTGTGCAGCTTCTGGATATTCACGCCTTACAAAAGAGGAAAGCAAAGATGGTCTTTGTGTAAGGGTAGCTGGAGTCTTCTCCAAGGGGGAAGGATGCTGTGGTTCATTGTGGGGAGTGATGATTGAGTTAGCATTTACCTTAAATCTCAGAGGCTTTGGACATTGTCTTAGTTACGTTTTACTCATTGCTGGGACAAATACCCAACAATCAAAATGAAGGAAGGAAAGGTTTATTTAGATCACAGTTCCTGGAGGTTTCAGGCCATATTCGGACGGCTCCAAGGCAGAGAGGCACAACAAAGAGAGCAGCCAGTTCATGGCAGCGGAACAACAACAAAATGATGACAGAGGGGGCTGGGCAGATAGCTCTGTGGCACAAGTGCCTGCCTGGCATGTGCAAGGTCATGAGTTCAAACCATGGTCCTGCAAAAAAAAAAAAAAAAAAAAAAAAAAATGGTGACAGAGGCAACCGACCAATCAGGACAGCAGAGCAACACTGTGAGTCTGTCTCTCTGTCTCCCTTTATATTACATTCAGGCTCTCTGCCTCAGCCTATCCATCTTAGGCCACACCCATAGTCCCAGAAGGACTCAGGCCCATAGTTTCATCAGTACTAAAACACATAATCCCAGTGGATCATGAGTCAAGTCTCAAGCTCTAGAAGTCCCCACCCCATGATTGCATGAGGCTCTGGGGGGACAACTAGACATAAACCATCACAGACATGGACTTTTCAGCAATGCTGAAACTGCAAGGACTTTGGCAACTCTTAGAGATGGGCTAAATGCCTTGTGTACAGGGATGTGCATGAGGCTTCGGGGACTCCAGGGGCAGAATGTTACAGCCTGTATCTAGACATCCTCCCCAAGCCCCATGCAGCCATAGGGGAGGCTGTGTGGAGGTGTCTGGATCTAGAGTGTATGAGACACTGGCATCAAGGATGTGATGCTGGGAGTGGTGATCCTGGATGCTGATCCTGGTGTGGTGCTGGGGCTAAGGGTGCCCCAAGCTGCTTGCATGCAGTCTCCATAGATGAGAAGGGACAGAACGAGGGCTGCTGCTTCACTACTTTGCTGCTGCCGCCTTCTGCCTGCCTGCTTTGCTGTGGACTGTTTCCCCTTTGTGACACTGCTCTTCCATGCACCCTGTCTTGGAGCCAGCTATGGACAGAAGCCTCTACAAACCACTGGCCAGACTTTCTCCTTTAACCTTGGCAAAGGCATATTTTGTCTCTGCAATGAGGAAAGCAGCTAAGACCCATGCTTGATGAGACGCTTCAAGGAAAGAGAGTGTGTGTGGGTTTTCTCATGGCTGAGATCAAGGCTTGGCAGCTACAACTAAAAGGAGGGGAGGTTTCATGTGGCTCATGGCTTGAAGGTATTCAGTCCATGGTTAGCTAGCTCCATGCCAGAAATGGCCCAGTAGAAGTCAGAGAACAAAGAGAAGGGGGAAGCGGAAGAGGGAGATGCACCCTCCAGGTCTTGCCTCCAGGGACCCGCCTCCTCCAGTCACACCCCAGCTCCTAGCAGCACCTTTACCTACGCGCACGCAACCACAGATCAACCCACCAATAAGCATGGCGCCCCATGACCCCATCACCTTCCCAGAGCCTCACCTCTGGACACAGCAGGCTTGTGGGGAACATTCTGGATCTACCCATTACATTGTTCATCTCCAAGTTCTTGCCTTAACTGACAGGGAGGCTGTGGTAACATAGAACGTGGGAAGCAAATGCCCCGGATGTCCCTGAGAGCTGCCTGATGAAGATGCACTCACCAGCTGAACTCCAGCCATGTCCTTTGAGTCAGAAAATAGTGCCTCACTGTTCTCCAGTCCCAAGCAGGGTCACGGTGGGCGTGGAGTCAGGGTGAGTGTTGGGGAGGGGCAGGGTTCCAGGAGACCTGCGGGAGTCTTGCAACTCCACAGCCCCGGGGGCAGACGAACAGCCTGAGTATTTATTCAGCGCCAGCCTTTCCTCTCCTTTTACTCTGGCCACCCTGTTCCTGTTTCTGTCCAGCTTGATGGCTCTCACTTCTCCCCAGGACCTGATGTTTGTGCGTACAGTGAGCAAATCAATGAATGGATTCATCAGCGCTGCACTGGGTGGCACTCTGCTTCTCCTTTAAGACTCAACTCAGAGTCTCTTCCTCTCTGAAACCCTGTCTGTTGCCTGGGCAATGGGGGGGTACCCCATCGAGCCCCCTGCCGCACCCACCACAACCACTGCACACCCATAGAGATGCTGTGGGGCGCTGAGCATAAACCAGAGCTCCAGAGTGGTCCTGGCTGTGTCCGCATCCTCCTTCCAGTGCCTATGAGTTCTGAGCCCTTGGCCAACTTGCTGGGCTTTTCCCTTCCCCTTATTGGTCAATGGGGGCCCATAATATTTGTGTTGTAAAGATTAAAGGCATCAATACATATTAGCACTAAGGATGAGGCTGAATAGGTAGTAAGTGCTCAAGAAATGTTGGCTATTTCTGGCATCTGCCCACGCATCACCCTCCACTGTAATCATGTACCTAATTAGGCAGAGTCTGGTCTACTTGTTTCAGTGCCACATCCTGGCACTCCATAGGCTGTACATCCTGCCGTTCTCTTAGGGACCCATTTTACCTAAGGAGGGTAGAAAACCCTTGAACCCCGAGACCAGCCTTGTGACCTCCCACCTCCTCTTCTGTGCACCCCCAACTCCTGCTTGGCACATACAACCCCTGCTCTGGAGGACTGTGGGTCCCAAGATCCCCTGCGCCCCCCTCATTAATCTTGATTAGGGAGCCCCTTGCATTGGAGTTCATTTTCTTGTAGATGTCTATCAGTCTTGTTGCAGGGAACCTCTCCCGAGCTAATGAGGAGTCATAGTCTTGCTGAGCTATTACTTAGCTAATTAGTACACAGACTTCAGGGGTGGGGCAGAGAAAGGTCAGAGAAGATATCAGCAGAAAGAGGGAAAGCTGTTGTTTCCCAAGGGTCTGGACAGGCAATGCAGAGGAGGGGGGACACTGGCCAGGAAGTCAAGCCAGGGAATGGATGGTCCTGGGCACCCCTCCCTGCAGCCAGCTCTCCCTGTCTAGGTTATGAAAGGCTCTGACCTATGGCTCTGATGCCACACCCTGGTCAGGAGGTGCAGCAGCCAGCTGGGAAGGGCCTGGGTAGGTATCTTGGTTACTTTTCTCTTACTACTTAGACAAAATACACCCAGCACTGAGGAAGGAATGGTTTATTTATCTCATAGTTTTGTGGAGGTTTCAGTCTATTCCAGGCTGACTCCAAGGTATAGTAGCAGAGGCAAGAGTTCATGGTGGCAGACCACGGCCACAGTCACCAAGAGTGAAAAGGGCCTGGCAACAGAGAGCAAGCTCTTTCTCTCCCTTAGATTGGGTGCAGCCTATCTGCCCTAAGCAGGAGTAGCACTCATACCCATAATTCCATGGTCCAGCATTGGATCATGAGTCAACCATAAACCCTAGAAGCCCGCCCTACAACTGCATTTAGGATTTGGGGGCCATCTACACACAAACTATAACAGCAGGAGGGTGTCAAGGTCAGTCTGGACTCCTAGAAGCCAATGCCTTCCTAGCAGTGGCCAAGCTTCTGCTGATGCAGGCTGCTTGCTGTGACACTGGCCCTCTCCTCATTCTCTGTCCTGTCAAAGAAAACCAGAGCTGGACAGCAAGGCAGTACATGCAGATTTGATTCAGGCCTGCAGCACTGGCGAGGAGAGCTTAGTGGAGAGCCGGCTTGGCTTTGCACCGAGTGCGACAAGTGGGAATTCACGGGTGATGGGGTCAGCGAGTGGAAAATTACCAGGAGGAAACACCAGAGGCTAAAGGAACCTGCAGAGTTCCTGCTGAAGGCAGGCTGTGGTGAGCAGACACCGCCTGAGGGCCGGCAGAGATTAGGGAAGCCAATCAGGTATTAGACATAGAGGGTGATCAGATCTAGAAGATGGGGGCATCTGCCTGAGCCAATCTAACAGGGGTTTCGCTAAATCTGGATTCTACCAGGAAGTACATCGATGAGCCTAAGAGGAGTTTCAGGACCCGACTGAAGTTTGATCAAGCACAGAATCTGCTCTTCAGCTCAAGATTCAAATTCTGAAGGGTAACATGACACAGGTTTGTAATGCTAGCACTCTGGGAAGGCTGAGGCAGGAAGACTGCAAGTTTGAACCCAATCTGGGCACCTGAGAGACTGAGAGACTGAGAGATTTCTGGAAACCCCTAGCCCCAAATAATAAGAAAAAATGGCTAAGGATTATAGCTCAGTGTGAAGGCCTTGGTTTAGACCACTAGAAAGACAGGCAGGCAGGCAGGTGGGCAGACAGATAGACAGGCAGGTAGGCAGGCAGACAGACAGACAGACAGAGAAAGAAAGAAAGTCATGCCTAAATTTAAGACTGCAGCATTTATGTCTCTAGAGAAATGGCCAACAGGAGCAGAGGTGGAACTTACCTGGGTCCTCACCTTGAGAATCTCACAGCCCACAGCCAGGCCTCGGCCAAGGCCAGGACTCCCCTGAGGATGGACCCATCTTTAAACTCCCTCCAGCAATGGCTAGCACGGTCCCTCTCCTCATGGTGCTGAACTGAGCCCCTGGGTCTTCAGCCACGCCACCCAGCCGTTGTCCTCCCGCAGCGCCTGTCTTCCCTCTCAGTAGGACTGTTGGTTGCTGATGCCCTCAGTGTGAGCAAGAGAAGGTCCTGGAGGGAACCTAGAGCCACTTGAGAGGTCACCTGACCTTCTAGTCTGGGGAAAAGAAGCCAGGAGGGAGGGGAGCCCCTTCATGGCCTTCGGGACTGTGTTGCTCACAGCTGGAAAAAGGCCTGCTAGGGTGCGGCAGCTCAGTGCAGTTGTGTGCAGGGTACGCGCCTGGGGCTCTCTCTGAGCAGGGCTGGCTCCTGGCAGCTCTCAACAGCACTCTGCAGCCCAGGGCCATCTCATCCCCTCCACGGCCACTCCCTTACCTAAGGGCCTATCTTCAGCCCATCTTCCCTGACCCCACTGCAGAGGAAGGCAAACTCCATCCGGAAGTAGATGTGTGCAAATTGGATTTGTGTCTGTGGGCAGAAGTCACCATTCTTCATCTCAGCTGTCACCTCCCTCTGAGACAGAACTGCCTCTCCAGATGGCACCAGTCCTGCACAGCTTCCCCTTGCTGGGATGAGGGCTCAGTCACCTCCATGGGTTCCCTCTTGGTCATCTCTGTAGTCACTCAGTTCCAGTCATGGGCACCCCTTGGTGGCCACCTGGCTGGTGGCCTCATCTTCTTTCACCCCCTCCTGCATCATGATTCTTTCCAGGGCAGCCAGAAAGGCCTTTCAGAGACACAGGGCTGGGGGAAGCATGGTGGTAGGGCACTGGCCTGAGTGCACAGAGGCCTGAGTTCCAGCCTCAACATTGCTGAATGACCGAGTGAAAGAACGCCTACCAGACTGTGCCTTAGACTCACACCTTGCAGCCCACCCTGAACACAGGGCTGGGCAAAGCAAGAGAAAGCTCAGTTCCAGGCTGGTCTCTGCCAACCAGAGCCCGCAGGGCTGTTCTCCCTGCAGGCCAGCTCAGCCTCCTGGAGGTTGCTGGGAAGGAGACTGGGCTCCCCTGCCCCACCCTTCTCTGAGCTCCTTTCAGAAGGACCCCTCTGTAACCCTCTCCACCTACCCACTGCCTGCAGACTCTGGCTTTGTGCTAAGTGGGGTAGAGAGGAAGTCTGCAGCATACCCTGGGGGGAAGGCACTCTTCATTCCTGGAGAAAAGTGACTGGAAGGGGTTGAACGTTCATTTATTCACTCACCCACTGAGCGATCATGAGCGAGAGGCCTAGTGCAATTTCCAGAGCTGGGAGCCAGCATCAGCCATCTGGTCAACCAGCATCTGTCCACGACTGCTGTTTGTGTCATTTTTCCTGGAAATTTCCTCTCCAGCAGCCACTACCCTTGTGATCCAGCCCCTCCTTACTCCTAGGTAGATGTCAAAACCAAACAGACTGTGACCAGGACACTGGGGACACGCAAACACCTGTGTTCAAAGAAGTGTTGTTCACAGAAATGACCTAGGAGCTCACCGACAGGTGAACGGATGAGCAAGACGGTGCGGTATGGTGTGGTATGCACACACCGTCCAAGGGAACAGTACTCAGCCGTAAACAGTAAGGCAATCCTGACACACACTGCCTCGTAAATGAATCCTGAGGACCTCCTGCTAAGCAAAACAAGCCTGTCAGGAAAAGATAACGGCTATACTGTGCTGCTCATCTGAGGAGTCTGGAAATGGAACCACGGATGGAGGCTGCCTGGGTAGCAGGGAGCGGCAGACAGGGAGTTTCAGCTTCGCAAGATGAGAAAGTTCTAGAGATTGATCGCGTGACAGTGGGGCTCTACTTCACGCTGCTGCATTGTTCACTTAGAGATGGCTAAGATGGCTCGGCTTATGGTTTGGGTATCTACCACAATCAAATTAGAGAGCGAGAGGGAGGGAGTTCCTCCTGCCACAGGCACCTGCTCGGGTAGGAGGCTCCTCGGCTCTGATC
Source organism: Myocastor coypus (assembly GCA_004027025.1). NCBI lineage: Eukaryota > Metazoa > Chordata > Mammalia > Rodentia > Myocastoridae > Myocastor > Myocastor coypus. The sequence continues at coordinate 3,838 of PVJA010000143.1, read as the reverse complement.
TCGTCCTCCGAGCCACCTCCTCTCCCAGTGCGCCCTCCCTGCTGTCCCTCAGCAGCCTGAGTGTGGCTGTGCCTCTTCTCTTCCTGTCACCCATGCCTCTGCTGACCGAGGTGGCCCTGCTAGCTTGCCTGGGATCTGTAATAAATTAGCAAGGAGATCAAGAGGAAAATCACTCTGGAGAGAAGAGGCTTCCGATTCCACGGCTGTCAGCCCGCATCTTCAGTTCAGTCTTGCTGGGTCCCACGCAGGCCGCCTCTGGCTGCCTCCCTGTCCCTTATGGACAAGTGAAAATAACCAGTGTCCTCCTGGAGACTGCTGTGTCCCCGCTACTATGGCCATGACCCTGCCTGCCTGCCCACCTGCCTGCAGGCCCTGCCTCTACCTCCCCACAGTGCCTGGCCTCTCCCTCCCATGGCACTGATTTTGCTCCTTCAGCCCCTCCTGGTCTTGGGCCCCTGAGCCCTGTGCTCGCCCTGTTATTTTCGCCACTGTAGGAGCTCTGAGTCCCGCTGGCCTTTCCCTCCCGGCTGCCAAGTTCCTTCCACAGGCCTGGGCCTGAGAACCCTGGGGGAGACGAGGTTTCCAGCTGACTCCTGGGGTGCATCTGAGAGTGCCTGCCTTTGTTCCTGACTACCCTAGCCTAGGGCATGAGGTCCAGAGATAAGAGACGGGCAGGCCACATCCTTGACCCCGGTCACTGGCCATCAGAGAGCAGGGATTGCTATGAAATCGTCATCGTCCACTGGACACTTCCCCACAGAGCTCTCGGCTCTTCTCTTGAGTTCTGCCTCTGGGGCCAGGCAGATGAAAGCCTCCCTCTCTCTGCCCTGCCTAACCACGATGAAAGCACCCGGCCCAGGATTGTAGGGATGGAGCTATCAGAGATGCCATCAGCTAGGCCTTGTGTCGCACTTTCAGTCAGCAGCCCGGCAGGCCACAGGACAGCACAAGTCCCACCCAGGCGGAAGGGGGAAATCTCAAACGGACAGAGCATCACACAGGGGCCGCCTGGAGGAAAGCCTCTCCGGCTTCCCTCACGCTCCGCTCCTCCACTTAACCTTGCAGGTCTGCTCTTTATTCACCAATATGCAGGCAAGTCCATTCTACCCCCGATCCTGCCAGGTCCAAAGGTGAGAATGATGGCAAGTGCCAGCTGCGGGGAGGGGATCAGGGGCAGTGCCCTCTGCTCCGGGATGGGCGAAGACGCCGCAGCACCTGTTGCATCCATTGTCCACATTACTGGACTCGGCCTGGTGCTGTCGCCAACATGCTCGGGGTGGGAGGCTGGGTAGGAATGCCAATCAGCCTCTTAGGGTGGCACGGTACTGCTTCAGAGCCCATTTCAAATTCTTCATGATATTTGATCTATAAAAAAAAAAAATCTCAGGGAGCATACAGGGAAGACACGATTAACCCTCTTTTATGAATATAGATGCCGAGACCCCGACACGGCAAGGAACATATTCAAGGTCACATAGCTGATAAGTGGTAGAGCTAAGGTGAAGACTCGGGTCCTTTTTCTTTTTCTTTTTTTTTTTTCTGGAAAGTTGGCCAAGGCTCTGCGCTGTTCTCAGAAACCCGTGAAAGCATATGAGCAGGGCTGGGCATGGTGGCACATGTGGCTCTTCACCTGTCCGCCGTGGCGTCTGCGGCCAGATGAGCTAATTACCACGCTCCCTCGTCCTCTCCCCGAGCGTTCCTTCCGGAGTGACCCTACACCGTGGCTGAGCACCTCGTACATATTTATATGCTTGCATGTGTGATAAAAATAAAACCGCTTCACACACCGCTGACATGCAGCCACTCAGGGTGTGAAATATGGGGTTGACCAAACTGCTGCAGGGAGCGCACCGGTAGAGGCTGCAGCCCTGCCGACTTTGCAGGGGGCGGCCTGACGGAGGCGGATGGGATCTCAGTAGTGTTCGGTGGTAAACATCTGACCTGGAGCCGTGAAGACCCTTGGCCTCTGAGTGCCCGTAACAGCGGGAGTTAATTCTGGTGGCACTGCCTAAAGCAGAGCATGGGGCTTCATCATTCACCCTTCACGTGCTCCTCCCCAACTTACGTCCTGAGAGTGCCTGCGGGCATTAGGGGGCTACTGCCCCTGCTACCCTAAGTTCTGGTGTGTCCTGAGTACTCCACTGCCAGCCCTTTCATTTTGAGATAAGGCCTTCTTGTTAAGTCTCACGCTTGCCCAGGCTGGCCTCTAACTGGTGACAGTCCTGCCTCAGCCCCCCAGAGGGGTAGAGTTATAGGTTTGAGCCGCTGTAGCTAGATGCCCCTTCTTCCTTGGGGGAAGTCCGCAGAAGCTTCCACGAGCTAAGTTCTCAGTGCAGGACCAGCAGCGTTGCCATCGGTCCAGTCAGAGCAACCATAGGTGAGATAAGAACCCAACTATCCTGGCCTTCATTCCCTGCCTCGGTGAGCTTTTGGTATTTGGACTGTCCGGATTGCCCAGTCTGCCCCTAGCTAGATGGAGACTTCGGCCCCCTCCTCTCCCTACACCCCCACCCCCACCCCCATCCCCACTTCCCACGGTTCTCCCAACTCCCTGAGGCAAGCACAGAAGCCGTGGGAGCCAAGAGAAGGCATCTGCTACAGAGTTCCTGAACTCCCCACAGCTAAAGCTGAGCCTGGCAGCCGAGAGCTGCAAATCAGCCAGTTTGGGCTTTGCGTGGGGGCGGGGCAAGGAGGAGCGACTGGAGGGGGAAGGGCACTTCCGGCAGGGGAACGGCAGGAACCAAGCTCTACAATGAAAAGGAGCGCCCAGCAAGGGCCAGTGTGGAGTGACAGCCTCTTGAGCCCATCTGGGGGCGCTGGCGGCAGTAGCTGGCCTTGGGAAGCAGCGAAGGAGTCCAATCAGCTTATAGTGGTTCTACCCGGGGGCTCCGGGTGTAGACAGGCTGTGCTCCATGGGCAGGCTTAGGTACCAGGCAATTAGGTGCTGTCAGCGGTCCTGTAAGCTACACTTTGCCTCCCTCACATGTCGAGGCCTGGGGCAGTGCTTGAGGTCTTTTGGGGACCTGGGCAGAAGCCTAGTGAGCCTCTGAAGCATCCGATGCTAGTGTGGTGCTGCCCACCAGAACCGCTGGCCTAGGGCCCCTGGTGTGATGCTGTCAGGGTTCTGGGGCCCTTGGACCTGTGCCACTCCAGGGCTAGACCCTTCTCTTTGTTCCCGGCCAGACTCCCTTACCACCCCCTTTGAGAGAGGAAAGATTCTCCTTGTGCTGCCCACAGCGCAGCAGGGCTCCAGAGAGACCCTGTGCCCAGTCCACAAGAGGTCAGCACAGAAGCCAGGGAGGGGCGGAAGCGTCAGGTGACTGGGATTGTTTTCAACAGCCAAGAGCTGGGGACTCCGCAGAGAGGAAGAAGGCTACCTTCCTTGGCAGAGATGTAAAGGCTGTGAACTCCAGGGCATAGGGACCCTTGGGCACCAGGAAGGGTCAGGTGAGCGGAGGGATCTAAAGTCCAAGGCATCTGCTCCCGAGATGGGCGCGCTGTGGGTCATTTCACTGTGCTAAGGCCAGTTTGCAGCATCCCTGGGCAGTCCTGCCTGCAGAGACCTCATCCAACTCTCGGCCTCTCCTCCCTGCCCACCCTGGCCCCAGCAGCTCCTCTGGAACTTGTCCAGGCTTGGCGTGTGTGGCTCTACCCTCCAAGTTAGTCTCTCCCTGGTCCTTCCCAGTGTTAGAGCTCACCTCCCCCAGAGAGCCAGGCTCCTGAGCCTGAGCTGAGTAGGGTGGCTTCCTTAGTCAGGGGCACGGGGAAGGAGAGAAGGAGGAGGAAAAAAGGAATAAGAGGGAAGGGAAGGGAGGGAGAGGGGAGGGGGAAAGGGAGG
>PVJA010000142.1:68879-223906 GCA_004027025.1 Myocastor coypus | reverse complement strand
TCAGTTTAGATTAATACATATAGTTATATAAGATTGATCAAACAATTAAACATTAACCTTTCTAAATCCACATTACTTTTTTTTTTCTTTTCCCCCTTCTTTTCTTTGAAAGTTGACATATTGCATATTGTCCTCACAATCATTCTATAGAGTGCAGTGTGTGGGCATGACCCACCTCCCTATTGATGTTGCATAGAAACAAAGAAAGAAAGAAAAAAAAAACAGGAAACAATATAATTCTCTTTGGACTAAGAGGAAGCAGATACATACACAGTCAAAGGTTTTGCAATTGCAGTGTGCCACCAGTGAAGCTTGTGATGTTGAAGGCTATTGAATCTAAGCCTCCTCAAGCTCATCTCACCAATCTAGCTCTGCGTTCCATGCATTGTAATTAAGGATTTTTTTTTTTTCTTGCTGGGTGGTCAAGGGCAAGTCGAAGCAAGACCTGTATAACTAAACATTCTTTTTTTTTTGTATCTTCCAGGGTCAAATCCCCTCAGGATTAAATTTGAGACCATAGACAGTACTTTGTAGAACTGTTGTTAGTGTCAGCCTTCGGGACGAGTCACGACCATTGCTTGGCCATTTTGCTTTCTGTTTCACTGAAATATTTTTGCAGAAAGCTTTTTGTGGTTAGCTCAATGTATTTAGCATAAAGGCCAATTCCAGTTATTTGTTTTGCTTATGTGAGCTTTATAGTCTATGCCTTATAAAAAAAATCAGTCTGTTCTATCGAAATTATCAAATCTGTGAATATAAAATTGTTCAGAATCTTTATTTTCCTTTAAATGCCTGTATAATTTTCTTGAGATCAGTAATTTGTTATTAGACATATATATGTGTGTATATATGTTTATGTAATTTATTCATATTTAAAAAGAAATATGGAGTTGATGTATAAGGGAGTGGTAGTATGTTTACATATGAGAGTGCTCCTAAGTTTGACCTCCCAAACTGCAAGTACTATACTAGAAATAATAATAATGTAATGAATGACAAGCATATCAATAAAACATTTTCAAATTTTATTACATTTTCTCTTTTCCTGTTTTTTATGCTACTTATTTTCTTCCATGATCCTTTTGTAATTGGTTTTCTTTTTTAAAATTTTTATTTATTTAATTATTCTTGTTTCAGAACTTTTGTTTGTTTGTTTATTTATTTTTATGGCCGGCTCAGCCTGCCCTGAGGGCAGGGCTGGCGCAGCATGTGGTGCCAGGTATTGAACCACGGTCCCTGAAGCTGCCTGCAGGCACTTTAGACCACTGAGCCATCCTGCCAGGCCCTGTAATTAGTTTTCTAAATTTGAATCTTAGATTATAGATTTGTTCATCTTTCCTCAGGTATAAATATAATTGCATATATTTCCTTTTTGTTTTGTTCCATAAATTGTTATGACTCATATTTATGTTTTATTTTATTTGTTTCAGAGGAGAGTATAAACACAGTGTCCAACTACCAAATTGTGCAGTCAAGTCTCCTGCATTTGGGAACATGTCAAGGGTCAGCACATCCTAAGTGCAAAGAATCAGACTCACCCTGGGAAACCCACCTTCAAGATCACGGTATCTCCCCTGCCAGATAAGATGATTTGTGTTAATATGGTTAGGAATTAAAATGTATTGTGTTATGTTATGTTATGTTATGTTGTGTTGTGTTGTGTTGTGTTAGTTAGTTAGTTAGTTAGTTAGTTAGTTTTGGTGGTACTGAGGTTCAAACTCAGAACTTTAACTTGTCAGGCAGGTGCTTATGCCACTGAACTCTCTCTCTCTCTGGCCTCTTGCTATGTTACTGATGGCAAATCAATAGGATATTTCTCTTTTTGATTTTTTTACTTTTTACATTTTATTGGTACATATTTACAAAATGAATACATTCATTGTGTGGCACTCATACATGTACATAGCACATCTTACTGATTTTTACTTCCCCTCTACTCCCTTTCCTCCTTTGCTCTCCTTCCTCTAGTCTCCTGATTTGCAAAACATCTGTCTCCTGGTTTTCTATTAGCTAACTTTTGCTTTGATACTTTATATTTCTTTTACAAGAGAAATCATGTAATATATAAACCTGTGTGACTTAATGTATTTTACTGAAAATTATTGTAAATTCTCAAGGAATTTGATTAATGTTAACTATAGCTATTTTTGCCAGAGACTTAAGATTCATTCAGGACTTTTTGATTTGAAATAAATACTCCAGATCAGAGTATAATTGCTATCATTATGTTGTATCCTGGGTGGTGTGGTGGAAAAACAGCATTCTGTTGTCTTCAAGTACATTTTTCTTTTGGTAGATCTATGCTTTAGGCGTACAACCTATACAAATGTTTCTTCCAGTATAGCTTCCACACATACACTAAACATGTTAAAAGAACTAAAATGATAACAATTATCTTCCCTAGTATCTCTGGGATGAGTTCTTGGTAATAATCTTTCTTCTCTAGATTAAACCTTTATATTATGGAGAAAGATTAGAGCTATTTCAGAACAGTTAATCTCCTTGCTTTCCAATGTCTCTACAGCTATAAGAGAACCAAGAAAAATCATGCAAAAATTAATTAAAGCAAAATTTAAAATTACTGTGAACAACTCTACTTATAAACTCAATAAGCTTCCCTTACTCTCCTTTGTGGTGGGTTTTCAAAACGTGAGCCCCACAAATGAGTGAGGATACTCTTAAAAGCATAGCTCCTAGGAATATTTTTAGTTCTTTCTTTCTTTCTTTCTTTCTTTCTTTCTTTCTTTCTTTCTTTCTTTCTTTCTTTCTTTCTTTCTTCCTTCCTTCCTTCCTTCCTTCCTTCCTTTCTTTCATTCCTTCCTTCCTTCCTTCCTTCTTCCTTCCTTTCTTTCATCTTTCTCTATTTTTTGTATCGATAATTGAACTCACAACCTAGCACTGGCCAGGCAGATGCTTGTGCTGCTGAACTATACCATGGAGAACAAGTTTATTCTAGAAGAAGTTAATGGTTAGGCCCTAGGTACCTGAAAAACTCACTATTTAATTTCCCTTACTGATTAATATCTCTGATAGCTTCTGCTGCAAATAACCAGAACTATGTGAGACTTTTGTATCTTCCTGCCTCTCCAGAATTTACTGAGTATTGGCCTCACCCCTATAAACACATAGCCTATACCCTCAATTTTCTGATTGGTTTTAGAATGTCCATTGATTCTCAGTTTGTCTATTTTTCCTTGTATAAAAATAAAATTGAGTGATATCTGAGATCTTTGTATGTTGATGCTATAGTCATAAGTAAAGCTATGGATTTTTAAGTACCCAATTTTATTATGTTCCAGTGGCCTTGAAAATGGGTAGTGAATAAGATACACATTGATTTAATTTTGCTGCTTTCTCAATCACATTATAATACTAACATTCATACAAGTTTCTATAAATGGTTCTGGAAACTAAATGCGGGATGGAGAATCCCTCAACAGAGAGAAAGTGTTCTTACAGACCATAGAGTCATGTCAGGATGTGGAAATGTCATGGTCCGTGACCAGTAAGTGATTTACAGGGATACCTACATCTAGTTGGCTGAGCTCTCTAGTATTTCCTAGTTGTTTATCAACTCTTTCGTGTTTCTTCTATGATATATCATTCCCCCCCACTATTCATTTTCTTTTTTTCTTTTTTCCATTTTCTTTTTCAAATAGAACTGTTATTGGACCTTATAATTTATATATGCTCTGTGTTCATGACCAAGTGAATATCTTCATTCTTTTTTTGCCCCTCAAGTATATAGACTATCTAAAGTATCCAATGGTACCTTGGAGAATAAAGCAAAGAGTAATTTCAAGCTTCTTATTGTTAATGTATTTAATAATCCCATTTCTAACGAGAGCTTATGAAGCATGCATTTTAATCTCACAAATTTATCTTTCTTTTAAAATACTACTATGTACATCACATTCGAAGCACAGAAAATATTAATCCAATAAGTCAATTGCACCCATTAAGCTGATGTTTATATTACTACTCTTCATATGACTTTCAAAAATATGGACTTTAAAAATATTAAAGAAAAAGTAAATTACCTAAAGCAGTACTGGTTCTTATGTGGTCCTGGACTATTTGGGGCCTGTGTAGGTGGTACAGCATATAGGCTAACAATGCTTGACAATAGTACTGTCAGAGTCTAATTTTGTCCACTGTTTCCTTAAGAATTTTGTAATGACTGCTTTCTAAAGAGGCCTTTGAATCTCCTCCAGAAATGCACCCATGGTTTCATTTCCTAAGCAGTTGTAGCTCACAATTTAAAAGAAGCAACAACTTGTTTCCCCCTTTTTCTCATGGCAAATTTGATCACTTTGTATAATACTGTGATTTACAACTATGGACCTTGACTAATTTGCCCTGAGATATTTAGGTTGTGTGACTTTATAGGCAACTACCCACATTCTATGAGCCCCCAGGGGGATTTAAGGAAATCAAACATTAAGTTTATTCTTTAATTTGGAAGAATGATTTCCATCAAACTGTATTCACTGGGTGTAAACTTATAAATGGACCTAAAAATATGTAATTACTTCAGGAAGACGAAGTGTAGCCTTATGGGTTAAAAACGGGATGGGTCAGTGGTCTAGAACGCCTGCTTGGGAAGGCTTGGGCAGCTTCAGGGACTGCAGTTCGATCCCTGGCACCACATGCTGTGCCAGCCCTGCCCTCGAGGTGGGCTGAGCCGGCCATAAAAATGAGTGAATAAACAGACAAAGGTTCTGAAACAAGAAAAATAAAATAAAATTAAAAAAACAAAACAAAACAAAAAAAAAAACTACTACTTGCTCATAGAAAGCTTTATTTATTTGTTTGCTGATTTGCTGTTGGTGGTGGTAGGGAGTAAACCCAGGGCCTTGAGCTTCACCACTGAAGCACATCCCCACTTCCATAATTTTACCTTAGGTTTTACTCATGGAATAAATTAGCTTTACAAGCTCTATCTTCATGAGCAATAATCTTGTATTTAACTATTCTACCTTTAAAACAAGAATGAACTCAGAAATACAAGTCTCAATGAAATTTTTTCACTGTACTTAATAAACATAAACTGCACGAAGAAGTTCCAAAACGTAAAACTGAATATGCTATCACGTGTTACACCAGGATTTCTAACCATAGAACAAATAGCTCAAATATCAAAGATCCAGTGCAAGAAACACTGCTTGGCGCCACAGCTCCATCTCATCACCTCCTAGAAGGGTCAGTTTGTCCTATTTGTTGACTTGTTGGTGGCCAGATGTGAGGGAACAGATTTAGCTAGTTTTCTTAAACCATTTCAGGGAGGGTAAAGGAAAATGCTTTTCAAAGGAAACATAATATTTATCAATGAAGACAAAATAGATATTTGTTCATTGATTTATGGGCTTATTAGTATCTATTTATTATTATTCAAGTACCAGCAGTTCAAGTACAATCACCCTTTTTTAACTTTTGTCCTTGAATTTGAAAGAACTTTACCAACTTTTTGGAGGCAGGGAGAAAGTTTCCAAGTTTTACTTGAGGCATTCAGTTCATTACACTACATTAGAGAGAATGTCACCATAAAATCAGTGCCAGTGATATGCAATGTGTCTCCAGCTGAGACTGTCCTCAAAGGGTCTCATTCTGTTTTGCCATGGAATGTTAGACTAAGCTTATAGACATCAAGAGCTCTAACCAGAAGCACACCTTTGCAGTGTTGAGCCTGAGTTGCTACTGAAGGTCATGTTGAATTCTTTAGTCACTTACCTACCATTAATACTGAAAGCACCAAGATTCCTAGATGCCAAGAACCTAACCCCAGAAGTTCCCTTCTCTTGCACTTAATCTTCTGTTACAGGCATTTAAAAGAGGCCTAAGTAGCACTGAAATAACTATGTTTTGGAAAGAAATGATCTTTGGTATGTGTAAGCAGATGATTCTATAAAATTCAAGAAATCTATTAAGACTCGGTGAATATTCCAGTTAACTCTCAAGTTTCCTGCTCAAAGTCACTTTTATCATGTCATGTGAAGGAATGTATATATTGTATGCTAATTTTTTTGAAATTGAGTCACTGGTCTGTATTACAGTATTACAAAATCTATGTGACAAGATGTAACCACATGCTTCTCACACCATCATATAAATGTCGTGACTTTAGCACCTAAATATAAAGGTCTCAAGTTACTTCTCCATAATGAATATCTCAACCCAAAGATTGAAACCTGAAATATTTTATTCTACTTCTCTTGGACTCAACCAAATGTCCTTTCATGTGACTGTTATTTCATTTTGATGTCATCAAATGACATTTCCGCATTACTATCTACCCTTTTAGGAGGCTGAGGAGGTCTAAACCAAACACAGCTACGGAAAATCTTAGCATACTCCTCTATCGCCCATATAGGCTGAATATTAGTAGTATTAACATATAACCCCTCAGCCACCCTATTCAACCTAACCATTTACATCATATTAACCATCTCATTATTTATTATCCTCTATACAAACAATAACCTTACCACACTATCCTTATCACACGTATGAAGCACCGCACCCCCTACCATTATCATCATCTTAATAAATTTATTATCCCTAGGAGGCCTTCCCCCTTTAACTGGATTCGCCCCTAAATGAATCATTATTCAAGAACTAATTAAAAATAATAATATCGTACTCCCCACACTTATAACAATAATAGCTTTACTAAGCCTATATTTCTATATACGATTAACATACTCAACAACCCTAACACTATTTCCAACTACAAATAACACAAAAACCAAATGAGAAATCTCTTGAAAAATTCCCCTACAATAATAGAAAATATTACTATAGTATAAAGATACTTTCAAAACAGTAGAAGAACCAAGAGCACCAAATGAAATAGCTGACAACACTAAGAAGCCATAATTTTAGCTTGTTATATGCACTCTCATCTTAAGGAAGATGAAACAAAATTCCTTGCAAATTGCATCATCTCTCACTGTGAAGGATCTCAGTGTACTGTGCTACATTTGTGCTTCCTTTAATAGACTCTGAAGCTAATTCTAGAAGATGAAGGTGGTAGTGTCAATATCCTTCCATCTGATACACTGAACAAAACAGATAAAACTTTTCCTGTTTGGTTTCACTGTCACTTTTCCCATTTGCTTTGACAGCTCTGGCATGGCATGTTTCCAATAACACTGTGTTATACAGCATCACCAGAATAATATTTATCAGTAGAGTTCTAAAATCTGAGGCTCACAAATGCAAATTCCTTTAGTACCTCAGGTAAATCAGATATCATTTGCAGTCTGTGACCAGAAAGTTCAATGCCTACCAGACACTAAGCGGCATTTCTCTGAAACACATGCACACCAGCAAACTTGCAGTTTTCTGGGGGTAGTTTAAGAACAACACTCCTACAAACCAAAGTAGCAAGAATCCTCGAAAGCACCAGACAGAAAATTGTAACTTCAACTCACAACCAAGTAATTATTTTAGTGCTAATACATAAAAGACAGAAAATAAGTTAACAGCAAATGCAGTTTCTTTTTTTAAAATCATTGTCATCTTGTGTGCTTGGCACATTAAAATATAATAAAAGAGAGACTTACCATTTTTCTAAAGAACATTCTGGTAAGATTTACAAAGTGACAGGACTTACCTGGAAGAAAAAGATAAATAAGAAATTAAAAACATAAATAAGAAATGAAGATAGTGAAAGCAATGTTAAATACATTCTAAGATGTCAAAATGTGAATTCAGACTGTCTATACAGGAACAATCAGTAAAACAGTGTATAAAAGGAAACTTCTCTTAGCTGCATTGTATTCATTCGACATAAGTAGAAAATGGACAAGGTCCAGTCATCTGAGTTACATATGTGTAAGCTAGAGCTCTTTATTAATTAACACAGTCTTCAGTGAAACTAAAGAAAGAACCATTTCAATTTGCTCTACAAAAGTGAATTTACAGTGGCATGCCAAAAATAACTATTTTCGGTAGAATCAGAAATGCAATCCTAATAAACAATGGTCTTTAAAGAATTTTCTAGGTTAGAATCAACTGTCTTGTTTTAGACTCAGAAATATTACTGTGATTCAGAGAATGATGCTTTTCCAGTTTGATGATTTTATATACATTTTCTCTCTTCACTGATTTTTCATGTATGGCACAAATCAAGCATAGAGTTTGTAATGTTAATAATTTTATTTTAGCATTACTTCTTGGTTCCTGAGAAATTAAAATTGTGAACGAATTTATGTGTCCTACAAGTTGCATAACAAGGGGTCTAAGAGATGCAGGAAGGAGTAGAAAGGGGATGGGGTGGGATTAAAAAGAATTAACACGTTTCATCAGCTGCATCAATTTCCTGTGATGAATTTAACCATTATGTATCATAAGCAAGTATGGGTAAGGAATGAAATTAAAACTATATATATGAGCATTGGTTATAGATACTGCCAAATGCTTTAAAAACTCAGCCAATATACAAGTTGCAGTGAAAGAAGGAAGCTCCTGGCAGACTTGGAGTAGCTATTCTGGAAGCTCTTGTTTTGATTACAATTGAACTATCTCTATCTCTTCTATGGCAATACAGCAGATAGGATTACAGGGACAACTAGTTGGGAGGCTTCTGTGTTCCCTTGAAGTCAATGGAGTGAGCAAGGGCAACAAAGGGCTGAGTTTATCTAGAGACACTGGATGATGGCAGGTTAGCTGATAGAGGTTTTAGTGCCAAAAGTGCTTATGCGACTTCCTAGCCAACAAGAAAGCTGCGCTGACTTGTCCTGTTTTTCAAAGGAAGACTTAAAGCAGCCAACTAAAATGTTGTGCTTCATGGTTACTAAATTTCTGTTTGCTTCTATCCTCTTTCTCTCTAAAGCGAAACATCTCACCTGAAATTCCCTCTTTATACAGCTATATAAATAAAGAGGGGGGAAAATCCAAAAAACAAACAGAAATGCACATTTAAAAATTATGGGCTGGCTTTTCCTTGTTTCTCAAGTGGCAAAAAGTTTGAGGTGTTGAAGGCGCACACACACACACCCACCCACACCCACACCCCCCACGCACACCCAGGTCTTACACATTTAATGTTAACCTAGTGATGGCCTCACATATGTAGCTGAAATACCTTCAAAGCTCTTTCCTTTCTGAACTTGAATATAGTGAGTCTTACCATGAGGACTGCAGTTTTGGCTCAGGCAAGTGACGTATTACTTAATTCTAAAGGAAGCTCAGGCCTGAGCAAAATGTACTGAGTTTCTGAATGTGTAACAAGGCCACAACAGCATCTAGGAATGTAGATATTTAACATAATAAACTCACCACATTTCTTTTATTTCTTTGTATTTTTATAGTAATTTCCAAGACTGTTTACAAGGTGTTTCTATGTAATATTATTGATCAACTAAATAAACTATAGGATTCTCTCTCTGTCTCTGTCTCTATCTCTGTCTCTGTCTCTGTCTCTGCCTGTCTGTCTGTCTCTTTCTCCCCAAAAGAAATCATCTCACTTTTCTCTATAGACATCAGTGAACCTATCCTTCTTCAGTTACTGTTTTATATTACTTTGTTATTATTAGTTTTAATAAGAAATAACAATGTATAACAATGTGAAATGTAGTAGTACATTTCAATATTTGATACAATGCATATTGCTGTCCTTTTACTAGTTACACAGGCCTAGGGTGTAGGTGATATAATGTTTCAAATCATTATTGGTGCAACCAAATTTCTTCTCATTGAACTAAGAGAAAGTAGCTATGTACATGTCTGATAATCACAGTTGGTTATTGGTAAACCTGGCAAAATTAGAAGCTGTTGATTTAAGCCTTTTATAGCTGATCATTCTGATCTAGCTTTCAATTTTATGTCTTGTGGTTAAATTTTTCTGCTGGGTGATTAAGGGCAATTTTAAGCATTACCTTTATCAGTTATTCTTTTTTAAGATAACTAACTAACTAAATCTTATGTTTATTTGGAAGAGAGTGCTTCACTATGCACCTCCAACTCATAGTGCTCCCACCATCTAGTCTCGCCTGCACTAATATTACAGGTGTGTACCACCATTCCCAGGCTCGGTAGCTGGCTCTGCATGGGGCTGGCTCAGCATGTGGCACCAGTGATGGAACCTGGGTCCTTGCGCTTGCCCTGTAGGCACTTAGACTGCCAAGCTATCTCCCTGGCCCCCTTCTGTTCTGCTTGCCACCATCTGGGGCCTGATTGTGGAAATCTCTATAGTTTCATTAATTAGTTCTCACACAGTAGCTGATACCATTACTCCACTACAGTGCTCCACACCAGATCTCTCCCCATAATTATCTTCCAGTGAGATTATCAGTCTCAAAAACTGGAAGGACATTGTATGACTGACAACGTCGTGCCCTTGTTTCTCTTAGTTACCCCGTGTGTCCCATGCTGGGAAAAGGCTGGATCCTAATCAGAAGCATGACTCAGAGACCTGGGTAGCCATTTCTTGTTTAGTTCACATGCATGAAGTACTTGATTTATATGCGTGCATAAACCTTATTTTCTAAAAACGGTTCTTTGAAAATTATCACAGTCTTGGGGAACTAATGTTTGTTTATTAACACACCTATTTAGGGTGATAGATATGAATAAGAACCATCCTATCATTTTCTATATGTGATTGATTGATTGATTGATTGTATTTTATGGAAGGGTGTATAGGGGGTTCAGGGTCTCACTACTAGATCGAACTTGTAGTAATCCGCCTGTTTGCAGCCTCCCAAGAGCTGGGAATACGTGAGTGCACCACCACATGCAGTCTCAATTGCCATCTCAGCAGGCTCAGGGGGTGGGGCCAGCATGGCAGGCCCAGGGATGGAACCTCTGGGCCCAGTGCCTACTTACTTGAAGGCTCTACAATTCACTGAGGTGTTTGGCCAGCCTCATTTTCTATATTTTAAAAGCTTGCCATAACAGATTCATTCCTACATGTTTAGAGTAAACAAATCATTTTTATCTTAAGCCAGTATAGGTAGACTTAATTTCAAATATATCTGAAAATATTTGATGATAATTATTGCCAAAAGGGAAAAAAATTTCATTTTGTCAATAATTATCTTTTCTAGATGATAATTTTATGATGGAAAAAATTCCCTTTAACTACTGCTATTGTTTACATTTTGCCACTCAGAATGGGTACTTTGATGCACCAGAGTGCATGATATCCTACTTATCACAATGCCCTGCTATTTAAGGTGGGCACTATAATTGCTCCTTAATTCCCTAATTAATTGACATAAGTCAATGTTAACGTTCTAAAGAACTGAAGCAGTCCTTGGGGTGTTTTTGAGTTTGCCCTGAGGAATTAATTAAGCATATATCTCCATTGCATTTGATGTCCTACTTCTTCAGCCACTAGTTGAGTTCAGCCTGGCATTTTAGGCTCTCACACAGTGCCTTTGGAGCATTTGTAAAAAGCTAAATGCTCCACAGAGTGCTCCACTTCAGCAGCATTGCAGCTCTTGTCCTACCACTAATGGTTTCTTGTCATCCACTTGGGAAGGTGAAGTCTCTCTTGCTCTCTGCAGACTGCAGGAACTGCTTCTGCCTGAATTCGTGGCCCATAAATCCATCCAACTCCTTTGTCTCCCTAGGGCCTCTATGGCACGCTACTTAATTTTCACACCCACAAGTGTTCCCTTTTCTACCTCCAAGTCTTTTTTCAAGTTCTCTATGTTCTTCTTTGTCTTCAGCTTTTTAAATTTATTATTCATCTTGAATTTAATTCTCATCCTTCTTCCTATAAGTACAACACTATAAGCCCAAAACATGCTAACTAGCACAACCTTATGCCTCCCAGGGCATCAATCTCACCTGTAACTTCTAGGTGTAGCCTCAACTTTCCACCTGTAATTTCCAAGATGCAGCTTGCTTTTTGAGGTGTGTGTATTTTTGTTCACATCCTTCTTAAAATTCAAAGGACAAGTTTTCTGATATCTCAAGGTTAGCTTAGTCATTTTGCTCTGTTTCTCTTTACCCTTTGAAATCTTAATTTTAATTTCATAATTTGGTTGGAAGTATGCAAGACTTTAAATCCAGGGCCTTATGCATGTTTGGTCAGTATTTTACCATGCTCCAAACATTTAGCTTTATGACATTTTATAATAAGTAGTGCTCACTAGCATCTCAGATTCCAACAACATTGCCTAATGCTTAGAAAGTATTTGGTAAATGTAGAGACAATTAGATATAGTTTAATCTACATTGGATTTAGATTTACTCAAATATAAGAAATGTACTGGTACATGTTTTTTAATTTGGGGGGTACAGCACAGTGTTTGGCCCAGAGTTGTAATAAGATGAATGCATTATTACAAGGAAAAAATAGAGTATTGGTACAATGGAAGAAAACCCTGTCAGTTTTGGTGTAGTCAACAAATATGTATTGTTTCTAAATCCTGTAACTCATAAAGTCCACTTATGCTTGATCGTTCACTTTCTACTAAATATGTTGGTGCTAAGCACGGATAATAGGCACATCTGCCAGCACAGACCACGCTGGTAAATGCAGGCGTTTCTAGAAGCACTGTAGTCATTCTAGCAGTTGAAGATAAAGACATAAATAAGGATTTCTTTCAGTTAGCATCCTATATCTTTTTGTTTATTTTAAATTTAAGCATAAAAGCAAGTTAAATCCTTTCAGTTTCATCAGCTGCCTTATAAACTAAGATTATTTCAGAAAATTGAGATTTTTGAATATCAATGCTTCAAAGCTATCCAAATAGCCACAATCATCCTCATCTTGCAGTACACAGCACCATCAAGTCCATTTAGTTCTGACACAAGTGCTTTGAAGAGTATTTTGTCTGTTTAGATTCTTAACCCTACAATCTAAGACAAATCAGTGCTATAGAGAAAGGGAAAAATGGAAATGAAATGTGGAGTATATTTCTTTTCAACTTGAGTCCAATAATTAATAGCCAAACATTGCTTTGCTTAAATTAGGTTTGTACAAGACATTGTGTGTAAATCTGATGATCTCAAATGTATCTGGTCATTCATTTCCATGTATGGATTCAGTGCTGAGGATCAAAAGCCTGTTCTTTGCACATGGCAAAGAAGCTCTTTACTGTAATCCTAGCCCTTTCTGGATTCTTTTAAATATTGGCAAGTTTCATCTTATTTAAAAATAATCAAGACAAAAAAAAAAAAAAAAAAAAAAAGCCGGGCGTGGTGGCGCACGCCTGTAATCCCAGCACTCGGGAGGCTGAGGCACGAGGATCGGTGCGAGTTCGAGACCAGCCTGGGCTATGAAAGTGAGCTCAAGGCCAGCCTCAACTGCATGGCGAGACCCTGTCTCAAAAAGACAAAAAAAAAAAAATAAATAAATAAATAAATAAATAAATAAATAAAAATAATCAAGAAGCATGAATGTTTCATAAAGTAGCATTTGTTAATATAAAAAATGAGTCTACTGCCTTGATCTTGGTATTGCGTTAGCTCATTGTTCAGGCTTTCCTCTCGTTTTCCCACCTACATAGTACCATTTCTTTTGGAATTTCTCTAAGCCTTCATCATGAGCTAAGCTTCATGAATCTTTTACAGTCTTCAAAACTTGGCAGTTCTCAGAAGTGCCTCAGTGCTTCTCTGAGCTTGATCTTCCACAAATCTACTCTCAGGTCAGTCATGGATCATTTTCCTAAACTATTTCCCTGTAATACAGGTGGATAAAATCATTTTTACAAAATTCTTCTACAGATGGGGCCCAGCAGGATGGTTCAGTGGTTTAAAGTGCTTGCTTAGGAAAGCTTAGGCGGCTGCAGGGACCGAGGTTCAATTCCTGGTACCACATGCTGCACCAGCCCTGCCCTCAGGGCAGGCCGAGCCGGCCATAAAAATAAATATATAAACAAACAAAAGTTCTGAAACAAGAAAAAAAATTAAAAATTAAAAACAAAAAACAAAATTCTTCTACAGAAGGACTAGTACTTTTTAAAATTTTAACAGGAATTTCTAGGAAATATTAAGTTCTGTTTAAGTTTAAGCTAAAGACTATGCTTCTATATTGCAAGTTCTGGTATATCTTAAACTTTTATAAGTTCTAAGCTATTCACAATAAAAATATAAGTCTTAGTTTAACTTCTACTTCTCAAACTTTTGGAAGAATGGTGTTCCTTTTTTTATTATTTAATAGCATGATGTGTAATTTATGGCTCGCAGGACATATCTTTAGCAATTGTTATAGAAAAATGCACTCACATTTCATTTGAGGAAATCAGAATAATGACGATAATAACACATAACATAGTAAGTACATAAATATGTTGAGTTGACTTGTGATTTACCAATTGTATTCACTATGCAGACACAGAAGGTCATACTCAGAGAATATTAATACATAGCCAAAATCAGGCTCCAGAGAGTAAACATTTTACTACGTCACCAATTTGTTTCTGTTACTTAGTTTAGTAATTGTGGGTAAGTATTTTACCTTGTATGACTCAAGGTTTTCACCCTTCAAATAGATTAACATTAGCTCATGTGGCTATTGCAAAGAATCACCATTAGCAGAGCCTAATGTCTGGGTTACTGTGGGCACAAAATATCTATTTATTGAATAAGACTTGAGAAGTCCAGATTTTCTCATTCTCCTAAAACTACATAAAAACAACTACTGCTTTTCTATTATGACCAGAGGCGTGTGCATACCGCTGTGCTGAAATACTTGGCTAACATTTCTTATTCTTATTTGAGTTCTGGAAATTAGGCCCAGGATTTTGTGCATGGTAAACATGCACATCCATTTAAATATTTACATATTGCTTTTACTAGTTCCTTGAGAGATTGTAGTATGATTCCTTGTCTTATTAAAGCCAACCCCAAATTTGTACTCTGGGCACTTTCACAACACAGCACAGATAAAATAGTTTTATCCATTGCCTTCTCCCCAGTGATCCTCAGAGCCACTCACTGACCTTGAACACTGTGGAATGGTCGCTGCAACTCAGCCCATAGGCATTTGAGATACAGTTGGTATTTCTCAAACCACTGCATGGGACTCAGAGCATCATTCAACCCCTGACTCAAATGGCTTTATGAAAACTATATATTAGATATTTTGCCATCTGAGCAATTATTGCTCTCCTATGTTCTTTTTCAAAAGAAAGTGATTCACTATATAATTCCAAAGTCAGCCGGGCGTGGTGGTGCACGCCTGTAATCCCAGCACTTGGGAGGCTGGGGCAGGAGGATCGCTGTGAGTTCGAGACCAGCCTGGGCTACAAAAGTGAGCTCAAGGCCAGCCTCAACTGCATAGTGAGACCCTGTCTCAAAAAGACAAAAAAAAAAAAAAAAAAAAAAAAACAAAGTTAATATGCAATGCATGAGTAAAGATAGCATCCGTGCGTAGCCTCCAGCATGGGAAGCTCAAGCTGCATCTCCTGCCCACTCTCCTTTGCACTGCTCACAATCTTTCTCCATCCTCCCTTTCCTCCCACCTGCAGCACCATCTTCTCCTAAAGCAGAACCGTGCCTCCTGTCTCTGCCACACCACACAGCCAACCGCATCTGTCTAATCTGTCACAGCAACCTTGTCTTTCCTATATTATTAGTCTTAAATTCGACTTTCCAAAATAATTTGTGTCACATTTTCATCTCCTTACCAAACGCTCTCTTCAGTCCAGTACAACTCAACTGCATTCTTAGGGCATATAAAAAACACTTTTCACTGAGACACTGGCATCTTCCTCCCTGACAGACACAATGGCCTTTGCTCGGTCCTGATTCTCTTTGGCCATGCTAAAGTTTTATTTTCGTTTCCTTCATGAAAGTCTCTTCTTATCAGAAACCTGACACAATAATGTTTATGATAACTTTTCTGTCATTTGAGTCAATTTTTGTCTATCTCAATGGCTCTTCCTTTAACTTTTTATTTTAAACATGGAGTGACCCCTGTGGCTCTAATCTCTGCTGTGTTCTGTGTTCATATTATTCTTTTGCTAGCACATCAGTAACTCCACAGCCCCAGCAGTCACTTCTATGACTGCAGATGTCACAAGAAACTACTAAATGGTCACTGTGAAGAAAAAAAAAAAACAAAATTTGACTCATCTTTCTAATACTCATGTCTGGCAGTACCTATACTGCCACATAGCCACTCATGTGTACATATGTGTATATTTATATATTATTGTCTTACTTTTCACTCATTGCTCAGACAAATACCGGACACTCAAAATGAAGGAAGAAAAGGTTTATTTAGCTCACAGTTACTGGAGGTTTCAGTCCATATTCGGCTGGCTCAAGGCTGAGAGGAACAGAGCTGAGAGAATCCAGTTCATGGTGGCAGAACAGCAACAAAATGCAGGCAGAGGCAGCCAATCAATCAGGGTCGCAGAGAGCAACAGCAACAGCTTACGTCTGTCTCTCTGTCTCTCTTCATATTACATTCAGGCTCTCCACCTCAGCCTCCGCCTTAGGCTACACCCATAATCCCGGAAGTACTTAGACCCATAATCCCATCAGTACTAAAACCCATAATCGCTCCCTGCGTTCCTGCAACTAACTTCCTGTTCCAGCCCCGACCGGACCAGCTGCTAGCGAGGCCCGCGTGCCGGCTGGGTCAGGATCCTTGGCCCGCCTTCCCCTTCCCCTTCCCCACTTCCCCTCCCCCCCCTTTTTTTTTGAACCCCTCCAGCCCAAGCTCCAGTACCGAACCCATCAAACATCTCGTCTAGCAACTGATCTGGTCCTCGAGCCTACCAGGACTACTCAATCCCAAAGCTCCACCTCCACCTACAGACCACACCCATGGAGCTTCACAGCAGCCAGCAGCCCGAGCTCCATCACAGAGTCAGGAACCTCTGTAGAGGAACCAGCTTGGAGTCTCCAGACCAAACGCTCATAGACACAGCATAACGCCACCAAAGTACAGAGGTCGCTTCCATACAAAATGATAACAACAAGGAGTAGGAGGCAATCGCAGGGCCCGTGCCCACCCAAACCAAATACAGAAGACACTACCATGGAAGAAAATGGGAATCATATAGATGAAACCTCTGAATTGGTAGCATCTGAGGCAGACACACAAGTGCAGAAACTTATAGAGCAACTGAGATCAGAGATAACATCTGAAGTAAGAAAAGAAATACATGAAGTGGAAAAACGGCTGGAGAAACGTATAGAGGACATCAGAGCAGAAATAATATCTAAAGTTAACAAAGACATGCCTAAATCAATAGCATCCCAAGTAGGGGAACAACTACACAAAAGTAGAAAGGAGAACAGAACAGAAATAATCTCTGAATTAGAGAGAGAAAGGATAACCATGATGACAGACTTCAATACTATTAAAGAAGACATCGATAAAAAATTAGAGGAGAAGAAAACCCATAATCCCAGGGATCATGGATCAAGTCTCAAACTCTAGAAGTCCCCGTCCCCTGAGTCATGAGGCTTTGGGGGAATGACTAGACATAAACCATAACAATTATATATGGTGAGCAGATTATTTCTCTGATCTAGTGTTATGAAATATTTAAAATTATCCCAGGCACAGAATATGTATTAATTTATCATTCTAAAACAAATACTTAAAAAAATTCTCTTCTACCTGATAGACATTTCTTTTGGTTAAGATTATCCTATTTGGGGACAGAGGAGATAGCTCAGTGGTCTAAGTTCCTGCCAGACAAGTTCAAGGACCTGGGCTCAATCCCTGGTACCACATACCAGGCCAGCCCTGGCACCTCAGGTGCACTGTGTTACCCAGAAAACAGGCACAATGGCACATGCCTATAATCCTAGTGCTGGGGAGGCTGAGTTAAGATTATCGCTATGAGTCTGAGCTGTGCAATGAGGCTCTGTACCAAACAAACAACCAAATAAGAGATTTTTAAAAATAAAAAAAATTCTTATTTTGGAGGGGTTTTTTTTTTTTGTCTTTTTGAGACAGGGTCTTGCTATGCAGTTCAGGCTGGCCTTGAGCTCACTTTTGTAGCCCAGGCTGGTCTGGAACTCACACCAATCCTCCTGCTTCAGCCTCCCGAGTGCTGGGATTACAGGCGTGAGCCACCACGCCCGGCTTTTTGGAGAAGATTTGTGACAAAATTTTATGAGGATAAAAAGGGTTGTCAATAATTTTGCACATGCTTTTTAGCTTTACAGGGTTTCTGGAGCTTCTAGCTGTTCACTCCATATAGAGAGTGGTGAGTGGAATCCCAATGACATTGAATTCTATTTAAAATGGTATAATTGGGTATAGAGAGCTCTTCCCAGCCCTCATCACAGTCTGAAAAGTTTATGTTTGTAATCCCATAGAAAAGTCATTGAAATTCTAGCAAGTTAATTGCAAGCCACCATTTCCAGTGTCACCCACGGTTAGAATATAGACACTGAGGCATTGTTGTAGTGCTGTGGAAGCAAGAGGTCCTATATCTAGTTAATCTGATGGCTAACTGGAACAAAGGCCTGCACCCAGGGCCAAACCTAAGTTTTACTAGTTCTCCATGAATGGAATAGCTCAGAGATAGGGGCTGTGAGAGCCGTGATAAGGGAGTAATTGTTCCAAGCTGGGCTAAGTAGATGGTCTGAAATCAGCTCTGCAACATTCACAGAAGGCCATACAGAAGGAGTAACCTGCAGAATACAATTTGAAGCTATATTTAATGTTTTCAGTCAGGGTTTCATCTGTGACGTGTAGTTTTAATGCCCTGAGAGGTCATAGTCTCTTGAGACTCAGTCCTAGTCAACATCATGGATGTTGTGGAGAATGGCTCTCTTCTACATGGTGCACACATGTTTGCTGAGAGCTACAGGGAGGGTAAATGCTGACTTGCTACCCTGCTTGAAAGACTATATACCTCATAACCTTGGCTGGACTGATTTACATTGCTGTCTTAGTTACCTTTTGCTCGTTGCTGGAACAAATACCCAACACTCAAAATGAAGGAAGGAAAGGTTTATTTAGCTCACAGTTCCTGGAGGTTTCAGTCCATGTTCGGCTGGCCCAAGGCTGAGAGGAGCAGAGCAGAGAGCATCCAGTTCATGGCGGCGGAACAGCAACAAAATGGTGGCAGAGGTAGCCAGCCAAACACGGTAGCAGAGCAACAGCACCAGCCAGAGCTCCAGTCTGTCTCTCTGTCTCTCTTTATATTACATTCAGGCTCTCCGCCTTACCTCCCACCATAGGCTACACCCATAATCCCAGAAGTACTTCCACCCATAATCCCATCAGTACTAAAACCCATAATCCCAGGGATCAAGGATCAAGTCTCAAACTCTAGCAGTCCCAGCCCAATGACTCCATGAGGCTTTGGGGGGGACAACTAGACATAAACCATAACAATTGCTTAAAGCCAACTGAAGCAAAAAGCGAAAGTGCTTTCCAGCTCTGTACATATCAGTGCATAGAATGCAGACCCAGTTTAGCCATGGTAGAGGAACTGTTCTTTTCGTAAGGAGAGTCATTCAGTCCTCTACAGCCAGGGTTATCAATGCCAGAGACCCAGAGAAGAGGAAGAAAAACGGCGTCATAGAATCGAACATAATTTTAATGAAGTAATCTATAGGAAAAATGTAGAGTTTCCTTTTTTTTTTTTTTTTTTCTCCTTCCCCAGTAGGACAAAGAGTATATACTTTTACTACTCATAATTTGAGACAGGAAATAGCAGTAGCTGCAAACAAAAAAAGGTCAGAGGATAGGGTCAACTTCATTTTCTTTTCTTCATGTTCCCAGTTCCCAGTGCCTCACATTGGAATAAGGCAACATTTATCTAGATTCATTTCATCTCTTTCCAGTCAGCAGCCAGAAACCAGTAACAAAGTGGTATGCATTACAGTATTCTCATCAAACAGACCTGACTGTGCATTTTCCCACATATTGTTAAAGGAAGGAGTTTAGGAAATTACTATCAACAGAGTCTTAAAATTCACTGGAGTGCTTAGACACAGCTATCATCAATTAACACTTAAGCAGTCATTAGTAACCAGAGTGGGATGTACTAATATTTAACACAGTAAAGAATTAAAGCAAAACCCTGGAACACCAAGCTGGAAGTTTATAAGTGAATTATCTTTATGTAGAATTAGTTGAAAATTCAGCACGAAATTTCCTAATGTCCCAGAAAAAGTGCCTCATGCATGCAATCATGGATTTGCCTCATTGTCACACAGCGTTAGACACAAATATTCATCTTATTTGTCTAGTTAATTTCTCTCTTTAGTGCTTTCTTGAATACAAGCAGTGAGACTGCTTCATGCTGAAAACATCTTTGTACCTCAGCATAGAAATTCCTATACTGACCTGATGTTATGTATGGACTGACACCTTTATACCTGTGAGGCCAACCACCTCTTATAGCTTTGTGATCTCCCTTATGTCACATGTAGCTCAGTACCACTCAAAATAACACCAGTGTGTCCTGGGTCAGTTTCAATACCTTTTTTTGCCGAGACACTCAGTCAAGCACTCAACATTAAATAATGAGAAAAGAATAGTTTAATAAGAGTTATAAGGAAAAGTATTCAAAAATTAATTACCAAAGGAGTACAAAAGGGTGAACATAAAACTAAAAAGAGACACCGGGCCTTTTTCTGTTTGCTTTTCTTAATCTTTAAGACCAGTTTCTCTTATATCTATAAGAGATAGAGAAGGATATACTGAGGAAGAGTGGTGCTCAGACCATTTATTTGAACATTTGATAAAACCCCAGTTATGTACTTTTCCTAGTCTTGTATTATTAGAAGCAAAAAGGTACATCCAGAAGCCATTTAGATATGAATGCTCACACCCATCTTATCAGCTCTTCTGGTATCTCTTTCTTTCCTTCTCACTCTTGTTTAGTAACTGAAGCCAGTTATGTTGAGATATGATTTTTGGCCAGGCAAAGTAACACTGGCATCAGGGGTCCAACAATAGCCTGATTGGAGACCCTAATAGACTCTAATATTATTATTTTTGGCAGGCTGTCATGACGATAATAACTGGGGACAGATGTCTCAGTTCAGTGAAAAGAGAAAAACAAAGCAAAGTATTTTTTTTAACCCTACTACCTAACACGTAGTTAAGGCTACAATTGTAACAAAAATCCAAAAAGGAAACATACATAATTTTAAAGCTAAGGGTTAATCTTCAAATTGAGGAGAATAATTAAAGAATGAAAGATGCCAACTGTGTTTGAAATTATTGAGTCAGACCCAGTCTTTTTCTGGGCTCTGTACAAATGTTGCTTTATGTATGAATGAACGAGATAGTCAGCGATAGACCTCACCATTTGCAGTGTGGTGTAGTTCACCAGGCATCCTTTGGATCTAGGTACCTGTCATCTGCAGCTTAAAACTAAAGCTGTAATATCAGTGATCCACGCATTCTCCATTCCTTATTCTATGTATGCATTTCATTTGGGTCTGTGCTTCTGCATTCAGCCTCAGATACAGAATTCACTGTAATGAGAAGTGATTTTTTTTTTCTATGTTAAGCCTCAGAGTCCTAGAAATGGGCTTACCTTGACAATTCAGACAGAGCTCATTTTCAGTATGACAAGCAATTACTGAACAGAAATGCCTCAAACACTGTCCTTGTCCACACGTGCATTGGTGGCAGACACCATGAAGTAGTGTAACAGAAGTGGTTTGCTGCTCTCCATCTAGTAGTAGAATGGATGTTCAGCTCGTAACTCAACTGATGCCAAACTAATTTAAGAGTAAAACAGAAAGTAGAACCTAGAAACTGCTGGCTTAAATCCAGAATCCTCTGATCAGAGGAAGTGTGAGTCGGGGCGGAGCACAGCCATTTCTGGCTGAGTGAGTGGGGCTGGCAGCCAACACCATGAAAAGTTCAGTGGAAAGGAGCAAAGCCTCCTTAGCGAAACAGTGATAAAGAATTAGGACTGTCTAAAAATAGCATGGAGAACTTGGTACAAAGACCTGAACCAATTGTGGCACACACGGCAGGGGACAGGAAGGAAGGCCAGAGTGAAGATAAGCAGAATTTAAAGAGAGAAAGAAAAATTGAGAATGAACCAAAAAGGCCATTAATCTTGGGCCCACTGTTGTCCAACAGTTTCAAGTAGTGTCTGAAAGTATTTGAATGTAAAGCTACCTGTGTGCTAGCCCACCACAGTGAGCCGCTAAGAAAGTCTTTTTAGGGAGGACACCTATGCTTATGGGGAGAGGGTACAGACCAAAGGCTGGCCCAGCACGTGGCTACGAACGCTCTTGCAAAGCAGGACATCATTTTTGTTGTTTTGGTTGCTTTTCATTTTAAGCCCCCACACTCTGGCTCAGAAGCAACTGGTGAAAAAGCCAAAGCTGCAAAACAACAACAACAAAAAAAAGCAAACAAAAAAAACCTCTTTTAGCTGACATAGAATACATTTTACTCATCATCATCACACCCTAAGGTTAAATTGTCATTGCTGTCTGCTCTTTTCTGAACATATAATGTACAAAGAGGAATAGCGTGCAACTGCACACGCTCAGGCTTGGGCCCACCTCAGTGTGTGGAGAAGTCTTTCCAACATATAGATGCACACATTTCCCCAGCAAAGGTCCCTTGTTTTCTTTTTTTGAGGAGAGGTGCTGCTTTGGGAATTATCCACAAGCTGTCCTTACCAGTGACAGGTAATAAACCTTTCAAGTCATTCATTTACCTCTTCACTGTACTTCTTGGTTATGGACTCACCAAAGGTGCACTCATTGTATTCCGCTGAATCCCCACTTCTCTTTGGACTCTTTCAGCTACTGTGCATATGTACCTCAAGCTATAGTGGGGTGTCTTAGTTACTCTTCTCTGGTTTCTCGGACAAATACCTGACACTCAAAATGAGGGTAGGAAAGCTTTATTTAGCTCACAGTTATTGGAAGTTTCAGTCTGTACTTAGCTGGCTCCAAGGCAGAGAGGCACATGGCAGAGAGCAGCCTTTCACAGCATGGCAAAGAGCAAGAGTGAAGGGGAGGAGTAGCAGCAGCTCAAGCAGCTAACTTCTCTTCCCTTACATTGAACTGCAAATCACCTGCCCCAGCGGAGGTGCAGCACCCACACCCACAATAATCAATCACAAATTCCAGAAGCTGTCAAATGACTGCATGAGGCTTTGCGGGGACACCTATACACAAACAATAATGCGGGGCAACAGTCAGTGCAATATATCATTAAGTCTAAATGCATTTAATACACCTAATTGTGTATCACAGTTCAGCAGCACAGAACACTGCACAGTATGCTTCCCTACTCTCCTGGTCACCCCACCCATGACTGGGAGCTAGGGTTCCTTCCTGCTGCTCAGCATCATAGAAGAGAATGGTCCCCGTGTATCCAGAAATTAGAAAAGACTAAAATTCAAAATGCAAAGTGCAATTTGCACTAAATGCACATTGCCTTTGTTTCATTCTAAAGGCAAAACAAAGGCAAGCAAACAAACCTATAAGTCAAATCATTTTAGGACAGGGATATCTGTATTTACTGTTATCATAAAATTCTTCATGTATACACGTATTGAGGTGTTATAGAGAGATAGCTTGGCTGAAAGGAGATTTCTCAATAGTAGTAGGGAGTATACTCTCCAGAACATGAACCTTAGGACATGGCTATGTCTACGGTTCAGATAATTTAACCCTTATTCCAGGGTGAATGTAATATGTGTTTGTGTGTGTGTGTGTGTGTGTGTGTGTGTGTATGTGTGTGTGTGTGTGTGTATTCATAAATAAGTTACTATGGAGAAAGAAATGAGATTTACAAATATGTCACTTAATATCACTCTCTGAAAGTCTTAATATGAAAAATAATCTTTTATGGGAGAACCCTCACATGGTAATATTGATCAATTAGAAATACCATTTCTAAAACTAATATTGGTGCTTATGTATTATAAGTTCAAATTACTATTAATATATTTGATTGTAATTCCGTGTAATTCTGTAATTCAGATACTTATGAACACAGAAATGAGAAGAAACACAAAACTATAGAGCCAGTTGCTCAATTATAAGCTCACAGTCGATCCTGAAGCATTTATTAATTCTCTGCTCTGGCCAAGTCACAGGACAGTAACTGTCCAGGTGACTTCACACTTCATTGGAGTTGCAATATTATTGAAGAGATATGAGATACACCCAAATGCAACATTAATTGGAGAGGAAAAAGATTGGGAAGAGGAAGCAAGGATAGATGGATTTAGCATCGTTCCAGGGAAGGCAGATAGAGGTTTGGGAGCAGCAAAAGGAAATAATGAAAGGTCTTAGAAAGGTTTAACATAAAAGGCCGTTCTTAATCACTAACATGCGAACTGTAGGGCTATACTTGATGTGTTTTTATTTCTATCCATTGTAAAGCCAGGGTGAAATATGCAACCTTGAAATAGGGCCTCAGCGGGACCCGTGGCAGTCTCACATGTGTACACAGAGCTTCATCTTCTATTTCATTCTTCTGTGTCCTCCATCTCAGTGTTTTTCTTTAGGGCTGTCTCCTCAAAACACTAGTGAAGCTAGTGTTGCACAGGGAGCTAGGGAACTGGTCTTGTCAGTTGCAGCAGAAAAATGCAGATGCTTCAGCATAGAATGAGACATGTGGAATTCTAAGAGAAACTATTTCTATCTAAGAAACAATAATAATAATAACAACAATAGCAACAAACCAACCACCCTAGCAAACAAAATTCTCTGCATTCCAGAACATGACCTGGGACATCTCAGGGTGGAATATATTTGTGGTGTTGAGCCGGGTTGGCACATATTTGGAGAATAAAAAGAATCGTGCTGGTGAGAGATGAGTGTTAACTGGTAGATCTATGTCAGCTTCATCTGCTTTTAGGAATATTTATTTTTTGATTAGAATATCTTACGTTTTAAACTAAGAACGGCCATAGAAACTCTCTAGGATGGTTTCTTCATTCTAGCCTCAGAAACTACCCCTGGTTGTGGATGATGGAATGAAATATTTCCATTTTCCTTGTGGAGATTATGGGATTATAGAAGGTAAAGCAGGTCCCAAGGAAAGGTAATAAGCGATGGGACCAGGCAGGAATTTGGCAGTCTTATTTGCCTGTCACATTTTTACCTATCACACATAATTATGTGTGACATTTAGGGCATTAATATAATTAAACCTTCTTGGAGTTTTGTTTAATTTATGAAGGTTTGCTATACTACAAAAGATTGGATGCTACCTAAGTTGGAAATGTAGGTTCTTTGAAACTAATATGCCACTGCTCTAGTTCTGGGGTTATAGTTCTTATCAGAAAACTACAGGTAAATTATCCAAAAGAATTCTACTTGACCTCTTGATAGTGCTTTCCAGAGAATGGAAATCTATGGTCAGGTAATCTATGGAATGTCATTCCTCATCGCCTTTATTTTTTCCTTTCTTAGTATGTTTCGCCCATTTTCTATACGCACTCCTTCACGATTGCAACGCCTTTGAAAAATTACTCCTATTAAACTAAATTTCTCTGTCACTGCAAGAGACATAAAATTAAAAACTCTCTGTCTTTAATCATGCCAGGCTTCTTCCTTGTCTCCCAGGCTCCATTTATCAATAATTAATACATAAAGAAGACTGAAATCCATTTCAATTTCAAAGGCCCCAACGTTTCGCTGATTAATAAAAAATTGTGCTCACAAAGATGGAGGAACACGATACAGGGAAATGATGTAGGACCCGGCATTGGCAGGGAGGAAATGGGCAGGGCCCAGGTGTGGGCCGCCTGGAAAAAAGAAAAAGGAAAAAAAAAAAAAAAACTAAGCCATGTGGAAAAACTGTTTTGTAGGAGTGCCACACAGCAAGTGTGACAACGCTGTATGGAAGAATGCATGTCCACAATTTATCCCGTTGGGTTTATAAATCTTCTGAGATTTATAAATATAACACAAGATTAATTCATGCTCTAACCCTTTACTCTCTGGACTTATGTTTCAGATTTCCTTAACAATCTATTCACAGTGTTAGGAGTATTATACAGTATCTATTGATGAAACTCTGGATGTGGGTTTGTATGGGTCCTACTACCATTTCGGTCTTCCTACTATTGGTGCAGCAAGACCTTTTGACAGTAATGCCTGTGCTGCTTGCGGTCAGTTTCCGGCTCTTTATCGAGACAATTTCCATTTTAATTGTGGTATATTAGAGAACTTTCTTATTGCTGAACACAGCACCAGACACTTTTAACTTAAAAGCAAGAAGTTCCATTTAGCTCACATTATAAGGGATACAGATCACCGTTGCCTGGCTCCAGGACAGAAATATCAAGGTAGAAGGGCAAGGCAGCAAATGTTGCTTAGTGCAGGGCAGACAGGAGGCAGAGCAGGGAAACAATGCCAGAGATGCAGAGGCCTGAGGCAAGAAATAGACCCAAGGCCAAGCCTTCCTGGCCCAAGCAGACACACCCGAAAGTATGCTCTACCAGCACCCCCAGGCAGATCTCTGAGCCAATGAATTTGACCCTTCATCCTAATTGCAACCAGGGGAATTCAGCTTTTCATCAGCATCCCTGTTCTATACATGCGTCATTCCCAGCAGATGGCTGGAGTACAGAAGCATTAATTCAGAAAGTAGATGTCCCTATCCAGGCCTCCTCCAACAATAACAACAGCAGTTCAGCCCCTACCTTTCACCAGAGATCTGGTCTCTGTGTCTTAAACGCTTTACTATCTAAGTCTCAGGGCTGTGCAGCAATGTCAGGACTTCTTTCAGCCCCGGGATTTTTTGTGGCATGGAACACTGTCAAGTGAGGAAATTTAAAAGGGAAATAAAATAACTGGTGAAAATGGATTGACAAGTATTATTTGACTTAAAAGTCTCAGCACTCCGCACCCCAACTTGGAGGAAAGGAATTTTATGTTCTTCAACCTTTTCCTTCAGAGGGCCACTCGCCCACTTAGCTACCCATGCTGAGCTTAATTATGCGTGGAGGAGTCTAAGTAACAGTATCAGTGGTGAAGAGATTTTTCTTTCCCCCTTTGATTGTCAGAATTCACCAGATCTATCGCCATCAATGCAGACAGTAAATCACAGTATTTGGAACCAAGACAGTTCTCTGTACTTACATTATGTAAAATAAAGCAAGGTGATTGGCCAATTTGAGGTGTTGCTCTACTGATGATGTGACCTCTTGATTGATATGTTGGCCCTTACACTTAAAAACAAAGGAAGATCACAGAGATACACGATATTCAAACCTAACAGCTCCAGTAAATATTAAAGGCTGGCCATGTGGGAGAGATCTACATTGTCCTTCTGTCTGCCACCTCCTCATTGTGAAGCTTTAACATCACAGCCACTGCCAGGGCCCAGGGGAGACTGTGACAAAGATGGTAGATGAGTTGCTACTTACAAGTCAAAAGCAAGCCTGCAATTATATATTCTATAGCCAAATTAGAAACAATGGAGCTAAGCCTCAATGGCAGCAAAGAAAAAGAAATAATTTAATTTTTAAAAAAATTGTCTTTGTTTGTCCAAAGTAAATATCCTGGGAAATTGCACTCTGTCATTTGGTAATTACTCTGGAACAATATGGGAATAGATCATGATTGGTGTCGAGCAAAACAGCAATCACGTTTTGCCTTCTAATTATGGCTGGGTGGTGGGAAAGGCAGCGAGCAGTGCACCCTGCTGTTACACCACAGCAATAGCACGCATTACCCCAGTAGAAGCCAAGGAAATGCACAGTGATGCACAGGGACTCCCTGCTGAGAGAGAGGCTGCGGCAGAATCACGTGTCAGGCTGCCAAGTAGCGCTGGACTGGCTTTATCTACATCCCAAATACATGGTAACCTGCTCATTGCTGGAACAGTGGTATCATTCATCACCTCTGTCCTCTTTCTATCTATCTGTCTCTTTCTGTCTGTCTTTCTTTCTTTCTTTCTTTCTTTCTTTCTTTCTTTCTTCCTTCCTTCCTTCCTAAGACATCCTGAGTAGCCTCATTATAATGGTGATATATTATTTTATAAAGATTTAAGCACACAGATTTGTGTGCTTTTAGACTTATAAGTACACAGACTCTCAAAGTGAGACAAGTGCTAAGAAAAGCAAGTAGCAGCACTGCTTTCTTGCAAGGTCCCTTTCTCATATTTCTGAGTTGTAGCAGCCCTGTTGTAATCTTTTCTTTTTATTCTGGAAATGACAGTGATAATTGCACTGTAGCCCTGTGGAGTCCAAGATACTTGTAATTATATCCAGTTACTTGGGAACACAGCAATTTCAAACCTATTACCCACAGGTATCATTTATGTTTATTGCCCCCTTTATGCAGTCACCACCTTTACTCTGAATTCCAAGAGGCAGGGTGTTTTGAGCACGCAAACTTACTATAAAGAAAAGGAGAAAGGTGGGGATTCTGCCTCACTTCCATTAGGGGCACATTTTCAAGTGGAAAATCCAGTTTTGCCTTTGGGACAGTATTCTTCTGGAAAAAAGTCAGAGACAGGAGTCAAAAGATTCCAGGCTTTGTGTTTGAAACTTCACATTATACACACCTGCCTCATATGTCACAAATGCCTGCATCAACAGAGAACTAATTCTGGATGATGCCTTACCCTGGCAGGTGAATTAATAGCTTGTAGGACAGCAGTTTGAAAAATAATTAAGCCTGGATGTTGGTGTTTTAATATGAAAGAAGAAAATAACTTCTATGCCAACATATTCATCACTTTGATTTGGACAATTTATTCTAGGCATAGGTGCTTCAGGAAGGTTGTGTGGGAAGTTATTAGGTAGTTTATCTGCATTCCCAAAGAAAGAGTGATAGATAGGTGTTTTCCTCTCTGTGGTAATTGTTGGAGGTGATTTGTAATATTATAGTTGTACAAGGAAGGCCTAGCCCTTAACTTATGAACATCATCTTGAATATGTACTGAAAATTTAGATCAAGTATCTGCAGTAACACTCAGCAAAATACAGTAATGGTATTGGCCCTTAATACCATCATAAATATTTGGTTCCAGTTCATTCAGGTCTCTAAGTGTGTCCTTGTAAACCATTATCACACTTGTTACCTCTGTCTCTGGGTCCTTCTCTGTTTCTTTCTCATTCTGCAAAGCTTCCTACCATCCATAAAAAACATATACGAAAGGCATAAGTTTGAAGAAAACAGCTCAGTACAAAATTTGTGTCCCTTATAGGGAAGGGAGATACACGAGGCTTTAAAACATAAACTATTAGTAATTATCACTGGTAATTTTGTAAATTTTAAAGGAAAGTAAATTTCCTTTTTGCTGCCTTGGCATACTTGGAAACACGGTATTTTTTTTTTTTTTTTAACCCACACTGGCTTCTTAGCCTTAGGCACTGTCCACTTGCAACTGTTATAAATAAGAAAAACACAAAAGAGGAAAATTTAGAAGGTCTAAAGTTTAATTTTGGAGTCTATTATTCAATTCAAGTATGAGGCAGGCCATGGTCTTTTGCTAGATCAGCCACTTGATTAAAGCCTGAATTTCCATTTTTATATAGTAAAATCTACATTATTTTAATTTTTTTCTTATTTTTTCGTATATATTTTTATAGAATTTTTTTCATAACTTGTTTTGGTTCAAGGAACAATAAATTGAATTCATTATGACCCACTTGTTTTCTCAAAACAAGATATTAGAAGCATAAATCCAATACATTTTAATAAAGGAAAAATCCAACGTGAATGTGTGCATATTGTAAACATTTGTCTAGAATCTGTTGAGGTAAAGAAAACATTTGAAATCCCAGAGTGAAATACATGTAAGTTACTTTAAAATACTCTTATTTATAACATTTATTACATGCACAAGATGATTTGGAAATGGAAATAGTAGTAGTTGAAATGATTTCTCTGATGTTCACAGTGAGCTTATGTAAAAATCATAAATCTGTAAAACTGTCTCTTAATTTACTGTAGTAGCACTCTTTGTTATAGAAAAATAACCACTAGAATGAGAATTGTGGGCATTTGGAAGCAAAACTTCACTCTCCATGGCCCCAGGCAATTTCGCACGTGGCAAGTCATGCAATTTAAGAATGTTGCCATCATTTCTGGTTGGTCAACAAATGTAGATCACCAAGCACATGTCTAATCGTCTCCTAGAAAAATGTGTCCATTATTCTGAAAAGTCTACTCCCAAAATTAGTGAATAAAATCAATTATTTCCCTATTACTTAAAGAACTTATTACAGAGAGGTCTTTTTTTTATCCAGAATGTTGTTAAATGAATTCTGGCGTTCAGGAAACACATTAGCTATATCTTTCTGATTTAGTCAATTTGCATTTCTAGATATTGTTGCTTTATCCATGTGATAATGAAAAACCTCTGAAGTCTTGAGGCTAAATTGGTAAAGGAATGAGGCACGAGAGCTTCATGGCTCAAAAACATCCTGAACAGTGACACATTTATCTGAAGTTTACAAAGAATGCTTCTGATATCTCCTAACATGGCATCTCGTGAATTTACATCAGATATATTCATTGTATTTAATTAAGTACTTGACTTTATTTCTTTATTATTTTAAAGAGTAAAAGTAGCTGGGTGTGGTGGTGCACGCCTATAGTCCCATCACTTGGGAGGCTGAGGCAGGATGATCAGTATGGGTTCGAGACCAGCATGGGCTACAAAAGTGAGCTCAAGGCCAGCCTGAGCTGCATAGCAAGACCCTGTCTCAAAAAGACAAAAAAAAAAAAAAAAAAAAAAAAAAAAAAAAAAAAAAAAAAAAAAAAAAAAAAAAAAAAAAAAAAAAAAAAAAAAAAAAAAAAAAAAAAAAAAAAGAGTAAAAGTAAAAATAGGCCAGAAACAGTAAAATACAATACATATAGTACTGAATTTTAAAGAATAATTAAAAAATTACCAATGGTCATTATATTTACGTTTTTATCAACAAACCTGTTGATCAGATTAACAGATGTGAGTATGAATGATTGCTATTTCTTTCTTTAAGTGCCAGGGTTTCTCAAAGTAGAATTGATATGTACCTATTACAGGTTGATGCACAAATGTTAAACTGCTACTTGTGTAGATATTTCCACTATCATGTTCAGATGGGAGCTGAATCGTATTGCTTTTCTGCAGACCGCTCCCATCCATCCTCATGACCAAGTTTTTGCTAATTTTCATATCTTCAGGGCATGCTAACACTAACAGCTTGGGGATAAATGTTTAGTATTTGTGTCCACAGGGTGTTAAGCTTTTCCAGTTCATTAAATTTTGCTTTAATTAATCTTGCCACGACTTTATAAAAAGGTGTGCTTCGCTTTCAGTTGAAAGTTTCTGCCTAGGGCTTATGTGTACCTTAGGACCACCGCACTTGCACCATGGCTCATTCTTGTCTCCATTTTAACATAAGTCAGAAAATGAAGAGAGAAAAGCAATGTACTACTTGCTTCGTTGTACCCCATTTATGTGGCATTTTTATGAGGGAAAATAATCAATGAAAGAGAATCATTATACTTGCACCAAGTCAAAACACCAAACCAAAATAAGTGAACCAAAATGTATACCCAGTCAAAATTAACCATCAGAAGTAGAAGGTGTATTTCATCTCTAACAATCAGCTGTACAACTCACTAATAAACACTAGTATTTGCATAGATTTTAATCTCAAAAATTCTCTTGCTTAATTCCTATACTGAGCCTTTGAGAGGGTCAAGATGAACAAACTGTGGTTTAGAGGAATTAGATGACTTGCCTGAAGGTCATGCAAATATTTAATAAAGAGGCATGCTATCAGTCTAGGTGCAGTTTCCACTCTGAATATCTGCCTAAAGCCACATTCACAAAAAGAGCTGGAGAACAGAATAATGGAAGTTGCCTTATTTGAATTTAATGAAAAGGAATGTAAAATACATTGATAGAAAGGTCTCAGGCTATTGTCAAACTCCAATTTCCAGTCTTGTAAAGCAGTTTTCTCTATACACCAAGAGGGAACCAATTTTATCTACAAAAGATTGCAGAATTCCCTAGCGTAGAATTTCAATTTTTTTTTTTATTGTTGTGAGATCCCATTGTTTCCGCTTTGCAGTGCAGGACCCTTTCCCACACACTCTCGCTATGCAGGATGTTCCCTCCATAATGCCCTCCTCAGTTTGCTATCCATCATGTGGTCATGTTTCTCTGTTCTCCGGCAGTGAATGCATGGAAATCCTCAATAATACAGATGCGTACCAGGTAGACAATCGAT
This sequence comes from Myocastor coypus, assembly GCA_004027025.1. Taxonomy (NCBI): domain Eukaryota; kingdom Metazoa; phylum Chordata; class Mammalia; order Rodentia; family Myocastoridae; genus Myocastor; species Myocastor coypus. The sequence continues at coordinate 191,849 of PVJA010000142.1, read as the reverse complement.
TTCTAGAGCAATGATTCACTTAGGCACTGCTGAAGATAACACTGTGACACCTAATAGATATCTCTATTTTCATTTCATGTGAAGATGAAGCTATTATCGTCAGATTTCTCAAATTCATTTCAAAGAAGCAAGCTTTTCTTTCTGTTCTTCTTCCTACTCCTCTCATCAGGGATAATGAAACTTCCACTATACACAACTCTAGTCTGTTTATTGAATCCACTCAAGTCATTACAATCTCAGCAAATGGTCTCTATTTCAGGCACAAGAACACATGACCAACACAGTCTGCCCTGCATAGACACACTAAGAATGAGAGAAGAAAAGAGAACAGGTTGGAAGTGACTATAGAATTAAAAACTACAAAGCAAAGGCTGGAGACTACTCATACTGGACTTGAACATCACACACACACAAAAAACTATGATGGTGGCAAATGATGCCAGTGTAAGGAAATAATAATAAAGAAGGAGTATCTTTAAAATAATATTTTGGAATGAAATTATTTTCTATAAGGCAAAGCAAAATTTCAAGTGTAAGAAATTTCTAATCCTATAGAACAGAGTTAGTTGCATAATGAAAAGATGTTTCATGGAGCTCAAAAGATCTTTAATCCTGCAGAAAATATTCTCTGATTGAAGGATATTAGTGCAAAGTTTCTAGTAATTGACCTATAGAAGTGAGTAAACCATAGCTTTCTTGTGATTAAAAACTACGTGAAAAGTGAAGAAGAAGAAGAAGAAGAAGAAGAAGAAGAAGAAGAAGAAGAAGAAGAAGAAGAAGAAGAAGAAGAAGAAGAAGAGGAGGAGGAGGAGGAGGAGGAGGAGGAGGAGAAGAAGAAGAAGAAGAAGAAGAAGAAGAAGAAGAAGAAGAAGAAGAAGAAGAAGAAGAAGAAGAAGAAGAAGAAGAGGAGGAGGAGGAGGAGGAGGAGGAGGAGGAGAAGGAGGAGAGGAGGAGGAGGAGGAGAAGAAGAAAGAAAGAAAGAAAGAAAGAAAGAAAGAAAGAAAGAAAGAAAGAGAAGAGAAGAGAAGAAAAGATAAACCTAGGAAACCATTCTTTATGGAAAACAGTGAAAAGAAGATTGCTTCTAATATTTTTAGTGTCCCACATGACAATTCTTTTTGACTCAGTAGAGCCAAAGTATTCCATGGGTGCCTGAATTTAGCTGTAGCTGTGAGTGACATCTTCCTCTCTATTGAACCCCACGACTGTTCCCATCATAAGGTTGATGCCAGTCAGGGGAGCCCATGGAGGGTTGATGGCAGAATCTCAGTGCAGCGCTCTGCCATATCCTGAAGCTGGGGAAAAAAGGGGAAGCTGAGGAAAAGCAAGGCTCTGGGACTGACACACATGTCTTGCTGAAACTCTGATGAGAGTTTCTGTAAGGTGACACATTATCATTGAGTTTTCCTTTAAGCAGAAGGAAGACAAAAGCCAGCCAATATTTCAGTTTTGTAATTTATCTCTTTAGAGAATGTATGTAAACCTGTTGTGATGGTGAGCTTTTATGTAGCCAAAGGATACAGTTGGATAATGAATGGTCAGAAACTTGGAAAATGCCAATTTTCATTCTTTATCTTTGTTATATATATAAATCCCCTCAGAAAAGTTTAAGAAACAATATCTAACTCAACCATTTGTCATGTGCTATTTCCAGTCACTTTTACCCTCACTGAGGGCCAGGAAGCGAGCTCATAAATATGCCAAAAACAATTATTTTGATCTTCTTCTTTTAGACATGTAGCCATCCTGTAGCATTATGGGAACACACACATAAGTCATGTCCCTATGTCTGTTCCTGGCACAACCACACATAAGGAGAACGATGAGTGGTAATGTATGTGCTAGGACCCAATGCAGCCATCATGGTCCTCCTACACACACGTTGGTGCAGAGGTTGAGACTAATGATGCCACGGGGATGTGGAAAGTTTCATCACTCCCGTAATGTGGCACAGTAAAGAACAAAACGATCTCAGGCAAGTCAAAAGTAGCTTGGAGTTTTAAGTTGGTTAGAGAGTAGGGCTGAGGCAGAGGTTCTCTGGCATTGGTCAGGGTTTGCTCGGCTTAAAGCTTCTGCTGGCACTGAAGGCTGAAACACCAGGACTTTGCTTGCCCAGATGTAGGGCAGAATGATAAAGAGCCAAATATCCAAATATTTATTCATTATATCCAGTAAATTTCAGGTTTCATTGTCATTGTTTTTACTACAATAATTTACACTTATATCTATACTTTCTGCTGCCTGGGTAGCATAATGAAAAAAATAACTTTAGGGTGTGGATCTACTGGCGATGAGTATGAGCACAACAGTTCTTGAGCGATTGCTTGTGTGATCCAAACATTACATTGTGGTAGCAGCTCAGAGTACTTCTGTCATCAGTCTTCACTGAGATTCATAACACCTGACCTTGAATCTCATTTTCATTGCTTCAGAGCTACATGAGTGTCAATAGCGGCTTACATGCTCTGAAATTTATCGGCCCAGGGTAAGTTTTACCACTGGTAACACATGGTTCTCATGAAGAACAAGTGAAAGATAACAAAAGTGCTAGCAATTGCCTGTACTTAGTACATACTCAGGGAAGAATAGTTGAATGTGACTCGGAATATGATCCACTAAGGCACTAAACTGTTCTATCATTATTTGCTTATAATATAAGAATAATAATGGTTGCATTACCCTTTATCAAAATCAACAGGAGATACTGTATTTCATGGCACTTTCTAAATGGAAATGTGTATGTCAACCTAGAGCATGATTAATACTTATCACACAAGAATTGAAGAAGAAAATGTTGAAAATAAAGTGTAAGACTGTATATAGCACTTACACACACAGAGTCCATTTATGATTCCCATTTTGGTGATGAATTCCTAAACCAGGTATATTTTAAACCAACGTCAAATAAGATTGATGTCCAAGGAACCCAGATATTCACTTCCTCTTATGCAAGAATCCCCATCTGTTGGTATCAGCTGATGTTAAGATAACTCACCTCCAGTAACACTCTATTTTCAAACTCAGTTTCAGAAAACAAACTCAGGAGATTTATTAACTCACTCGTTTTCCAGGAGGGAAATGATTGACAAAGGGTGGAAAAGAAAGGGTTCCTCTGGAAAGCAGAAAAGATAATGTAAGAAACATCCAAGTGGGTAAAAATTAGATGAACATTTTTGGAAAAAAAATGATGAACAGGATCGAGAAACCTCTATGAGTGTTGTGAGTTTCATTCCAAGATGTCAAGATTATTGACCAAACCTCTTACAGGGTTTCTGTTGTCTTTGTGACCGTCCAACACTAACAGTTCCTTACAGTGATATGCATACCTAGTATGGATTGTGTTCCAGAGCCATTGTTCCAACCTTTATCGTAGAATGGATATGCAGATAGAAGCAGTCCCTATGTGACCTACTAATTTTTTTAATGTCCATGTTCTCCTTCACAATTGTGATAAGCAGTGCTATGCAGGTATGTGACACAAAGAAGATGCTGCCACTTCACTTTGTCTCAGCAAGTTATATAAGGGGATCAGGTTGTGAGCTCTCACATGCCTCTGCTGCCTTGTGCACAAATGGGTGAATGCCTACATTCAGCCAGCATCCTGAGAAGCCTATGATACTAGGCAGAAAAAAATTTTGGTATTTAAACTCAACCGACTAAAATGCCTGCTTAGGCAGAGCACAAGGGCCGGGAAGTCTAGTCTACATAGTGAGATCATGTAGACCCTGTACTAACTACATAATAAATAAATAAATAATAGATAAGTACACAAATAAATAAATACTCCTTGGAATACATACAGCTTTATCCAACTGTAAGAGGAAGAAACGTTTGTATTCATTTTTCTCTTAGTGTATTTGAAAAGTATGTAAGTTGGGTCATATAATGTGAAAATAGCAACAAAACTCTTATCAACACAAAATGTCCTTGGACTTCCTCCAGTTACATTTTATTCAGGGATGAACCATAATCTGCTATTCTATATTCATTGCTTTCCCTGTCTTATAAAAATTAGGTAATATTGAAATTTCCTTTAATTAGGTAGATATGTTGTACCTTTCCAAGTAGAGAAATTCTATGACAGGACCAGATAATATTTCTTTTCCTTTTTTTCCCCCTAAAGCACAAGTTATGCTATCATTGCTTACAAGACACTAAAAAAGTATTGCCATCAGACTGATTAAATGACTGACTGTATAGCTTTTTATTTTTCCTCAAAGTTAAAAAGCATTCATATTTCAACAAGGGCTTGTTCCTCTGTAAATCGCAGATTCAGAATCACAATTTACAACAGCCATGCTCACCTGCCAAAACAACTTCAAATTAAATAGCAACTTTTGTTACAATATTTTGGAGCCATATCTGGGAAATGCAACTGACACTGGCATAGAGTGGAAATGGTTCCGACAGGGCAAGAAAAGGCACACTGACTGACAGGAGCATGCTCTGCTGCCTTGACAAACAAGCAAGAATTCAGCCCCAATCTGTTGGAGTCTCAGGGCTCACAAACCTGCCAGATTGCCATCTTTGTGCTGAATGTAAAATAATCACTGTAGCTAGAAATGATAAATTGTGGATGGCTGCAGTGGGAAGCAACATATTTAATCAATCTCTTGACTGTAGTTTCTAACTGTGAAACCTGAGCTTCTACTAGGAAAGAATAGTTTTGACTTTTGGAAGTAAAAATGTCTCATTCTACTCTTACTGGCTAATCGTAGCCTGGCCTTGCTCTTTAATGAACAGTTGGGGTTAGCTTCCAATGAATTACTCAACATATGCCCCAGAGAGTCCCCAGAGTCCATGTAATACTATCTTACACGTTTTCATTTCTTAAAACCACCCCGATATGGCCTGCACATCAGCACCCTTGATGCCATCTGAACTACCAGTGTTTATAGAGCTTCTCAGAGTGTGCCAAGTTTTGTGCTAGCCATTTTGTATGTCCATTTTCAGCAGCTACTTTTGAGACAGAATCAAAATACATTAAAAAGCATGATATAAATTCAGGTCTTCAAGGTATTATTCCTGGAAATGTAGTCATTTTAATCCTCTCATTTAGCTTGTCAGATCAAACAGCTATGATTTAACCATAGCTTTTTGAGTAGTTATTTTTTTCCAATTTACTGTTACATAAAGAACAAAGGAATACATCTTCTATGAAACTTACATCATAAAAAAAATTCATATAACCAGTTTCACTTTGTGTTCTTCCTTCTGAAAGCCCATCTCTTTCCTTTTGTACTTTTCATTTCTCCCTTTTTCTCGCTTGTGCTCTACACACACACACACACACACACACACACACACACACACACGTCTTACCTATCACTGGATGACTTGAAAACATTCATCACCACTACCTTAACGTCAGTATTCCACGCATATAATCTATGATTTCCTGACAAACTCAAGGTCTCCCTGTTTTACAATCATGGCTATCTTATATGATATCCCCCTAAGGTTTAGCTGGGGTATATTAGAACCTTGGCACTATGATACCCATTTAAGCACATTGTATTCTTCCAAGGCCAGGCCATACAGTGGCATGGAGCAGAATTCTTCAGTCAAGATTCTCATATCCTGCCCCTATAGATGTCTTTACTCACTTCCTAAAGAGCAGTCTCCCTCATTGTCTGCGTTTAGGAGAGTATGGTTGTTGTTTTTTGAAACTGGAGCTAATCTACAATTGCAATGATACTTTCTTTTTGTGTGTGTGTAGTTGGCTCAGCCCACCCTGGGGAAGGGGCTGGCATGGCAAATGGTGTCAGTGATGGAACCACAATCCCTGCACACTTGCCTAAGGCACTTCAGACCACTGAGCTATCTTGGCAGCCAACAATGGTTATTTTTCAATACAGTTATTGCTCATCTTTGTGATGCCATTTGTATAGAAATTTCTAGATATTTTCATTGTGAGTCTTTCAATATATATATAATAAAATATAACATATATATTCAATTCTGAACTTTATTTTCCAAATTGTGTTTTAAATATTTCTCTTATAATTCATATTTACCTCTGTTCCATCTTAAATTGTCTACCATACTCCTATTGTTTTATCTACTACAAAAAATAATTTCTTAGTTTGTCATCTTGGACAAAGAACCAAGATATTCCTTTTTATTGTATTTCAGAAACCTAGAACTAGAAGAAACATCATCATTTTCTGGCAGGAAAAATATAAGAAGAAGATAATAGCCACATGTTTGCCAACTGTTTGTAGCTTTTTGGGATTTCAGAGGGTGTTATACAAGTTCAGATCACAAGATATTTCTCTCAGAAACTTTGAATGTAGGGCCTGGAGTGATAGCTCAATAAAATAAGCATTTGTCTGGCAAGCACAGGGTCCAGAGTTCAATACCAGTACTGCAAAGAAAAAAAGAAACTTTGAATGGAATGTTAATACATAGGTGTATTAATAAAACAAAGATACATATGATAGCATAAAGAAAAAAGATGATGAGAAATAAAAAAATATGAAAGTATTCCCTAAGGAAGAGATTAGGCAATAGCCAGTCAACTTTAATGGAAGACGGCTCAAAGAAGCTACAGATCCTCTGTGTCCTCTCAGAACACAAAGCCTGTCTAAAAGTGATTATAAAAGGAAGCAGGCTACCAGGACAGATATCTAAATACCTTTAGAAGTTCTAAAATGAAGTGAAAACTATATTCAGCTCACAACTTCATATTTTTATTATAAAAAGATTTTTGCCTTTAGTCTAAATCATTTAAATATCTGCTTGGGGTAGAAGAACATTTAAAAAGATTATCCAGTCATATTAACTGTTCAACATAATAGACTTTTTGTTTTTAATAAAACGTACACTGAAACTAGACATGAGTGCCTCAACTCTGTACCATTACCTATTTCTTTGGATAGTATGAGAAAAAATAAATCTACTTTACTTCTGGTGTGAAAACTCATAGTCATTGTTATTAAGTTTGGACAATCTTCTCTTAAAGCTTCCAATAGTAAGTCAACCTGTATCAACACTTATTTGGAACATAATACATAATAATCGTCATCTATTATTTTATCTTAGTTGTAAAGATAACTTTTACATAAATGTGTATGCATATATACCAAAAAATGCATTAGTAATTGAACGTTTTTACAAGAACATTTATATTTTACTTTTCCCACAAATTATTTTAAGTAGACATTGAAATTTTCACAACACATGTAGCAAAATCAAGTGAAAAAAATCTAAATATGTCAAAACATTGATATCTAGCGGAGGGTCATAATACATAAAATGCCTAATGAAGAAAAGAGAAGAATTTTATATTCAATTCTCCCAGTTTAGACCTGTCATAAATTGTCAATGAACCCAGATTCTGGGTTATAAAAGTATGAACTGAGACTAATTAATACAACTCTGACCATTGTCAGCTAGGGCCTTCGCATCACTATGCCTATGTCAGTAGTAAACAACAGGGTGTCAGGTAATGCCAGGTAGATACAGAACCTGGTGGAGAGGCCAACTTCTCACTTTATCCATATACATAAGGCCATACATCCCTGTAGTCAGTGATTCTATACATAGCTACTGAGCATCTTCTTTTTTAAAAACATTTTTATCTATTTATTTATTGATTGATTAATTGATTGATTTATATATTTGGTGCAGGGCCTTGCTATGCAGCTGACTCGTAGCGACCCCCATGTTTCAGACATCCCAGCACTAGAATTACAGGTATAGGCCACCATGCCTGGTTTGGGTGGCCTCCATGAAATACCTGGGATTCCAGGGCCCACATAGCATACAGTACCAGGGATCAAACTCTGATCCTTAGGCTTGCTGGGCAGGTGCTTAGACCACTAAACTATCTTCCCTGCCTCTGCCCCTGCCCCTGAACATCTTCTATGTGCAGGTGTTTTTTCTTATGTGAAACCATGAGAGAACACAGACATGTCATGCATACTGTCTTTCATAACATGTAGTGTGCCAGTGAGATGGCCACTACTGTGGCAAAATACTTAATGATATTAAACTAAAGGAAGAAGGGTGTATTTTGGTTCACAGTTATAGAGGTTTCAGCCTGTAGCTGGCTGGCTTCACTGCTATGGGCATTAGGTAAGAACACATGTGGGGAGCTGAGGAGATAGCTCAGTAGAATAAGTGCCTGCCTGGCAAGTGCAGGGTCCTGAGTTCAATCCCGGTACTGCAAAAACAAAACACAACAAAACAAAACAAAAGTTCTGTGAAAAGAACACATGTGGGAAGGGAGTAGAGGAAGAAAACTCCTGATCTCAAGGCATTGAGGAAGCCAAGGGAGTGGAACGCAGTCAGGAAACAGGATTGCCCCAGAGATTATGCCGCACAGTTCACGCCTGCTTCTACTACGTCGAAATACTCCCATCCAATTAGGACTCCATAGTCCAGTGGTGAAGTAAAGCCCTTCTGATCCAACTACTGATCTAGGTCCTACCTCTGAACACTGCTGCACCGGGAAGCAAACCCTTAGTTCATGCGTCTTTAGGGGAAACTTTGCATGTAATCTATAAGCTAAAGTGACACCATGGCTGCTTATACGTCTGTCTTTTATATTATCCTCAAGAACCTAAATTGAATCCCTTCATTTTATTTATCCAATCACAACAAAAGACCAGATGACTGTTAACCAAATGAAAGATGACCAGAAGTACCCCTGCAGTTCAGTGTTGCCTGTGATATCTGGTGAAGTTTTCCATCACCTGTACACTCCATGTCTTCATTTGTAATATGGTAGGTGAGAAAGATCAAATGCTTGCTTGTTTGTGTGCTTATTTTTGCCTGTGCTTAAGGGTTCAACTTGGACACCATGTTTCCTTTAGAAGTTAAATGATCAAATAAGTTAAATCAGTCTTCAAAATACATGTTATGTGAACCTAAATCTTCTTAACGGCTTAATATTTTACTTCCACAATTTAAGCTTTTTCAACTGATGTGCAAGATTCTTAAATGGAGCCATCTTATATGGGTTACTTTGATTTCTGTTTGTGGACTCATGAGGTTTTCTGACTTAGAGGCAGAAACAAAGTAGATAATGACAAAGATATTGGTGTACTAACTTTCACCTTAGAAGTGGAGGGTTCCAAGTAACTCACAAGTGAAAACACTATAACTTTAATGACTTAATTAAACCAGAGGTGAAAAGCAATATATTTGGAGGATGTTAGTTACAAAAGCAAGGGAATTACATGGTTTTTAGTGGGGCGGTATGAAGAGAATCAGGCTATACTCCTAATCTGAGTATTCTCTAAAGAAGTTGCTGTGGTTTAGTTTGTCTACACAGTCACCTCCTCATGTAGGATGCTGACAATGTTATGTATTTTGGAAGGGTTTGGGGAGACTCTGTAACTCATGGTATCTTGCTATGATCTTTTCTAACACTGTTACTATTATAGGAGAGATCAACTGATAAAAATGTGAGGTTGTTAAGTGTTACATAAGTGATGCTAACACTGACTTGTGCAAACCATCAACCACATCGTCTTACCCTGGATCCCTAACTTTATAGAATACTGTCTACTTTTACCATTTCTGAGATACCATTATAATATGTACATTACGTGTATTAAGAAATGGCTATTTATTGATATGTTATAACATATTAGCCAAAATCTACTTTTTTATTTAAAAGAATACACTCACTTGTACAGGAAAAGATGCAGTTATTTACTCAGAAGACTAGTTGGCTTTTATGTCACTTTCTGTTATGTCAAGGGGATGTTCTAAGAGGGACAGGAGAGGACATGGAAGGATGGATAATGACATGGAGCCAGTTATTGTGGAAACTGGTACGTGTTCCATTGGGGGTTTAAAGATCTTGCTCCTTAGCACTTTCTTCCTCTTTCTCTACTTTAAGATGGAGACACATACCTGTAGCCAATCAGAAGATAGTGTGACTGAGGCTGAGAGCATCACCCAAGGCCTCTTGTGCTCATAGTTAGGTTTCCGGAATATGACTGAATATGGGAGCACAATAGCTAACTTTCTATTAAGGTGGGGTCTTGCCTCAGTTGCTTTTTATTTGTGGCTGGGAGAAAGCACGTGACATCCAAAATTAAGGAAGGAAAGGCTTATTTATCCCACAGTTAGTAGAGGTTTCAGTCCACGCTTTGCTGGCTCCAGGTCAGAGCAGCACAAAGCAGAAGGCAGCAGATCATGGCAGCAGAAAACAGTGACAACAGAGGAAGGAGCGGCAGCTGCTGCCAGCAAGCCTTTCTCCTTTCCTTCCACATTGACTGTGAAGACCAGCGCTCCTGCAGGGAAGTGGCACTCAAAAGTCTTCCTCAAGGTCTTTCTTCACCCTTTAAGTTCTGAATCACTGTAGGGCCAGCCCTCCAGGCCTTAGAGGTGAGGCCTTTAGGCTCTAGAGCATGGAGTCACTAAACCAATTTGGGCAAGCTTCTGACCCCTCAAGTTGGCACAATACATTAACCTCAACCATCACAGACAGGTCTAATTAGAAGTGAATGGTACGAGGGCTGTGATTTGGAAGGATGTATCTTCTTCTTTGTCTCTTCCCTTCTCTCTCTTTGCTTCCCAGCCCCCATGACATGAGTGGTTTTTTTGTATTTTTTAAATTTGTATGATTTTATTTTATTTTATTTCAATGTATTTGGTTATTGTAAGGTCCCATCATGCAGCTCAAACTCATGGTGATCCTCCTTCTTTCAGCCTCCCCAGCACTAAGATTACAGGCCTGCTACACTATCCCCAGACTCTGGGCTGTTCTGCCACTGCCCTGGGGACAGGGATGGTGCAGCATGGAGTTCTGGGAAGCGAACTAACGTTCCTTCCTTTGCCTAAGCTTGTCTAAGGAGGCAATTTAGTGTGCTGAGCTATCTCACTGGCCCTTAAACTTTTGTTTATTTGTCAAAAAATCGTTGTACATAGTTGTGACATAACATATTTCATATAGATAGATAGGTAGATAGATAGATAGACAGACAGACAGACAGACAGACAGACAGATAGATTCAAATCAGGGTAATTAGTATATACCAAATCTCTTTAAATGAAGTAAGAACATTTAAAATTATCTGATGAGCTATTTAAATATATAGTATAGAGTTGAGGGTGTTGCTCAACCCCAGCAATGTTGTGGCACATGAGCTCCTGATTTGGATTCTCAATACCACAAAAAAGAAAGAAACACACAGTCCTCTATTATTAACTATTGTCGTGTACCAACACAATAGACCTTCAGAACTTTTTCTTCCTATCTAGCTCTAACTTCGTATCAACTAATACCTCCAGGTACACCTCCAGAACTGCGGACCAACATTCTACACTCTAATTCTATGTGTTTGACATTTTTAAGACCCACATATAATATAAAGATGATAATATGGTATTTGTCTCTCTGTGTCTGGTTGTTTCATTGAAATTAAAGTTCTCTAATTTCATTCATGCCATTTGAAATAAAAGAATTTTACAACTTTTAAAAAATCTCAGACTCACTGTCATCATCTTGTTTTCAACCTCCCCAGGGCAGAGATTACTGGCCTGCACCACTATGTGTGGACTCTGTGGCTTGCTCAGCGCACCCTAGCAGCAGGGCTGGTGCTAGATGTGGTACACAGTCTCTTCACTTGCATAAGCTTGCCTAAGCAGGCACTTTAGTATGCTGAGTTATCTCATCAGCCCCTTCTCTGATATGCTGAATGAAGCCTAAATTGTGGCTACATTGTGTTATTTCATTTTTGTTCCTGGGAATTGGACTCAGGACTGCTATACTGTATTATTAACTTAAATATTTGATTGAGTTACTTATATTTGACATGATTGTTGATGTTGATTAGAATATTAGGCTTTGCATTTCAGGGAAAATAATGTGTACCAAACTTCTATTGTTGAATATGGAGTTGAATAAGCAGACAAATCATAATTTCACTTCATGTTGGAGTTGATTTGCTCATTAAAAATACAGGAAATAGGAGCCAGGGAGATAGCTCCGTGGCACAAGTGCCTACCTGGCAAGTGCAAGGTCATGCTACAGGGCATCAAAGAGAACCAAAGAAAAATTTCTGTAGAAGACCTGATATACTATCTGTAAAACCACTGTAAGATAAAAGAAGAGTGGTGCTTAGAGTTTAGTTTCCTAAGGTATCAGAGATGTCTATGAAGGAACATTCAGAACTAAGGTCAAAGAATTCATATCTCATAATTCTTGGAACACAACTGACAGAGAGTGGGTAATTGCCCGTGGCTAGAGCAACCTCAAGAACAGCAGGTGGCTCCACTTAATTTTATATGGCAATATTGGCTCCTGGACCCAGAGGACCTGGATGAACTCTGAGCTGCTACTTTTCCCTGTCTCCCCTATGACAGCATCTTCTCTCTACTACTGAGACAGAAGAGACCTGAGCTCAGATGAGTTAGACCCTGGATGCCAGTTTATTTATTTCTTATCAACAATCCTTATGAGTTTCCCACTATTTTAGACACACAGCAGTATGAGCCAGGCTTCATACTGTGCAAATGAAACCCAACAAAACCAAACAGTAAGAGCCTCACAGGAGGCTTTTCTATTAGTGTAGTGGCCACAGAGAGGTGGGGCCATGCAGCTCTAGGAAAGAAAATCTCACTTTAAGACTGGATTCTGATAATGTCCCAAATTCATGAATGATTTCTCATCATGCAAAAAGACATGCATTGTGCTACCATTGCTCTCAAAGTCTTTGCCACAGAAGTAATCATTTCTGTTCCTTTATGGTGAAGGTGGTGAAGAAAATAGAGGACTATTTAGTTTTGTCCCATATATCTTTCAGAAATATTTTTCCTTCAATATAATTACTTTTAAGTCTCTTAACAAAGGTTCTCTTGGAACTCAAAGACAAAAACATTTTGTGATCCATTTCAACATGCTTTTCTTTGAAGCACCTTTAGATAATATGATTGAACTGGCTAATGCATAGTATTGACTGATGAATGAAGTTGAAGACACGGAGTGAAGTCTGTGCAGGAAGAGCTCAGCTTTTAAAAGCAGATAAATCATAATTTCACTTCATGTTCAGATTTTGGAATTTCAGATCAGTCGGTCTGCTGTAGAGTACAAGTGAAACCTAATGCTCTGAGAGACCACTGACCACTGATAGACTTTAAAACATGTATATCAGTTCACTAAGACTACAATAAATGCCTAAAGAAATATAGGCCTTTGGGCCCCCATGACCTCCGGTCGGCTCCTCATTGATCCCCGAGGATGTCAGTATCTGTGCATGTGGATGTGGGGGATGGGTGTCGTGCGCTTGCATCACTTGCCAGTCATCTTCAGTCAGGGGTCTGCCAGACCCGGTGCTTTGGTTTCACGGTTGTACCTGGATTTTCTGACTTCCTGTTCAATCAGTGTGCGCCTCCTCTTATTTCTCTTTCAAACAAGCAAACAACAACAACAAAAAAAACCTAGTAAATGGTTCCCAGTGCATTTAATGAGACAAATCAGGATTTACCATATGAAACGGTTGACATGTTCAATATTTACCCCACTGCCACCCCAAAATAAAGACCCTGGGGTGTGTCAGAGCTAATGTATAGGTTTTGAATTAATTGAATTGTCTGGTCCCAGGGATGTAGAGCAATGCAAGCATATTTCATAATGGAAATCAAAGAGCTCCGCCACACTCTGAACTTTACACATATACATAGAAATGAGTTTTCTCTCTGCACTAACAAACTACTCAACCGATAATGAAGTTACGGAAAATACAAATAACTTTGTGTTTAAGCCTGAGGCTGATAATTTTAAAACACTATGAGTATAAATGTATCTATGTATTTATATGCAAATATATAGGAGATACATACATATACATATATATTAAATTCACACAACATATATTCACATATACATGCATAACACAAAGACTTCAAGCAGGAGACATTTATCTGTATTGAATGGTAGAACATATTCATTGCAATTCCTCAAAAAATATCCTGGCTGTAAGAAACTGTGCCAGGAACAAAATTCCAAAGATGAGTAAGACAGCACATCCCTGTCACCAACAGAGAATAGAAACTTTGTAAAAAACAGTCACTTAGGCCTCAACTCTTAGCTTTTGGTTAAGAGCTCGGTTCATTTAGTATCTGATTTGCAGCCCTGGTTCTGTGTTTGCTTGAACAAAAATGTATTTCAAGATAATATAAGATATTGGCTAAAGACTTGGAGCTACCTACATAAAATCAAATGTGTCCCACAATTCTTTGCTACTTAAGTATCCATTCTGTAAGGTACAGAAGAAGTATTCTCACTGCACAGAGAGTCATACTAAGTGTTATCATAGTTCTCTGAAGCATTCACTATTAACTGCTCCTGGAGACAGGATTTCAGCCCCAATGACTCACTGATTGTTTACTCTGTTAAGATGGTTCTTGAGTTTTAGTGGATAGGCACATACTGTTTGGAAGAAAAAAGAAAATAAAATAGATTGGAGGCAAACTATAATATTTGGGGTAGCATTTAGATAATTAATCTGGCAAGTAACAATTCCCATTTCATTTTTTTATGTTTGTTAAACATGAGATTTGAATTTGATAAATATGAAAAGAAGAAAATTTCCTCATCATAAATATGTATTTTTGAAAATGTTACTACCAATACTTGGAAGCCAGATTTTTGCATTTTCAACAACGTTTGCAAGGAGAGCAGGGAGGAGTTAAACTAGAAGAAGACTGCTTGGGGCCGCAGTCAGTTCAGGGCTTCTGCTCAGGAAGGGATTAGCAGATATTGCTGGACAACCTGCCATACAGCCCGAGATTGCTCCTTGTTTGTTCATCTTATCTCTGGGACGATATTTGCTTTCAACCTCAACAGCTTCCTCTCTTCTGCTGGTTTCCTATAGTCCCTGGCTAAAAAAAGCCAGGAAAACCACACCTCAGTCCATGCCAAGTAGAACTTTGGAGAAAATGCTTATAGACATTGTCTTTAACTATCTGGGTTAGCACTTTAGTTTTGAAAATATTCACTAGAAAAGTGATCGATTCCATTTTATTAGAGTAATTTTCTTTTGTCGTAAAAGAAATGGACATTTTTTTTCAGTTTTTTTGGCTCAGTGATCTATTATTATGTTAGTGGGTCAAACAGTGCTCACCCATGAGCAGTTTTCATGTGACCTAACTTTTAAAGTTGTTCTTGCTTTGAGTACTAGGATAAACACATACGTGTGTTACCATAGGAACCATCTATGTATATGTGCATGATGAAGACACCATTTAGGAGCAAGGACTACTCTGGCAAGGCTTTCTATAGTCTACACACCCAAGTATTTGATAAGATATTGCTTGAATTTCAAGGAGAAAAATTCCATGTTAAGTAAATCTGGGTACACTGTAAATAAATGTTTTTTGGCGGGGGGTTCATTCTGACCACATCCATAGTTAAAGTCTTGAAAACTTCTACAGCAAATGACACTAACTACTTAAATAAATGAATTAGGGAATGTTGTGCTAGATGACCATGCAATGCTTTCTGATCAAATTCCTCTTAGCTTTTTGTAGCACAGCAGTGTTTCCTGGAATACAATTTGAAGAGCCAACACAGACTTGAAGTGGCTTTGAGACTTGTAATATGTGTACCCTGTGAGAAGTTAACCAAGGGCCTGACCTACACAGGGTTAAATTCCGAAACACAACATGACAGGTTTATACAAATAATTTGCAATCTACTTCTTATATGATGCATACTGTTCTAAAGGAAATTATATTCAGTTTCCTCATCCAGAAAAATACCATTTCATAAGATAAGCTATGCACTATGAGTTTTGAATAAATTCAAATATTTTCCTTAGAATGCATCACAGCTAAGGCATATGATTCTGAACACTGTGATATTATCTTTCATTCAAAGTTACATGGCTCTCTTCTTGTGTTAGGCTTCATTTTGCTCTACATGTATCTATAATAATTGCCTGTGGTTGCTGAAATGAGTATCATGGGGGAGTCTCTTTTTTTCCCCTAACTTATTTTTCAGCACCCAATGTGAAATCCTGCAGCCTATTGTGCCTCTGTGAATATTGCCTGCAAATATCAATAAATCTAAATCCTTAGCCAACAGTGACTTCTTTCTTCATTCTGGCAGGGAATGGTGGTATTACTTAGGCATGGCTGCAGAGCAAGCTTCAGAGAAGATAGCTCCTTAGACTCAAGTTTCTAGGTTGTATTAATAGCAGTGGTGTGCAGTTGCCACCGGAATCGGAAGGCAGAGGTGTGTGATCAGGCTGCTACTTGCCTGCCCTTGGGCGTGGTGGGGGGGTTGCTGTAAGCTGTCAAAGGCTGAACCTCCTTCTGTATTCAGAATGCTTCCCTCTCCAGGAGCCCCGAGGTCAGTAGGTCTGTTTGCACCACCTGTTCATTCTCTCTCTCTCTCTCTCTCTCTCTCTCTCTCTCTCTCTCTCTCTCTCTCTCTCTCCTCTCTCTCTCTCTCTCTCTCTCTCTCTCTCTCTCTCTCTCTCTGACTCTCTGTGCCTCTGCCTATCTCTCCCCCTCACTCTTCTCCCTTTCTGTCTCTCCCTGTGTCTGTCTAATTATTTCCTTTCTTTTTGTGGGGGACTATGGTCTCTCTATGTGGCCCAGGCCGGCCTGGAAACTGCTATGTACCCCACATTGCTCTTGACCTTGTGATCCTCCTGCCTCAGTCTCCCAAGTGCTGTGGTTGCAGGTGTTTACCACTGCACCTGGCTAAAATTCTCTCTCTCTATTAGTTCATCCCATTAGAACATAAACATATTTAAACATCTTCTATTTTAAAGGGAACATTATCCTCACTTGCACATTTTTCTGTCTTCTCTCCAGCTGCTTTTTTTGTGGAGGAGCTACTTGAATTAATCCCCTATATCCTGTCCACTTTGTCACTTCCCATTGCAACTCTGTCTCTAATAATGGCTAGTCTCTAGTACAATTTTTCTTGACTTCACACTTGAAATTTGCAACTGGACTCTCATTTTGACTGCCATACCTTTATACCCACTACTATAATGCTCACATTCATTTCATTTGATAAGAAATGGAGTCTATATCCTAATGCCCTTTGGAACCCAGAGTCTGGCACAACGTCTGATTTCAACAGTCAGTGGGAACATAATATTTAAAAACCTATCATCTTGGCCCTTCAAATGTCAAAAATAGTTACTAAACGATCCAGTAGTCCTTCTACTAGATATATAACTGAATAAAATAAAATCAGTATATTAAATATCTGCATTCCCATATTTATGTCAGCACTGTTCCCAATAACTAAGATACAGAATCAATCAAAGATCAAATCACTAAGTGATTCAGCAATCCTACTATTGCATAAATATTAAAAAGAAATAAAATCAATATATTGAAGAAATATCTGTGTTCCTGGTTTTTTTTTTTTTTTTTTTTTTTTTTTTTTTTTTTTTTTTTTTTTTTTTTTTTGTATTTGTGATATTCCCAACAGCCAAAATATAGAATTTAATTAAGCATTCATCAGTGAGTGAATAGAAACAGGAAATACATAATTCGTTTTCATCCATGAAAGAGTGAAATCCTTCCATTCACATTTGAGATAACATAAGTGAACCTAAAAGTCATTATGTGAAGTGAAATAAGCTAGGCATGGAAAGACAAACACATGATATCACTGATATATGCAACCTAAAAATGCTGCTCTCGTATAAATAGAGAGTATAAGAGCAGTTATCCAAAAACTGGTATGGCAAGAGCTGGAGGACTGCTAAGATATTGACTGAAAGATATATATACACACAGTTACCAGGAAAATGTTTCAATAAATTTATTGCACAGCAAAGTGACCATAGTTGATGAAAATATATGATGTTCTTGAAACATAAAGAGTGAAGGTTATGCTGTCTCACCATGGCAATAGCTATGTGAAATAGTATATTTGTTAATTAGTTAGAGTTAGCCATTTCATAATATGGGCATACTTTATATCACATCATATCAAATTTCTAAAGCTAGCATGAAAGAAAGAAACAGGAAAGCTCGTGGTTTGTGAGCATTTTATGAATTTTATGCTCCAAACCTCTGGCAAATGCGGCAGTGTTACACAATTAACTTTCTGGTACTCAGGAGAGAGTATTAGGATTTCTGGCAACTCACCACTAACTAATCTTAATTGGCTTTTGACCTATTCTATTTGCATTGGGGTTGGGGGAATTTTTAATAATATGGCAGTTTAAAGTACATTGTTAAACATATAGTTTATGTAAAGGAAATTGGAGCTTTTTCATAATACAAAAATGAAAGTTAATAGGCATAAGCACTATGATTTTGCTGGGTAAATCGATACCTTAAAACTTTTAATAAAGAATTATTTTTCTAAGGCTCATTATAAATCTGAATAATATTCTTAAAGTATCTCACTACAGATTGCTTATTTTAGTATCTGAATAATGCTTTTTTCTTTCTTTAGCTGACCAACATTGACAACTGCAGTTTGTGTCCAAGCTACAACCAAGAATGCACTTGACCCCAGATAAAAGTCTGTGTAGTTCTCCCAGCTTCTCCTATTGTCCATTTCAACCTATGTAAGGTTAGTGATTATCATGCTATAGTTTAATATGTCTATACCCAGGTCCTCTACTGATACCACATGCTGTCATCCATGAATATTGGTCGCCAGTTCCTTTCCTTACTCTCAGACTCCAGCCACTTTGAGATATTCCTAATACTCTACTTTTCTGGCTCTGCAAATCACTTAAGGGGCACGGTTCAGTCAAAAGAGCTACTCAACCAGAAGCTTCATTATCATCACCCTGTTTTCTCATGACTAGAATAGCATCAGTTCTATCTTGGAGATCTCCTAGGGGCAGCATAAAGTGGAGTGGGCCTAATTTCAGTGCAAGGATATAAAGGAGTATCTTCATATCTTCAACAATAAGGAACAATTATTTTCTCATCAATGGATCTGTGGTAATTGGTGATTTTGGTGTCCCAGCTACAATTGAGTATATATTGATCCCACATAAAAGTTGGTTTCATTCTCTCAGTTTATCCTATTCTGTAATATCATCAGTTCTGCTGTCCTCTTTCAGTTGTTGGGAGAACATAATTGAAATACATTTAAAATTTACTGTATCAGATCTCTACAAATAATATTCATGAGATTTTCTGGCCTATAGATCTAGTTATCAATAGTTATGAAAGGAGCCTTCTAAGCATTTATATCAGCAAAATTTTCCCACCTTCTTGTGCCTTAGTACTGTGAGGAGCTGAACAAACAGCTGGCTGGGGACTATTTTATTTTTTGAATTTTACTGAAAAATGCTAAATAGACAGGACTGACCTCCAAGACATCAGAGAACTTTTCCTTTTTTTTTTTTTTTTTGGACCAGGGTTCAAACTCACGGCCTTGCACTTGCCCAGCAGGCACTTGTGCCTCGGAGCTATCTCCCCAGCCCCCCCCCCTTTTTTTTTTTTTTTTTGATGGCAGTGGCAAATTCCAACCTTGAAGTTGCAAATTACCCCACCCTCAGAATTCCCCTGAATCATTAGAATAAAAGTCAACTTTGGTTATCAAAGTTGAAGGAGGTAAAAATCCTCAGAGAAGCAGAAAGTCAACTCAAGTAATTTAGGTAAACCACACACTTATTTCCATCAGGGGCTTTTCCATAAAATCAGGTTTTTTGGATTTAAATTCTCTGGATAATTGCTTCAGTTCTTCTCTCTGTTATGTGTACATCAAAGCATAATGACTTGGCCTGGGACAATTGAGAAATTAATAACCGAAGCAAGGGTTTGAGAAATCCATAATAATGACACAAATGAGACCTATCAAATTAGAAAATCAAAATGAAAACACACTAAACACTTCAAAATTTAATTAGAAAAAGTTCCAAGTTCAGACCTCACTGAGGCCATTTCACACCAGCACTCTGTATTGAAACCTGAAAAGGGGAGCTGTTATGCTGGAATGCGACCCTGAGGAAGTGGGGGAGGTCTGCTGATCTCTTCCTTCGCTGTCTGCTTCTGAAAGCGTGCTCCGAACAGTTTATAAAAGACTGGGCCAAGACAGCTACTCTACAGCTCACCTTCACAAGACATAGCATTCAGTCTTTATTTTTCCCAATAATGATACTGCAATTGACTTGAGATTTCTCAGTAGAAACTAATCAAAAATGTTTCAAATTATTACACAAACTGTGAGCTGTAAATTGGCTACAAATTTCTGTGAACTATTTTCATTGACTTTTAGTCCAATGCTATATATCAGCTAAAGATCACTTTATTCTCTTGTAATATGTGGGGGGGGGGTGTCAGAGGTACATACGTTTAGAATGAATCATCTTTCATTTCTATAGCCGTTTTCATACAAATTGCATATCCTCCAGACTCCATAGTAGAGATCAATAGAAACAATAAATTGCAAGGAACATGAGAAAAGAAACAAGCTTCCATTTATTTGTGAAGTTTCTATGGTGCTTCTCTCTAAAAGCTCTATAGGATTTACATTGTTATTTCATATCTTAGAATTCTTCCCACTTTACTATTTATTCCTTTAGTTCCTAATATATCTGTGTTAACCAACATGACTGTCAATAATTTTTTTCAGCAATGAAGTTGAGCCAACTGAGTTTTCTATAAGATTATGCAAACACTAAATGCAATGACTAGAATTCCATAGGTGCCACAAAATATAATTCTGAAGAGAAGCACTTGATAGTAGTGAGGGATACTTATGATAGACCCTGCTTATTAAAAGACAGAATGCCCCACATTCTTGAAAATCCCAATTTCCTGAATTATATCGTTAGGTTCTGATCAGAGAGGTACATATTTGAAAATAAGATATGGAAAAACTATAGATCCAATTCTATTAAAAACTTTCTTTGTTTTTACAATAAAGCAAGTTTATCTCCTGAGCTAAAACTATTGCAACTTTAAAGACATCTATACTTGAGCCTCTCCTTTCTTGTTTGTCTTTGAAAGTTTTTGTCTTCCTTTTGCTATATATAAATTAAACCTTTTCCCACTCTGTTATTCATTCTTAGCTTTCCCACTTACTAATATTCTTCAAAGTTATATTTTGGTAATAGTCCTTCACCTACTATGACAAGAAAATTGTCACTACAGAGGCCCCTGCTTATCCATGGTTTCATGACCTGTAACTTTAGTTTTTGGTGGTCAACTGTGGTCATAAAATATTGAACAGAAATAGTTTCTAAACATAAATAGGATCTTCATTGTCTGGCATCAAGAAAACTTTGTTTATTCCACTGTTGCCTGACAGGGATTTACATCAACTATTTGCACAGTGAATCTAGGCTGTACACAAGATAATCAGGCCCATGGCTGCTACCTCAGTCATCAAGTAGGCTGCTATAGTATTTCAGTAGTTTTACTTTATTGGACATCGAGGAGTACGAGAGTAATAGTATTAGAAGTTTTATTATGGTATATTTTATTATGACATATGGTATTCTGTTTTAGTATTAGAGAAAGAACACCTCTAATCTGAACATTAGAAATCTTTTGATTAGGGCAATAAGAAAAATGGCTTGAGCAAATCTCAAGAATTATCAGGACCCCTATTTCTATACACCTTCACAGGATTACAGTTATAAAATTACACAGTTATAAATATACAGTTATAAAATTATAAATCTTTCATCTGAGAAGAGGATATTGATACTATACTCTCTAGTATGGGTGCCTAGGGAATTTGTTTCTGGGAATTCTATTCACAGTGCTTGAATGTTCATACATTTGGAGGACTCTGCAACTGTGACACAAGACACCTTGCCTACTGCTCAAGCTGGCAGGAGTACTTGGTGTCATCTGTGTGATAGTGATTTCCCTGCATAAGGAAAGAGTTGTGGGATCAGATAGATTTACCCAAAGATCTTAGAGGAAGGCTTCGGTGACCAAAACATTTTCCTGTGGGAAGACTGAATGAACTTGTGAGAGTAAAGCTGAAAGCTGAATAAAGGAGAAGCACAGTGTTATGGTTTGTGTATAGGTATCTCCCAAAACCTCTTGCAGTCATGGGGCTGCTTCTGGAATTTGTAATCAATTATTGTGAGAATGGGTACTGCATCTCCCCTGGGGCAGGTGATATTCACTTCAGTGTAAGGGAGAAAGAGAAGTTAGCTGCTTGAGCTGCTGCTAGCTCTCCCTGCTTGTCGCAGCCACCATGAAAGTTTGCCCTCTGCCATGTGCCCCTCTGCCTTAGAGACAGTTGAATATAGACTGAAACCTCCAGTAACTGTGAGCTAAATAAGCCATTCTTCCATCGTTTTGAGTGTCCAGTGTTTGTCCCAGCAACTACAGAAGAGTAACTAAGACACACAGAACTTAGGAAAGCCACTAGGCTAACAAAAACCAAACAAAAGGGATACTATGAGA
Organism: Myocastor coypus; assembly: GCA_004027025.1. Classification (NCBI taxonomy): domain Eukaryota; kingdom Metazoa; phylum Chordata; class Mammalia; order Rodentia; family Myocastoridae; genus Myocastor; species Myocastor coypus. The sequence goes on along the minus strand of PVJA010000142.1, from coordinate 169,526 downwards.
GCTGAAATGTTATAGGGGTAGGGATGCTTTGGACTGACATTTAATTATCACATATTGTGCTTGGTGCTGGAGGTGGATTTATGGGATAATATTTGCTCTGCTAGGCTTTGGTCTTACGTTGGCCCAGTTGTTTTATATCTTCTGTTCTTCCTGCTGAGTTGGGAATGTTTGGCCTGTGCCACTGTATGCCAGCAGTGTTTAATTTTTTAACAAATATTTACTGGGGCACACAGCTCAAGTTTTCCCTTATGTCTCAGAGAAGACTAGCTTTGAAGATTTCAGCAATGCTGGATGTTAGGACTTTGTCTACGCAGAAATGGACTAAATATATTTTGCATGAAGAGATATGCATGAGTGTTTTGGGAGGCTGGACAAGGAATGTTATGGTTTAGATAAAAATGTCCTCCAAAGCCTCTTATGTTTGGATCTCATTGGATTATGAAGGTGGTATAACTAGCTTTGAAGGTGGTATAACTAACTTTGGTGATGCAGGACCTGATCAGATTTCATGCATCTCAGGGAGTGTGGTTTGAAGTACTATCTCCTTCCTGAGTTCCCACCTTCTCAGTTAGCTTCCTGGCCACCAGGAGCTAAGCAGTCTTCCTTCAGTGGGACTCTTTCATGATTCCCCTTCTATCCTCAAGACAGACAATAATGGATTGGAGTGTCTAGATGCCTTGAGTCAGAAGTTTAAGGCTTGGGTATCAGATATCATGCCTTAATGACAAGGAAGGTGAGTTGAGACACTAGCCATCTTCAGTGTCCCTCACATGTTGACCAAAGCCAGGGCGAACACTCTTGTAACCCAGGGAAACCAACATATAGTGTGGATGGAGCTGAAAGCCCCTGGAGACAACAAGTACAGGGCTTGCTGTGCTGACATAGTATAGAACAACTTCATCCCTTTCTAGCATTTCTTCCTGCAAATCAGTGGGTGTCAAATAAATAAAGCTGTGGCTTTTTGACATTACAAATGATTATAGAAAGACAAGTTTGAGTGACAGGCAAACAATAGCAAAAGAATGAGTTTCCATAAGTATTTATTTATTTATGAAGAATATACAGCATGTAGAATTAATAAACCTGTAGTCACTGTTCTTTGCTGAAATATGTAATCTGTCATAATAGGTTAACTAACTGTCAGGAGGGTTCATACTTGTGATATTTTAAACAGAAGCAGAAATTGCTATTCCCTAAAGCAAGTGAATGCTTCTAAACACTGCTGTTTTTCTTTTTTTTCTTTTCTACAGAAAGTAATATTCAGAGGTTCAGAAAGAAGTCAATATATGTATTGTGTGTGTAAAAGGGAGAGGTAGGTAGAGGTGTGACAGGAGGAAGGCCAATCTATGCTACATGAGCCCCATTATTTGTGACAGTCATTATATATTTACAGCTCCCTGCAGGTGAATCTAGTTTATTTTCCCTTACTTCTTGCTATTGATTTAACTGTTTCCCAATAACACATTGCTTTATTTAACTAGTTCTGAAAATTCCATACAACTCTGTTTTGGGGTCTAGCTTTCAGGATCTCCTCTGTCTTCTGCTAACCTTATGTCCTCTAAAGAGTATTCTCTGGATTACATATTACTCACCTCACTTTTTTATTTGTTGTTTTCCTATATTATTTGTCTGTTCTTATGAATTCTGGCAACTTACTTCTTATTCTTTTTGTAGCCTTATCTATATCCCCCATTGTCTCTATACAGCTCCTTGCTGTTAGAAAAAACAAAAACAATAGTTTCTTCCTGTCTACATGTTTTGCTTTTCCACATGTATCCTACACATTACTATATCTCCTTTAACTTATAAGATTTTAGAAAAATAAAAATAGCATGAACATCTGAAGTTTCAAAGTCAAAGTAAACCAGAAAACTCAATCACGGACAGTATCTACTTCTGCAACAAGATTACTTGGACTCAGGATACTGGGAAAGCTATGCTGGACCGTGGGCATTTGTATTAGAGAATCAGAACACTGAACAGATTTCTCAAAAAAGTCATTCCCTCAGACACATCACTGACAAAGAAAATGCAATAATCAACAGAAAGTGATAGTCATTCTGACCTTTCATTCTCATTCTATTCACTTATTTGTACATCCCTGGACATTAAAAATTTGAGAATACCCATTTGACTTTTAACAAAAACTATCTGAATACAATTTCAGTTGTTTTAAACACACACACACACACACACACACACACACACACATTTGACACAAGATCATGTTTTGGATAGAAGAAACTCATTGATAAGAGCATAAAGCTTCAAATAACTAAATGAGTATACACTTAGAATTGTACACCCTGAGCTTCCTATGGCCAAATCATTATTGATTTTTCCCAATGTCTACAAGATATATGATATCATGTAGATACAGACACTATCTTGGATAAAACCCGTAGCTTTTTCTAGTTTGGCTACAACCAAGTGATAGTCTCATATTTATTTCCCTAAGCCAAACTTCCACTCACTCTGATCTTTTACTAGCTTTGTTTAAAAGAGATCATGTTTACATTCTACTCATTTAGCCTTTCCCCTTCACTATATTTTGATGCACCTGTGTGTGTATTTCTGTATACACACAGTTACACATTTTATAGAGCATGATAGTGCAAATGAAATGCTATTATGTGTTATTATAGTTTGTGTATAGGTGGTCACCCCCCCAAAGCCTCATGCAGTTAGGGGGTGGCTTCTGGAATTTGTGATTGGTTACTGTCAGTGTGGGTGATGTACCTCCCCTGGGGCAGGTGATTTGCATTTCTTTTTTTTAAGAAATTTTTTTTTATTATTTTATTTTATTTTTTCTTGTTTCAGAACTTTTGTTTGTTTGTTTATTTATTTATTTTTATGGCTGGCTCAGCCTGCCCTGAGGGCAGGGTTGGAGCAGCATGTGGTGCAGGGGATAGAACCTGGTTCCTGCAGCCACCTGCAGGCTCTTTAGACCATTGAGCCATCCTGCCAGGCCCTGATTTGCATTTCAATGTAAGGAAGGAAGAGAAGTTAGCAGCTTGAGCTGCAGCTACTCTCTCCCTTGGCTCTTGTTCTTTGCTGCCACCATGAAAGGTTATTTTCTGCCATGTGCTGCTCTGCCTTGGAGCCAGCCAAGTATGGACTGAAACCTCCAGTTACTGTGAGCTAAATAAACCTTTCCTTTCCTAATTTGAGTGTCTGGTTTTTGTCCGAGCAATGAGAGAGGAATAACTAAGACATGTATAAATGAAAAAGGGGATAGCATTTGATTTTTCTGATTCAAATATACCACACTGTCAATGAGCTTAGATAAGGCAGAGAAGTTGTGGCAGCCAGTGGGAGGCAGGGTCCCCAATGAAGCCAGCGCTTGTTTCACACGGCTTCCATTTCTCTGTAGGGGAGATCCGGCAAGAGCTAATCAAACAAGCAGGTATCTGTGACACCTCTAGGGCCAAGGAAGGAAGACAGCAGCCTCATTGGACATACTTTCCTAGATTAGCAGTCATTTATGGAACAGGTAGATTCTTTAACCTAAAGACCACTATCTGTATGAAAACATTGAATGAAGACAAAAATACTCATCTCACCTCGACATACATGCCAAACTTCACCATCTAGCCAATAACCCCTCCCTGTATATCTATTTCACACAAAGCACAGGACCAACAACTGTAGAAAAGACTTCTGTCATTTACAATTAATGTCTATTTCCAGTCCATTATTCCTTTCCAAGACAGTGGGTAATATTTCACAGACTCTTAAACAGGATAAGGATAGCCCATCAACTAGCCATGGTCTGAATTGCAACTCTGGCACAAGATACAATGCCAAAATGGTGACCATGTTTAAGAAACAGTGCTAAATCACACACCTTTCAGGAATGGTATAGCCCTATGCACCAAACCCACCTACAGGCCCAAGGCCTCCTATTGCACCATTCCTGGTTCTTTCCCAGGGCTAGAATGAAGATTTTATCATGATATACAGGAAACAGAAAAACGCTGAGCATCTGAGACAAAATGAAAACAATTTATCTCTGTTGAATGTCACCCTCTGTTGTTGATTTCCACACATCTGTGCATTTCTCCCTTTTCTAAAATTTCATTTAAGTGTGCTAGCTTCTGAAAACGATGTGGAAAAATTGGTAATTAAAATTCCCTTGCTAACCCTCTGAATGCTTCTTTATACCAGGCATCTAAGGTTCATTGAGCACAGTCACCTTTATCTGAAAACACTCATGTTCAGGTAAGATGCTTGCGTTTTCTCATAATAAAAGAAATCTGAATGTTTCGGGAAGTCCTCATTATTCGTAGAATTCTGCTTCTCTGTTATAGTGCTCCACCACCAGCCAACGCACAGCTTACACTGGGTGAAAACGAAGGCCTCAGAGCTGGAGGAGGCCAGCTCACTGCGGGGGACTTCCCTGCCTACGTAGGTTATGCCAATTACTGCCTGTGGATGAGCCCTGAGTGTTTCTACCTGTGGGGTCCTGACAGCGCGAAAGGGGCATGTCATTGCCCCTGCTTGTCTCCTAGGTGATGAGCAAGGTGTACATTTTATTCCACCCGAATTGTCCTTGTTTATCTTCCCTGACTGGCCCACTGTTACAGCTCCACGGAGCTGAGAGCCCATAGGGCATATCAAGCAGCTCCCAGCTGTCACAGTATCCTATCTCTCTTCTATTTTCCTATCTGTTGCTTCCTTTAGAACTAACTTTTCATCCATTCTTGATTTCCAGGCTCTCATCCTGACTCTGCTAGTTCTCTCCTGTCTGTCTTCAGCTTAAAAATTTTTATCCTCTTTGTTACATGTTTCATTTGTATTTTTCCTCTTTAATTTTCTGGGGAAAGTAATGCGGTACTTGACCTTGTACACTAATGCTTTCAGAAAATGTAGACAGGAAACCCAAGTGAGAATGGTCTCTTTTGCTTTTCCTTAGGCCTTTCTGCAATCTTGTGTCGATTTCCCTCTGATCTCCCTGCCCTTCACCCTCCTCACAGTTACTCTCCCTGAGCTTCTCTGCTGTTTGAGCTCCTCACACATCTTACAGAAGTCAGTATGGACCTGTGATGCTGACCACCAGAAAAGTGCAAATGTTCAGGCTTTGGAAAGTAACAGAAACCTATATACTAGTTCTTTGTGTTCATTTGGGAAACTGAAGACGTGGCAAAAATACCACCAGCTCTGAGGTAGTACTCAATCCTTCTACCCTGTCACTGGCTTCTTTAGAAAATGTGTGCTGACTGAGATGAGGGATGAGTGGAGGCTGAAGTGTTTCTGGAAATGTCACTCAGTCTTTTAAGGCTGCCTGGCTTTATGAAACTTGTCTGATTATGAGGGTGAGACTGGTTATTTTTGTGTTGTCATCTACCATTGAATCATGACCTTTGTGTCATTCTCATTTTGTAAGTAGAAATATATATTTAAAGGAAGAAAAAATTACTTTCAACTCTCAGTGGCGCACTTTCACCTTTCTGTGTTTTATTCTATTGCTGGCAAGAGTCGCATCTTCTTATCTTATTCTTGATGCTAAAGATATGAAGTTCAGGGCTGGTGGGATGGCTCAGTGGTCTAAAGCTCCTGCTTAGGAAAGCTTATGCAGTGGCAGGGACTGCGGTTCCATCCCTGGCACCATACTGTGCAAGCTCTGCTCCCAGGGTAGGCTGAGAAGGCAAAAAAAAATAAATAAATAAAAAATAAAAAAAATAAAAAAAATAAAATTTCCAAGCTTGGAAAAACAGGACAAGATCAGACTGACCTAACTTTTTGACAGTGAGCACAAGGGGCTACCTTGAACACCTTTCTTCTTTTGTTCACTTCTCAATAGACTTCCCATACATGCTCTTCTGTATGGGAAAAAATACCCAGGTTAGGTAATCTTCAGCACTATAAACAAGGCAGGTCTTATCCTTACAGTCACAGACCTGGTGCCATAAATTGAACTCTAATGACTTGTTATTTTTCTCCATCTGTTTTTTTCCCTCTGAGAATAAATTTATATATTTATTTTTTAAAAAAAACTCTTATTTATTTGACACAGGATCTCACCACACAGCACAGACTTGTAGCAATCCTCTTGTCGCAGTCTCCTCAGAACTAGGATTATAGGCCTGCATGACTGCGCTTGGTTTTAGTGTCTGGCACGGCACGCTCCAGGGTCAGCATAGCATGTAGTACCAGGGATTGACCTGGGTCCTTTTCCACTTAAGCATTTAGACCACTGAGCTATCTTCCAAGCCCCACCTTTGTGTATTTAATTCTTAGATTTTTTGAAACTCCACAGGACATTTTTCACTGTATCAAATATCCAGAAATATTTTGTCTAAATATGATTCAACATCTTTTTTTTTTTTTTAAGAATTTTTTTTTTTCTTGCTTCAGAACCTTTGTTTGTTTATTCACTCATTTTTATGGCCAGCTCAGCCCTCCCTGAGGGAAGGGCTGGCACAGCATGTGGTGCCGGAGATCCAATTGCAGTCCCTGAAGCCGCCCAAGCTTTCCTAAGCAGACGCTTTAGACCACTGAGCCATCCTGCCGGGCCCCGATTCAACGTGCTCATCATTCAGTAAAACTTACCTTGAAATGAATTTGAGGTGTAGAAATCTCAAAGACCTTGTTATTCTTGAAGTTGTTATTGATTAAAATCCTTATTTGTGCTGGCTGTTAAATATTTAGTCAGTTCCCCTGAAGCTAGATGAAGCCATCAATAAATGGTGAACATCTTAAGAGAATCCACAATAGGCTCAAGGATAAGAAGGTAAAAAGGCAAGTTCACCTGCATCCAACCCAGATAACCAATGGCTCTCACTGGTAGTCTATCTGCTGACGGCAGTTGTTTGTTCATTTTTCCTGCTTCTTTCTGTCTCCCTCTTTCTTCTCACGTATTAAAAATGATTCTCATTTTGCGGCTAGATGATGAAGGAGAAAGAAATGCCTGTTTCAGAGATCAAAAGCAAGGCATTGCTTTTGAGCAGCACTGGCTGAGTGTCTTATTTCCTAGCTCTCTCTAGTCACATCCATCTCACCAGCATTTTCTCTTTTGCAGCTTTGAGCATGGTAGGGGTAGGAGATAAATCATCATCTGAACACAAAGAAACACATGGGTGTACAAGAAGCCCATTTGCCACAATCTCAGTGTCTCAGTACCCCAAATGATCACCGTCAGGCTCAGTCTTCTAAGTGTGGATGCTAATGTATTATTTATTCACAACTACTTATTGAATTTGTATTATTCCTGGATTTGTGGAATAGTGTTCCATTGGTCTTTTGATAGAATATATATATATATATATATATATATATATATAATGTATAATATATAATATAATATATATATTATATATACATTACATATTCACAATGAAGTAGTCAGAATAATCTTGTTAAACCCTTACTCTTCTTCTGGCCAGCACCGTCCACTCAGAGTAAAGTCAACAAGCCTCATGCTGGCTCAGCACCCGTCCTCAGTCCCCTTACACCAGCTCCTTTCGTCTCCCCTCTCTTTCTCACTCTGCCTCATACATGACTCTCTGTTCTACCTTTGCTTCTTCTTTCCATAAGACAGCAGGTGAGTTCCCACCAGGAGCTCTGCTTTGCTGTTCTTTCCCCCCTTAGCTCTGTTTCTGGCACCATTACAGGGAGACCTACCTGCAATGCTTTTTTTTTTTTTTTTTTTTTTTTGAAACCGGGGTTTGAACTCATGACCTTGTACTTGCCAGGCAGGCACTTGTGCCATGAAGCTATCTCCTTGGCCCCTGCAATGCTATTTAACATTTGTGTTCCTTCAAGACCAGCACCCCCCGAATTTCCTTTCATTTTATCAATCTTTTTAGCCCTTATTGATATCTACCGCATTTGCATGATTTATTTGTTTGTTGTACCCAGTTACACTATAAATTGCATGGTAGCAAGGATTTACTTTATATTTCATTATCGAAGCACATAGACTCATGCTTGCACAAAGTAAATCCTATGTTGACACAAGATTAAGGAATACTCTGAAGGAGAGGACTCCATATTCAGTAAGATAGGTGTGGTTACTGCTCACAAGTTATCATAGTGTACTGGGAAAGATCTTTCACTTTTAGAGAGATAAGAAATGATCTCAGATATTCATAACTGCTATACACATACAAGATATTGAAACAGAGGACCCTTGGAGAGTGGTAATTTAGATTCAGTGTCCTTGAAAGATCTTCCTGCGAGAGAGACATGAGGATGAGATAAGGCTGGTGTTGAGGTGAGTGAACGGACAGTGGGAGAAGGTCCTTCTGCATAGAGGAGATAGCAAGAAACGGGACTCTGGCCATTGAGATCATAAACAGGCTTGGCATGTTGAAAAAGTTGGAAGAACTTGTGGGGTCGGGCCTGCAGGGTCCGCGGAGCAACCACATCACTGTTTATATTTATGAGGCTACTGAAAGATTTCAGACGCTGTTCTACTCCTAGATTGGTTCATTACAGTTTCTAATAACCCTAAGCAGTAGATAGCAGCGCATGACTACTCATTTCACAGGATGGAATGAGGTGTGTAGCGAGGAAGGGGTGGGGTTGGCGCTCCAGAGGTCAGGCTCTTAACCTGACACTCTGCTGGCTTTTTTTTTTTTTTTTTTTTAACATAGCATTCGTTCTGTAGTTAAATGTATGTGTTGAGGATATAAAATCAGCCATTTTCAACACAATTACCTACACTCGCAGCATATAGAGATCAGACCACTGGCATTACTTAAGCAATAAGCCATGTAATCGTTTTACCTGTGAAAACTGAAGATGGAAGAGCATTATCTTATATTAAGTATGCAGAAAAGAAGAGAAGCGGCACAACTTCTACAAGGTTACAGAAAGAACAAGTTCAGTACAGAATGAAAGCTTCTCTTGCCACAGACTCCCCAGGTTATCTGTCCCAAATCAATCAGTCACACCCTGCACCTTCACAGCCCAGCGCCTGCATGCGCTGCAGGCAGATGGCTGTGTGCTCTGTGCACACAGCTGCACGCAGATCTCATTCTTAGCCACCTCCCTGAAACAACCAGGAACACCGTCCAAAAGGAGTGCTTTGTGTCTCTAAGAATCCTCAAAGAAGCCTTGAAAGACTTAAACAGAAAGGATCTTAACAAAGGAACAAAAAAAAGAAACTTGAAGGTGAACAGAAGTTCTGAAATGTGCGAGGGTGGAAAAACCTTCCTCTGAGAGGCAGTGAGGAGATAGCTGCCTCCAAGTGACCGGAATAGCTTAGTGACTGGGGGGTTTTCCTCTGGAGGGAGGCTGCTGGCCGCAGGAAGAATGCATCTTGTTCTGCTCTGCCCGCGGCTCTGCCTTCCAGACTCGCCTGGCTTCCTGCTGTGCATGAAGGACTAGATCCAGACCACAGCAGATTGCCAGGGTACATACTCTGCTGCTCTTATAAAACTATAGAACTCACTTCCTGGGTCTCCAGACTGACCAGGGAGAAGCCATTGTGAGAGACACAATAGCTGTAAATTCCATTGTGCACCTTACTTTGCCAAGTTACATGAGAGCAATGGTCCATGCTGTTTTTGTGCCCTCCTGGCCCCACCAGTTCACCCTACCCAGCACCTGTGAGTTCTAGCATCGGCCCTTTTGTTCATAGTGGAACTTGACTTGCATTGTAGGCATCGTTTTTATCACAGAATTAATTTTTTTTCTTTTCTTTTTTTTCTTTCTTTCTTTCTTTCTTTTTTTTTTTTTTTTTTTTTTTTTTTTTTTTTTTTTTTTTTTTTTTTTTTTTTTTTTTTTTTTTTTTTTTTTTTTTTTTTACTGTGGTTGTAGCCATCTACAAGAGGCCCCAGCACAAAAGGTCAGGTCAGTTCAATTAAAAAGAATAAATGGCTCAGCGGCACAGTGGGGGATGCAGACACAAAGGGCAGGTAGAAGTGACCCATGGCATTGAAGTTTATTTGTTTGAACAGCTGAGGACTCTCTTCCGGTCTGTGCAGCCCCTATAACAGATGGCCCTTTCTTCCTGAGCATCACAGCACTGAGTCTGAGAAAGTGTTCATTTCACTCCTGCAGAAAGTATAAAACAGTTTCGCCCTATAGAGGGGAAATTACTTCAAATGTTCAATTTATTTATTTCTTGGAATGTCTCTGTGAGTGAAGTCTGCTTCTTCAGCTCGTCCTTCATTTTCACGTCTGAAAATATGTGAAAACTCGGGGCCCAGCAGGATGGCTCAATGGTCTAAAGTGCCTGCTTGGGAAAGCTTAGGTGGCTTCAGGGACAGCGGTTGGATCCCTGGCACCACATGCTGTGCCAGCCCTGCCCTCGGGGGAGGCTGAGCGGGCCATAAAAATGAGTGAATAAACAAACAAAGGTTCTGAAACAAGAAAAAAAAAATAAATTCTTTTTAAAAATGTGTGGAAACTGATTGTTCTATTTTCTTTTCCTTTGTGAAGTTTTTAGGAAGAAACCGCATTCTAATTCCTAGTGCAAAGTTACAAAGTCCTGTTAGAAATGCTTAAGAAAAACGAACAAACAAACAAAAAACAACTCTATGAACAGTGTCACCAGAACTTTAAAGAAATTCGTGGCTATGGACTATTTGGTAAGATCTTATTTTAAATCAATCAGAAGTGATTTGCATAATATGTTGTGCTTTCCAATATTCCCAGGAATCTGTACAAGTTACACAAACTGCAAAACTACTGTGTGAGTGCAAGTTCTCCTTACCCTTTACTCTGGAGTCTTCACACAAGAGTTGCTACCAGGCCCGGCACCCCAGTGGGTAAGGACTTTGGTGAAATCCTCTTCCCCTTGGGGTAGGAGGAATTTGATGGTTGTGGCCTTTCTAAGGTCTTAGCAAGGTCTTACTAACTCCTTTCTGAGTAAGAACAAGAAGGAACAAGCACATGACAAAAGAGAGGTGCCAGCCAGACATTGGCCTTTCAGCAGAGATCCCTGGAGGAAGGTCAGGAAAAGTTAAATCATCAAGCACCCTCAAAGTGACCTGAGGGAGCCTGAAGTGACAACTGAAATGAACTTCCCTTAGAAGTTCCGCAGCCTGGGGGCTTCTCGCTGCATATGCAGAGATCTGGGTGTGGGGTGGACTCTCCTCTGCTTCCCCAGCAAGTCTATCCACAAGCCCAAGCTAATCAGTGGCTGGATACCAGGTGGCAGGGGCCATCATCACTGTGGCTAAGGAATCTTCCAATCCAAAGAAAAAATGGACGCTGATTCTGCCAAGGCTCTCCTCCAAACTCAGCGTCTTTTTTTGTTGTTGTTTTTCTAAGTAGCATTGGCTTACATTTGTTGGCTGTTCTGATTTTTCTACCTTGGAATAAAACTAGTAATTTGATAATCCTGCAGAGTTTTGGTGGTTAAATTTATGTCAGTTTAAATAGTTTAGGAGCCACCTAGTACATTAGTGAAGAACACATCTGGTTGCATCTGTGTGGGTTATGGAGAGGTGACATTTGGTGCTATCTGTGGTCCTTGGCCACTTCCTCTCTTGCACCATTTCTCTACTTCCTTTCCTTAATGTCCTGAGCCTCTTTGTTCTTCCATGCTCTCCCCCCTCCCCATGCTTTCTACCTTTGTGCCAGCAACTAAGGACTGAATGCCCTTAAACCATGAGCCAAATTAAATCTCTCCTGTACATTGCAGGCATTAGATATTGTGTTCTAGGGATGAGATAGCTGAATAACATAGCCCTAGCTGTATCCTAGGTAAGTGGTCCAGGGAGCTGGCTGTGGGCCTTGATTATCAACTCATAAGGCACATCTAATTCTATAGAGAATGCCAGAAGTAACAGAACACATTCAATTTAGCTAAAGATTTCAGAAATTGCAACTAAGAAAGCCATCAAAACAGACAGTGTTCATGGTCACAGACTTCTAAGGAGTTTGTGGGTGGATAATGGGTAAAATACATTGATAGTCATGGACCTAAACTGGCTGTCTCAACTGGTGAAAGCACTGTGTGTGCTGTGTCACATGCTGTGTCATTACTAATATTTATGGATCTATTACATGTGCAGGTTTTAACTTTACAGATCAAATAACACAAGGAAAGAATAAGAGAGACCTGCTATAACTCCATGCTATTCTAAGGAACAACCCTCATTTGTATTCTTGAGCCCTTTGGCTGCTGAGGTCCCCAAACAAAAAGAAAGCTCCTGGGTTCTGCTCTGGTAGATTAAAAAGCTCTCTAGTTTAATAGCAGAATGTGTCTGCCTTGTTATGCATAGGACATCTAATCAGGATGCAGGATACTAGGCAGAGAGGAGCAGGGAAAGTGAAAATATTGGAGTAGAAAAATGAAGACAATGACCAAAGATAATATTTTTTTAGAGTAACTTAAAGGAGGACAAAGTTTTGCAGAAGCAGTGATGGTGCTAATGACAATACAGATAACAAAACATTACACTCAAAGAGAAACAAGAAAAAAAGAATGGGCAAGATGCATGGGAGAGAAATGAAGTTGGGTGAAGATGAGGAAAGAGAGGAAAGGTCTCGCAGCAAATAGAGTGCTGCTGGAGAAAAAGAGGCAGGGGCCCATCGATTGTGAAATGCCAGGAGCTCAGTCTGGGGCTGAGACCATCTCCGCGGGCTGAGCGGTGCTCAGGGTTTATGACTTTGGCAGAACCATCTGAATGAAAATTGATGGCTTCCTACCAGCAGTCTTTGTATGACTCACTGCCACCCAGAACCTCTAACACAAGAGCCTGTTCTGTCTTTTTTTTTTTTTTTTTTTTTTTTTTTTTTTTTTTTTTTTTTTTTTTTTTGTCTTTTTTTGTCTTTTTGAGACAGGGTCTCGCTATGCAGTTGAGGCTGGCCTTGAGCTCACTTTTGTAGCCCAGGCTGGTCTCGAACTCGCACCAATCCTCCTGCCTCAGCCTCCCGAGTGCTGGGATTACAGGCGTGAGCCACCACGCCCGGCTTCTGTCTTGAGAGCTTCCCTGACATCAGTCATTTTCTTACAGTATATTCAAGTTGGACAGCTCCCTCGCACATTCAGGCCACAGGAGAGAAATGCCCTGGATGCCAACAGCTGTCTGTGATACCGTGGGATAGAATAATAAAGGAGGAAAGCAGATGCTTGCTGGAAAGCGCCTCCATTGCCACTAAGTTTACAGGTTTGTTAAGAGCTACCCACAGGTTGGCAGGCCCAGTTGATGTCAGAGTGCTCAGTCACGTGTGGCTCTTAAATAGCTCGTTATTGACTCTTCAACAACCAGCTTCCTGTCCAGATGGAGGAGTGTGGTGGATGGTGTAACACTGAGCAATTCTGAGCCAGCTTCATAAGTCCCTAGGTGGCATAGACCTGACCCTAAGCCAGGCAGAGATAGGAAGGAAGGCCCTTTGTTCTCAGGCAAGAGTCCCTGCCTTCCCTGCCCCATGAAACGTACACAGGTTGGGGAGGAGGAGCTGGCTACAGCTGAGTGCAGCAGCTTAGGCTCCAATTTCAATTACCTGTGCTAAGGCTCTTCTTCATTGGTGAGGGTAATTGAGAGTTGAATGTGCTTATAAGGACAGGGGCACAGTCCTACAGGTAGCACTGAAAAAAGAGGGTAGAAAAGCCACTGGACTCAACAAAGCCTTTAGAAATGTATTTCATATAACTTGAGGAAAGCTGTTATAGGTCCTGAGAGCAGGGCAGATATTCTAGTAGTGCTATTAGAAATGATATAAGGTTTTAGGAGATTTTTGAGTAGTTATTGAACTTTTCATATTTTAAGTTAGGATGAGAGGATTAGCTCACAACCCAATTCTTTTCCTTCCCTTTTCCAATGTACTCTGCTTCTCCTGCCATGGTGTCTTTGCTCCCAAGAGCAATTTAACATCCCAGTGGAAAGTGGCCGACCTAAATGTGGTTCTTGAAAGACAAAAAAAAAAAAAAAGAAAAAAGAAAAAAAATTATTCTGGCAACTTTGAAATGACCCAGATATAGTGTAATATGAAATGGAGAAAATCTATAACTGTGGGCTCCATCATGTCAATTTCAAAGATTTCTAACTTACTACCTACTTATAACATTATTATTTTAGTCCTTGACTCTCTCTTTACAAGGAGTAGACCATGAGCATTCATATTTAGATTTAATTCTAGGAATAGGTGGTCAAAAAGGTTTATTGCTACTGTTTAAATTTTATTTTATTTTATTTTATTTTATTTTATTTATTTATTTTTTTTTTTGTCTTTTTGAGACAGGGTCTCGCTATGCAGTTGAGGCTGGCCTTGAGCTCACTTTTGTAGCCCAGGCTGGTCTCGAACTCGCACCAATCCTCCTGCCTCAGCCTCCCGAGTGCTGGGATTACAGGCTTGAGCCACCACGCCCGGCTTAAATTTTAATTTTTTTTTTTTTTTTTTTTCGGTACCAGGGATTGAACTCAGGACCTTGCATTTGTCAGGCAAGCACTTATTCCACTGAGCTATCTCCCCTTTAAATTTTGAAAAATATGTAAATGGCATCTCCTTTGCAAATTACTGAAATCATTATGTTTACGACTTCTGCAAATGTCAGTTGCTTTGGCAATAATGTGATAAAGTTATTATTGGTGGCATCGGTGAAGTAAGTCACTTGCGTTCCCCTCTGACCCCTTGAACCTGCCTTGGAGCCTCTTCCCTGCCTGTGCTTGAGGCTTTCTCCTTGTCACACCCCAGTGTAGGGGACTCTCCTCAAGGAACCCTGCTCTGGCTCCCCTGAGGACAGGGCATTGTGCTCTCTGTTCTAATGCTGTACTCTGTCAGGGTTTCTGAATAGTACTTCCTGTTATTGCTAGTTGTTTTCTGTATGTCTTGTTCAAAATAAGTGCATTTTCATGAGGAAACTGTGAACTCCTTAATCAGGATTATGTTTTCTATAATCATTTTTCTTCATTCCTAGTGCTCTAGTGTTACCAGTGTGCCTGTCTTGACCACAGTGAACACATGGTTAACATTTATTTAAATTAAGCCATGAGTAAATGATACGTAGGTTATCAAAGTGCTGTACAGCCCAGCCTTCAACACCGTGTTGCTCTAAATGCCATCAATAATTAGACTTTACTGGGTTCTTGTTAAGTGAAAGAGTACACTCTCAACTTTCATTTACACTTGAATTGTTTTTTTTTTCCTTTTATACAAATGCTAATAACTAAGGCTATGAGTGATTTCTATTTTCCAAGTCCCTTGCTTTTTGCATGGATTCTTCAGTCAACACTAACAGGAAACCTATAACTAAAGACCTGTTTACCTCCCTTTACATGAAAGCACACAGAGTTAGGGAGATTAATGAATTTTCCCATATTAGATTTTAACGAATGATAGATTGGAACTTGAAGCCTGATGATTAAACACTCATTCTCTTATCCACTTTACCTATGGAAAATAAAAAATCCGGTATTATGAGTGTTTAATTATATGTATTATATATATTTACCCTATGTCCCAATGTAAGTTATTGTTAGATGGGAGGGTATCAAGGATATTTTTGGCTCTCTCTTGTACGTCTCCCTCTTGTACATAAATTAATTTATTCATATATATTTGATTTTCATATAATCTGCTATAGTATTCTGTTCTATCAGTGCTCATCAATAAATGGCTCTTTGATGAGACTCCGAAGCAGCTCGTGACACCACGCATATTAACAATTAGGTGCACTGTGGTGGAGGATGTATGAGAAGAGATGTAATTGTCTGACAGTTTTTTCACACCTTCAAAAATGTTCAGTTCAGTTTTTCTCCAGAAATAGTAAAAGCTCTCAAAATAACAAAAGTCATCTTAGACAGTCTTTTTGGTATTTGGTAAAATTAATTGAATGCTGACTTATTCACAGGTCCTGAGAGAAATATCAAAGAATATTCTGCTTGGGCATGCAGTTTTCATGCAACTTATCAAGAGCCTTCGACCTCAAAATATTATTTTAAATAACTCTATTGGATCTGTTGGCAAGTGGCGCCCAATTACTTCTATCCAATTACAAAAAAAAATTTTGTAAAGTGAAATAATATTTTCCTGTCTGGAATATAGAAATTGAAATGTTTACCAGCCATTAAGCTCTCAGAAGTTTAATGAAACTTCTTATGTCTGGGATTTCTTCGTGTGGTGTCTCACACCGAGCATGCAATAGGCTCTGTACACACTGGGGCAGGGGAAGTGTTTGCTGAGTAGAATATGTGCAAGGGAAGTCTCATGTCATAGTAGGTTTTCCACTGCAACTCTATTTCATGAAAGAAAATATTGACATTGCTTAACCAGCCAAAAGGTAGAGGATGGGCTTTTTTTTTTTATCTTACATATTTTAGAAGGTACCTCGTAATTTGGGTTTATCTAGGAAAGGCAAGTAAATGAAGATTTGACAAATTATGTATAGTGAAATAAAAACAAGGTGTCCATTAAAATAATGTGACCAGCAAATCCCCATACGCAAGGTAGTGTTATTTTTGCTTAAATTATCAAATTTTACTCCAAATAATGCAGAAGAGGAGTCAGAAGAAACACACCCATCCTAGAGTTTAAATTAACTGCTGATGCAGACATTATAATGATTGTTTCTATTTTGAAACCAATGTTGCAAACATTTCACCAAAAATATGATGCATTTGTGCAAAAAGACATGTACTATTTTAAAAACCAATCTCAGCACTAATAAATATATGTACACTGTAAAATTGTTGTAGAATTGTCCTTAATGTTAACCGACATGATCCAATTGCTTATCAAAAGGATAGTATAATATGGCAATAAACTAATTGTGAATGACTATAATTCATAGTGTGGTGTGCCTACTAAAAAAGGAATGGCTTACACTTTTTATGTGAAGTCATTTTTAAATAAAATTTTAGAAATTAACTTATTTTTGAGAAAAAATAATCTAAAGTTATGTGCATTTGGAAGGTGTTTCAATAAACTGGGAGGTAAGATCCTTCCACAAATAAAAGGGATTATGTCTCAGAACTTTCAGAATAGGGTAAGCAAATAACAAATAGGATCACACGGGATACAGTGAGCTACTGAGCACCCAAGTGCATTTACCTGCACTGAAAAGTGCTACTGCCTGGATTTTTTTTTTTTAAACTTACTATTTCTTACCTAATGCCTCTGTTTACTTATGCTTCCAATACTAAATTATGTTTTCTTCTATGCTTCAGTGATTAGGCCATTATTTACAATTAAACCATTTTTACGTCTATGTATCAGATACAGTAGTTACTGGAAAGGAAAGTAGTTTTCTAGACGGATATCATGGAGTACAGACAGCACTGCTAAAGGAAGCATCCTGGAAAGTGTTTGGCTTTGCTACTGAAGTATATGACCCATGGCATAGCTGGATTCTTTTTGCTTTGCTTTATTTTATTATTGTCATTATTTTTTGTTTGTTTGTTTGTTTGGCTGACACATAGCATAGCTAAAGATAGATACTGGGTGTGCATTTGTTACTGTTCTGGCCCAGGCTTGGTATTCCTCTCTGGGGATTTCATTTTGGTAATGCTTGCCTTAATCAAGACTCACAAACACACACACACAACACACACACACACACACAAAACACACACACACAGAGTTAGAGAGCTCTGGAAGTAGAGCTAAAATGAATTATGTGGGGACACACATATTTCTAACTTCAGAAACTCTATCTTTTCTTTGAAGTGTCCAAAGCGAATGGTGTATTGATTTTTGCAGCACACCATGCACTTCTCCCTGATTGGTATCAGAGTTGTGAAGGCATCCGTTAAGTGAGCTCAAAATTTTCTCCTATGTGTAAACAAGATCCACAGGTTTAATCAAACTTAATGTTCTCTGTCCTATGTGTGTCTTGTGAAAGTCAGAGTGGTCTATGACAAACAGAGTTGAATGCATACATTATAAAAGCCTGGCCTCTCAGAACTCTTGAAAGCATTTTGTCAGAGGCGTTGTCTATACCTTCTTTTAAGTCACCTCTGAGGAGGCAGCGGGGTGTGGGGATAAAATTTGCATTTTAGAGCTAGAGCCAACTTCAGGTTAGAGAGCTAAGATGAATTAAAATGCAGCTACATCTGAAGGACAATGAGAGCTGCAGCCCGGGATTTCATTCCTTACAGTAAAAAGAACAAGGATTCCAGGCACTCACACCTCAAGGTCCCGATGTGGAAGGTCCCTAGCAAGGAGGCAAAGAGCTAGCAGAATTCTGAGGTCTCCTTGCACAAAATGAGCTGGACCCTTCCTAAAATCAAAAGCTTTTAAAGATACTGAAGCAAAATTAGGTGAGTTTGCTCCTCGAACTCAGGTGTGCTAAGGTGACAGGCAGTTTTGCTGAACATGTTATGAATAAACTTAGTGCTGTGAGGAAGTATTTCAATCATATTACTTCAATTCATTTATTGGAAGGTAAGACAGTGTATATAACGCATTCAACGAATCATCCCTAACATTTTATTATCAAAACTGGTGATAGATATAGATATAGATATAGATATCTCCTTTTTCCTATTTAATTTGATATATACTTTATATATGTAATATATATATATATCTAATATATATCTAATATATATATATATATATATATATATATATATATATGCCTTATACAGGAAAGATCAGTGAAAAGTATATTTATTATTTATGTGAAGAAAAAGAATTTTAGCCGGGCATGGTGGCTCACGCCTGTAATCCCAGCACTCTGGGAGTCTGAGGCAAGAGTATTGGTGCGAGTTCAAGACCAGCCTGGGCTACAAAAGTGAGCTCAAGGCCAGCCTCAACTGCATAGTGAGACCCTGTCTCAAAAAGACAAAAAAAGAAAGAATTTTAGAATTATCCAAGAACGATAGGACTATGCAACATCATGAAGGGAAAGACATACGCTACCTATTAACTTCTTATAGAACTCAAAGCAAACCACACAAAAATCACATTGACAGGACTTTTCTTACATATCAAACATGGATGTGAATATAGCTGTTCAAAATATCATAAGACACAGTTTGTTCATTCACAACATTTATGATAGTGTTTCCTCTTATCTACACAAAGCAATGAGGTACTCAAAATAATATTTTTCACAGATCACTAAGCTGACCCTATGTCCTAGTGATTGCTTGAGAAGTCTGGTATATTATGCTATGCTTGGCTCATCACAAAGTATCATTTCATTTTGTATTTACATTTATTCTCAGTTTACACAATTTTATTACAGATACCTCTGTAAATGACTGCCACTCTAATTTTTAGGTCTTGAGAACAGAAATTTGTTTTTCAATTATTCAATCCCCTGTCCTAGCACATACACAGATAATTCCTGATTTATTTTTAATTTTAGGATAGTATGAATGAAAGAATCATTATATTTAAACTTCAGTTTCTCAGTTGTAATGACTTGTCTATGTTTTTATTTTTTTAATTTTAATTTTTTTCTTGTTTCAGTACTTTTGTTTGTTTATTTATTTATTTTCATGGTCGGCTCAGCCTGCCCTGAGGGCAGAGCTGGCGCAGCATGTGGTGCCTGGGATTGAACCACAGTCCCTGCAGCCGCCCAAGCTTTCCCAAGCAGGCCCCCTAGATCACTGAGCCATCCCGCCTGGCCCCTATGTTTTTATTTTAAAGAAGAAAAATAACTATATAAAATTTCAACAAAAACTAGTAGGAGAGTTAACAATGGTTAGTATATTGTTTACTGTTATCTTTGAAGTAGTTGCTTAGATTAAAAGAACAATCATGAAAACTGATCCAGCAGTATAAGTACAAACCTTTATTTTCAGTGAATTAATAGAGCAAGATATCTGCCATAACTGTCTTGTGTATATACATACACAAACATATGTGTGTGTTTGTATATGTACACATACATGTATTTTCTTTTGCTTTTCCCTTCCTTTTCACCTGAATCCAGGTTTCAGTTTTTCTTTCCTTTTGCATAGTTTCTCCCTAATTCCCAATACGAATTGGACATTATAGATGTTTTTATACTTTCAGCTTCTTACTCAAGGGAGACCTTATGATGTTTACACATATGAGTCTGATGCATTTCACTTAGGAGTATAGTCTCAAAATGCACTCATTTACCTGCAAAGTCTCTAGTTTATCCTTTATAGCTGAGTAGTACTCCACTGATTATAAAGATATCCTCTTTTTTATCCATGACTTAATAAAATGGGCATTGGATTTGTTTCCAAGATTTAGCTACTATAAATTGTGCTGCTATAAGCATGAATGTACATATGTCACTGTGAAATGACGTTTTCAGTTCATCTGGGGAACCCACAAGGGGAGTAGCCGGGTCAAATGGTGCCTCTAACTCTAGTTTTAACGACAATAGTATCTTATTGAGTATTTTCGCACCTACGTACACTAGGGGGATTTGTCCAAAGTTTTGCTTATTGGTAGGGTCATTCTTTTCTGTGTTATCAGGGTAATACTTGCCATCAGTAACGAGTTAGGGAGTATTGCCTCTCTTTAAATTTATTTATCTAAACAGAAATAAAAGTGACCCCAATTCCAGGAACAACAACTGAAACAGGACAAGCAAACAGATAAAGCAAGAGAATCAATCGCAGGATGATATCGTGACAATGCTTTCTTGTTTAATTGCAGATATTGTTTAAATTCTTTAATTTTATCTCTGACCCACTGATTTTTATGGATTTGTTATTTCATTTCCATGTGTTCACAGAGTTTTTGCCATTTCTTTTACCATTAATTTCCAGTTTCATTGAGCCACGGTCAGATAATATGGATGGGACAATTTCAATTCCTTTGCATTTACTTTAGCATGTTTTATGCACTGGAATATGATCTATTGTAGAGGACATCACATGTTCAGCAGAGAAGAATGTGTATTCTGATGTTGTGCGGAACACTCCACTAAGTCCATTTGTGCGCAAATTTAGTTTAGCTCTGATATTTAGGATTGTCCAGCTGACCTCTGTGTGATAGTTCTATGTACTTCATTTATTTGTATATCGAACTTTTTATCCTTGCGTGGGATGTTTCCTGCAATTATTTCTGTGAAGTGTTTTTTGGCACTTGCCTCCAGCTTTCTCACTGACCCCAATTAATCTGAGGTTATTCTTTTTTAAAATTTTATTTTATTTTATTTTATTTTTATTTCTTCTTGTTTCAGAACTTTTGTATGTTTGTTTATTTATTTTTATGGCTGGCTCAGCCTGCCCTGAGGGCAGGGCTGGCACAGCATGAGGTGCTGGGGATTGAACCGCGGTCCCTGCAGCTGCCTAAGCTTTCTTAAGCAGGCGTTTTAGACCACTGAGCCATCCTGCCGGGCCCCAATCTGAGGTTATTCTTTTGTGCATTATATTTCAGCAATTAGACTGTTTTGACTGATTTTTTCATGGTCTCTTGTTTTCTTTTCCTTTCTTTTTTTGTTTTGTTTTGTTTTGTTTTGCTACTGGAGTTTGAACTCAGGATCTTGGACTTACCAGGCAGGCATTTATGCTACTGAGCTATTTCCCCAGCCTGCTATTTTGAAGATATATTTCTTTTCATAATCATCAACAGCCATTTTGTCTTTAAGATCTAATATTCTATCCTCTTCTTGATTCAATCTATTGCATTTTGTGTCTTCATGCTTTCAATTTCTAATTTCTGTTTTGTTTTCTATGCTGATGCTAGTCAATTTCTTATCATAGCTTTATCACTAGTATTGAAGCTTACCTAGAAGATGCCCATTCTTTGTGATTGCTCTCTAATTGTAAGTGGCTCTTAGTAGCTATCCCAAGAAACTACTTCCCAATTTATAAAGGATATAAGATTACTATTTGACTCAACACACAATCCTTTGATACTGAACTGTATTAGTGATTATGATCCCACAAAATCACATTGTTATAATACAGGAGGAAATCTAATTTTAACATGTATTCCATCCTGACTAAATTAGAACAGTTAGTAATAGCGATAGTTTAAAACATAGTTTAGTTACTAAGGAACTATGCTAACCATTAACCTGGTACCTCCAACTACAGGAACAAACTCTACAAAAGTTATGTAACAAAATCAAACATATACCACGTACTTGTATCCAGTGACTTTCTTTTTCCTTTAATGGAGTGCCTTTACTCTTCGGTGGGGGTCAGGGAGAGGTTAAGATGTATAGGGGACAGGATAAAGCGATGAATGAGATCAAATACACTAGAATCAGGATTGGAAGTCACCTGAGTTTTGGGAAACTGGAGGACACAGGAGGGAAAGAATGAAATAGAATGCAAAGGAGTAATCAGAATGGGAAGACACCATGTTCACTCCCTTCAAAGTTTGTTTAAGAAGTAGTTGAAGAAAGAGAAAAAGAGGGTCAATAGAAGAAAACAAAAAAAGGTAGGTGAGAAACCTAAATACATAAAAAAGTGGGATGAAATAAGCAAATGAAAAAGAAAGGAAGAAAATATAAAATAAATTAAGAAGTAGACCTATAAAAGAGAGGAGAAAAAATCATAAAGAAAAAATAACCACAAAATACAAGAAAAGCAACATGCTTTCCAACCAGTAGGAAAGGAGTAACCCATCAGAAAACAAAGGAGAGTAAAGAAATGCAATGCCTCTGGTGTTTGGGGTTCTGTGACAGCAACCATATTGCATTCCAGAGATGTGTTATGCACTCCAGCATGTTTGCCTTGGGAATTGTGCTGGGTGTGAAGTTGATCTTGGCCTCTGAGTGTGGAGGTTAGTCCTGGTCTTCTATAGGTAGAGTTCTTCAGAGCCCAGCTGCTGGCTCTTTGCCTCTATTTCTGACATTTTCACATCACGTGTCTTAGACATACTGTTCTGGTTCTTGTGGGTTCCAGCTGACTTCCCCATTAAAGGTTTGTCTCAAATTTTTAGTTTTGGTCTTTTCTCAGTCTGACAGTTTTATCCTTGAGAGGTACAACTCCTAGCCATGCCACAGAAAGCATCAGTGGTGCTGTGCAGCTTACTGTGTTACTAACCTACGATGTTCAATAGGTTAGACATATAAAATGCATTGCCTCTTTGCGATATTCTCAATTGATGATAAGCTTATTGGCATGAGTTTATTGGAATGAGTGAGGGAAGAGCTACACATACCTAGTATAGTATATACATAAGATAATATTTTTGTTTGTTTCTGTTGGAGTCTCATTATACCATTCAAACTAGTCTTGGGCTCTTTTAAAATATCCTTGTACCTAGCCTCTTAAGTAGCTGGAACTTTTGGTGTACATCCTAGAGTTTGCACCGTATCCTTATACTTGAAGTCTGTAATTTAGTTAACAAAATAGTCATTATTTTTATAAAGTAAGCTTTGTAAACAGTATTGTGAATACTTTTATCTGGCTAGACTTCCTACACCAAACTTGAGCTACATATGACAATGCTGGATCCATGGAAGTCAAATATGTTCACAAAATCTAAGCTCAAAAAACCAATTCTCAATGATATTTGTTGCCCAATGAAAGAACTCTAAAAATCTTACTTTGAGCTCTCTCTTATTTTCCCTTGGAATAAAGTAAAGCATTTTATTCCAGGTTTTCTGGAATGACTTCTAGTTTTAAGATACAAATGGTGAAATTTATTCTATGGAAACACAATAATTGGTATGAATTGCCAATGAGGCCACGATGACTGTCAGAGATGGCACTGCGTAGTTCTGCCTTTCTTTACTACCTATCTTCTCCAGCCCATTGCTCCATGGTCATCTGTTTTAGGACCAAAAGGAGGAGGAGGGCAAGGAACACACTTTATGGTGAAAATGATTCCTGATGAGTGGAAAATAAGTGATGATTACTTAATGTGAACTGTATAGTTATGACCATCATCATTAATATCAGAAAATGCTAAATAACATGGTTGAAATTGGTCATAATGTTCCTAGAATAAAGAACAAGTTGCGACACAGTTCAATCCTTTATAACCTAATGGAACAAGGATATGCCTTTGTCAGTGTAGCAGTCTTGCCAATGAATAAGACCTGGTTTGTTTGTATAGCTTTTACCCAATCCTGTACAGAGGTTTCTGCCATTGATAAATACACACAGTTGCATACTGAATAAAGTGAGGCTGCAGCTCTGCCAGTTCAGGACCCTGACCTCCCTGGCTAGTGAGTCAGGTAGCTTTCATATAGTAAGCTCAAAATCCAATTCATACATTTTTAAGATGAAGAAGCCAGGAATGGTAGAACAGCTTGATAACCCCAGCATTCTGGGAAGCCACACCAGAAGCATGGCAAACTCCAGTCCAGTTTGGACAATTTCGTAATTTAGCAAATCCCTGTCTTAAAATGAAAAGAGCCTTGGAAAGTAGCCAAGGGTGAAAGTTTTGGGTTCAACTCCTTGTACTGACAAACGAAAACAAAAACAAAAAGTTAAGGAAAAATAAGATAAATAAGTTAGGAACTATGTCTTAATTTTTAATTCTCTCTGTTATAGCCTTGGACCAATGATTGAGTACATTCAGTTGTAATTTATTTTTGTGTTTAAACTTTCTGACCCTGTTTACATGATAATGACTGGTATTCAGGCCGAGGAGAAGATTCTAAAGATCCAAGCGTTTGTCTATCCACTGGACTTTATCTGTGTTGCTACGATATTATTATGTTTTACAAATTTAAAATTCCTGCAATTTACCTATATATCATATTAGGAAAAAATGTTAAGATTTAGTACTTACATGTGCTAAAAGACTAAGAAAGCTTACTTTTCAGTATGCCCTGATTTCTAAAGAATAACATGAATAACATACTCTTTTTTTTTTTATCTGATTCATACATAAAGAGCTAATCGTTCAATAAAAGGAGCAACCAAAAATTTATTCTATACTTGACAATATTTTCTTTTTTTAATGTCCTCTTTATTTTATTTTATTTTATTTTTGTCTTTTTGAGACAGGGTCTCACTGCGCAGTTCAGGCTGGCCTTGAGCTCACTTTTGTAGCCCAGGCTGGTCTCAAACTTGCACCGATCCTCCTGCCTCAGCCTCCGGAGTGCTGGGATTACAGGCGTGCGCCACCACGCCCAGCTCTTGACAATATTTTCTGAGGACAGTCTGCATGGCCTGGTGCTAGCCAGTAGAGATAAAAATAGCCAGACATTGTCTTTGTTTTGGAAGAGCTCACATTTTACAAAACTTCTCTGAATTATTGAAATGGGGTCCAGAGTTTTCAAGAGCTTTCAAGAGGTTCCAAGGCAAAACTAAAAGTTCAGAAGTTTCCAAAACACAATAAATGGAATGTCAGAATATTAATATTCTCAAAACAGAGAAAAATTCTACCAATTCATGAAAGAGGAAAAAGTATCAGGTGTGCTTGAGATTTCAGAGGTTGGTCTTTTTTTTTTTTTTTTTTTCCTCCACTCTCCCCTTTTTGTCAAGTTCTGGGTGCTTTTATGTAAAGACAAACAGGAGAAAAGAAGGCAGAAAATGGTTGGAAAACCTTTTCTTTCCTTTTTATTCTAACAGTGACCTTTTTAAGTTAGGGTGGTAAGGGTGGCATAGAAGGAAGAGGTTGAATACTTAGGCAGCTATGAAAAGGGACAAAGGGGGTGCCCATGAATGGCCTTAGTTTCTAGTTGGAATATGGAAATCGTGGAATTGGATCAAGGAAAGGACATGTGCTAGGGATAAAAAAGAGAGAACAATTTAACTCAACTCCTTATTTTCTTTAGGTTCTTTCATTATTTAATGACCATAACAAAAATAATAATTTCTATTTTAGTTTCAAAATTGAGGATATTGGTGTTATTCTAGAAATTAGCCACATAGGATCAATTTGCAGTCTAAATATAGATCCGTTTCCCTCCCTCATTCTCTCTGTCCTCTTCCCTTCCCTCACTCCATCCAATCTCCTCATTCATTCTTCTCCCTCTCTCACCATAAAAATCTAGCCAGGCTTTTAACATACTATGATTCTGCCCAAAAGAATTGAAGAGTTCAGTTGCCTTGCACTCTCCTTGCTGAGATGGGCACTGCTAGCCAAGACATGGTGAACAGGTTTCCACTTGGCAATTATCACTACACCAGTGACTAAGTTTTCCCACTAAGGCAGAAGGCCATATCAGCATCGAGGGATTTGTGATTTGTTGACCTATGGAGCAAACTTAGAGAAACACAAACTTCTTGTGATTGAAAAGTACATTAAGTTGAATGAGCTTCATAAGCATGAAAGTTGAACACTGGAAGGTTTTCAAGGGAATTTTGTTTCAATTTACTGTACACAAAAGGGCTCTTTACTCCCATCTGGACTCAGAGATGAAAACTACCCTTACATTGAAAGTAGTCTGACTACCCTACAAAGAGGCCAAGCTCTGCTTGGCTTACTGAGGCTGCTTGGACCAAACTAGATTCTTGATGTCAGGCTTGCTGATGCCACTGAAGACATGTAACATGTCCCAGGGAGGCAAATATTTTTCTGTCCATGGCACGCTGCTCCCTGAGGAGTAGGGCTCAAACTCAGAGAGATGAGTACAGGAGATGAGTATCAGTATGGGAGTTTTGGGCAAGTTCTCTAGTGAAAAGCACAGTGCTCCCTCTTCTGTAATTTCCATAAATCTGTTCAGCTAAAAGTCAAGGGAGGAAGACACATTTGTATTCCATGTGTTTTGTATTCTTTAATTAATGAATGGATGGTGTCCCCAATGTCTTCCTGTCTTCCTGCTATTAGTTTCACACAGAGAGGAGGACAAAAATTATTCCTAAAATATGGAGTGCATGGTTTGCAGCCTGGCTTTGTTTAGAAGGTCTTATAAAGGCCTACTAACAATTCTACATGGTTACGTATTTGTATACTACTGAGATAAGAAAAATTACCCCAGAATGACATCAAGGTCAGAGGATAAGGTCAGGAAAAAAATGGGACAGAAAATTAAATGTAGAAACATAAATATAAAACCTTCCATAATACTGAAATACAAATAACACTTTAGAAAAACCAATTGTATGGACAGACCATTTGTCTTAAAAATATGTTAAAGCAAATTAACAGTTAAGATATAAATTAACATGGCTGATCTCACATTAAGGGAATTAAGATAAAAGGAAATAGTTACCCTTATGTTGGTGAGGTACTGTCAGAATTACAAATTGATGCAAACTTTCTTGGGAAAATGTAATATTTATAAAAAGTTTGAAGCATAAGTGATTTCTATGTAAAAGAATTTATTGTAATACATCAGTTATAACAGTTTTCCAAGACCATGAGGTGTACTGGGTTTTGTCTATAACATGGGGAAAAATGAACCTTAATATCAACCAATAGAGTTTTAAATTAAATAAAATTTACAGAAATCTTTAGAACAGGACATTCCATGGCTACTCTGAACCAGTTGTTTATCTTGCCTAACATGCCCAAAGCCCTCAGTCCAACGTCTGGCACCACAAAAACAACAAGAGTAACAGAAAGAAAACCTATGCTAATGATGTGTATAACTTTGCATACAGTTATATTAATGAAAAATTGCAAATATGTATGTGTTAACTTACTGTTTGAAATTTACAAAAAAAACTTGAAAGAATATAGATCATCATTTTTATACTGGCTGTTTCTGGTGTGGAAATCCTGAGCAATATATGAGAGATGAGATTTTACTTTTTTTTCCAAATGCTTTGCTAGTATCTATTTAACTGGTGTATATTACTTAGTTAAAAATAAAATGCTGTCAGAGGTCAGTCTACTAAGAGAATCTATAATAGTGAAATTGTCCTTTTTCCCAGTTAAAATGCTGGCTCTATGAAAGTATTAGATTTTCTTTGCTTCCAGACAGGGGAAAATCAGAGCAAAAGTCTATCTTCTGGCAGCTGTAATTAGAAAAAAAGAAATCTGATGATTGAAACCCAAGCAGGCTTTCGATTAGGTACCCTCAGAGAAGCAGGGAGTCTGGAGCCATGATAACCTAGGTCTTGTCTCCAGTTATGTCTTACTCATGTGAAAACTTATGAAAACAACAAATTCTCAGAACTCTACTTTCAACAAATGTGATGTGAAGGCAGGGCCGGTTATACACAAAGCATTCTCATAAATGACGTTTCAATGTGTTACAAAACACATGGTATACAGTAGATGCTCAAACAGTGCGACCCTCCTTCTCTTTCCTCTTGAGACCTCATTAAATTCATCCATGTCCGGCGGAGCATTTTAGGTGCTGCATGGACCAGAGCATGCGGAGCTTTGCCAGAGATGAAGACAGAATCTGCAATACTGTGAAACGAATGCTGTGAAAGCTGGACAGGTGCTTTTCTCCTTCCTCAAATCTAATCCCTGTTGTAGCACTTTCTAGGCTTCTCTAGTTCTCTATGTTGTGTCTCTTTATCTTCTTTTGTAATAACTGCAGATGCTAGGAGGTAGAGCCAGAGCACGGACTACTGTAAAGTAGAAACAGACTGCAAAGTTGCTGACACTGAACTGAAGCTGGGGACCTACAGCAAAGAATCTTCAAGAATTTATAGGAGTCTTCAAGGACCAGGGTAGCTCCAACAAATATTTGTTCAGTTACAGTCTCATTTTCTCTGCCTCTCCTTCTTCCTTCTCGTTTCTTGGGATCACAATAGTTTTTCCTAACACTTTCCTTTTGTTCTTTTTCCCTTTTTCTTCCATTCCTTTTCCTCTTCCTGCTCTTTTTATTTTCCTTCTCCTCTTGATTCCTCATATTTTCTTTTTTTTTTTTTTTTGTCTTTTTGAGACAGGGTCTCGCTATGCAGTTGAGGCTGGCCTTGAGCTCACTTTTGTAGCCCATGCTGGTCTCGAACTCGCACCAATCCTCCTGCCTCAGCCCCCCGAGTGCTGGGATGACAGGCATGAGCCACCACGCCTGGCCCCTCATATTTTCTTTCAATATGGAATTTTTACAATAAAGTGTATACAATCAGACTGTTCAGAAATGTCAGAACTCATCATCTTCATCCTATGTTGGTAAACATATCCTATACAATCTTTTATCTCATAATTCTCTCTATATTTAGAAAATTTATTTCCCACAGGCCTCCCTAATTGAAGTGATATGAAAGTTAGTATTGTACCACACATAGTCCCATTAGCAAATCACTAACCCAGGGGACAGGGACAGGTCAGAAGCATCTTTACTAGAAATCTAATGAGTTGCCATCCATGTATAGAGTCTGTGTGTTACCTTCTATGCAAATTACAATTCACACTGTCGGGTTCACACTGCGA
This sequence comes from Myocastor coypus, assembly GCA_004027025.1. Taxonomy (NCBI): domain Eukaryota; kingdom Metazoa; phylum Chordata; class Mammalia; order Rodentia; family Myocastoridae; genus Myocastor; species Myocastor coypus. The sequence goes on along the minus strand of PVJA010000142.1, from coordinate 140,507 downwards.
TAATGAGGTTGCAAAATACAGTTAAAGATGTGCTACCTTTTTTTTCAAGTGTTTTTATTAAAAGAATTTATAATTTAAAGAAATCAACTAAGTTTATGACTTTCTAAATGGGAATTGTATTGATATAGAAGAGAAAAAATATATTTTAGATAACAAATTTTAAGAGAAAAGGGAAATAAGTTTGGAAATGGAAGATTTCAAAGTATATAATTTATAGAGAAAATCAGAACGAATGAGTAGTGACAACTGGAGGTAATTAGAGATTATAGAGGGAGGGGAGAGAGATAAATGTGTATTGAACCATTAATCTACATTGGACAATTTCTGTGAGTATAGATTTGATGACATCTTAGTCCTTGCTACGTGACTCTCAAGGATAGAATTCCTTTGCTCTTTTATTTTTAAAAAAGGGTACAAATTAGAATTACAACAGAAAAAAACATAAAACAATACCAAATTTCATTTAATGAAATATGAATTTCATAGTATTTGTAGTAATACATAGTGTTGTCTTCCAACCACTCATTCATATGTCAGATCTATACATGTAAAATTGGAACAAAGAAATGTTTAGGAAATTAAGGAGAGAGTAAGTATGAACAATTGAAAAGGGAAATAAAACAACTTAAAGCATAAACTGCTTTTATAAACCACCAGAAGTGCACAGTACACTTGTCCAAATCATCCTGGTTACACACCTAAATAAATCTCTTTCCCCAACTCGTTCTCCTGTTCTTCTCAACTTAGGAACTCTTTCCTTTTAAATAAGTTCATTCTCTTTTCCCAGTATCTATCGTAGCCTTTAGATTCCAGTTTTCTCTTTCAGGTTCTCACACTAAGGAGACAACAGGATATTTGCATATGCAGTCCTGATTTATCTCACTTGAGAGTATATTCTCTATTTGCCATCTATTTACCAACAAAAGACTCAAGTTTATGTTGGCTTATAGCTGAATAGTACTCCACTGTATAAAAATAGCACATTTTCTTTATTCTTCAGTTGATAGGCATCTGTGTTATTTCCAGGATTTAGCTATGACAAATTATGCTTCTATAAACATGGGTTTATCTATATCACTTTGGTATGATATAGGAGCATCCTTCTACATAAGACACATTTTAACAGACATGAAAAATCAAATGATCAGTCATGCAGTAGTAATGGGGTACTTTAACATGCCACTGTCACAAAACAATAGGTCACCTGGGCAAAAAGTCAGCAAAGAATAACAGAACTAAATCTAACTTGTGAAGAAACTGACTTGGTAGACCTTTACAGAGTGTTTCAAAGGTAATTTCTAAGTCAGGCATGAAGGCCCATGGATGATCCTAGCTACTCAGGGGCCTGAGGCTGAAGGATCCCTTAACCCAACAAGTTCAGAGTCAACCTGGGCAACATAGTAAGACCTATCTGTTTTAGAAATCAGAACAGCTATGGTAGAAGTTTGAAGTGCCTGTGTGAGATGATTTATCTTGCCGGGTGTTCAGATTGTTCAGTAGGATTTTACTCTTGTCCAAACTCTGCTTCTGTAAGTCGCTTACATACTTTCTATTTGACCATTTCCTTGTTCTATTTTTGTCACAAGTAAATAGACATTAACACACACACACACACACACACACACACACACACACACTATTTAGGGTGAGGTTTCTGTCACTTTTGCTTATGTCTAACAAACCCATCATGAGACACTGATTAAAACAACCGGGTCTTGGGGTCACGATTCTGCACATCATTGCTGACTAATTAAATACCACAACATAACAGCTAAGCTTCCTCTCTGTAGCTTCTGAGACCACAGAGTACACATTTCTCCTGAATGATATGAATTTGTGAAAAAATAACTTGCATATAAATGTTCACATATCTTGAAAGGTTTCTAAAATAGGATGTCAATTCAAAGTAAAAATAAATTTTCTATTTATTTTGGGTCTTATATGTTACCTCTCATTGATTGTCACCATCTCCTCTAAAGATAAATTGTTATTTGCCTTACCCCCCAGGAGCTGTTGTTCTTGGACAGGAGCTGTGTTTAAATTTGCACCTGCCACTGCTGACAACCACCAAATCAATTGCTCTTCCCAGGTTAGTATCTTATCAGCGGAAGAGACAGGATTTTCTTCATCATCTAATCAATCTTTAGAGGCAGCTTTCAGCGTCTCTCAGCTTTTATCAGAAAACTATAGTTTCTTCTGCCTGTACTTTATTCTGATACCACCCATGCTGAGGGTACCCTATGTCATGGCTCAGCACACCCAAACCAGCACCCCAGACATCCATGTTAAACTGTGGGGTTGTGAAAAATGTGAAACAAAGAAGAAATGTGCAGATGGCTCTATTTTGCTTCTTTCCCTTGACTATGTTTTATGTGTCCTCTTCATATTTACGTACAACTACCCAGAAAGCAGAATTCCCTGTGTTATTTTGCTTTTTTTAGGCAAAAGTTAATTGAAGTGTTGTTACACTGTATACACAGGAGATTCTTATGCTCTCATTGATTCATTCATTCATTTAGTAAATAGTGTAACTCAAAACCCAAAACAGCTACCTTTATGATCAAAATGTTTCTGTAAAACATAAAAAATATTAGATGAAATTACATGTACAAAGTATTGCAGAAATTAAGGGGGAAAGGAGAAAATGTGACATTTGAACCAAGCAACAATGTAGGAAATGCAACTTTAAAGGAACAGCTTTCACTATGGAATATATCACAGAGCAAGAACTTTGGCAAAACCCTGTGAAAAGCAGTATTTTCCAGAATGCTATCTACAGATATTCTACCAAATATTCCTCTGGAAAACCTCCAGGGCTACTAAATTTAGGAAATGGCACACAAGCCCCCTTCTTCCTTATGACATATAAGATTGCACAGTAAGTTGAAGACTGAAGCTTTTGTAAATGAAATACAATTAGAAAATATACACACAACCAGAGAAGAATTCACTTTGTTTAATATTTTATTTCTAGAGTGAAAATACATTTAATATTTTAAGAATACCATTCGCTTTATTTATTTTCTAGTTTAATTGATTGCTGTTTCTACGTATCACTGTGGTAGTGAACTGGCAAGCTGCAGGCAATTTAGAGTATGTCCTGAGATCTTGGGAGCACGAGTTGGAAGAGAGAGGATTGCGCATGCGTCCCTGCCCTCAACAATGGGGTTTTCACCTATCTACAACAAATACCTGCGAAAGACTTCTATGGAATAATAGTGTCGCAGTTGCCAAGGGAAGCGCTTCAAAAATATTTGATGAGCATGATCCTTCAGGATTAGCATTTGTTTCATTTTTCTTATTTTAATTGTTTTCCTTTACCACTTGTGAAAGGTACAGGTAAGACAGCTTTTTATAACCATCTCTTTCTCCAGCTGCCATCAGTATGATAAATGTCAATAATCCGGGAGTTTTCCCTTGACACTGCCACACTACCCATTTGCAACCTCTTCTAGGAAGAGTTGCCTGACCCCAAGGCTTCCCTTAGCAGCCTCAGTCCCCTTCATTCTAACTCAAGCCCAGCACAGCAGGGGCCAGGAACAGTGCAGCTGAGCATCACGTGCACATACACGTGATTGTGCTCCATCTACAGCACAGCAGTACGCTGGAGCCCCTGGTTAGCGTGCAGTGCTTGTCAACATAATTTTAATCGTTCAAGGTCAACAACCTGTATTAACACAGGGATTAAGAAGTCTCCAAGTCAAAGGGGTTTATATCTGGAGTCCATAACTTAACGTAGACTAATCTTGAGCAAAATGTTCAATTATCTAAGTTTCAATTTCACTCTGTATGAAGTGGAAGTAAAAGTAAGACAGAAAATGAATCCTGACACAATAGGGGGAGTGTTGGAAGAATTGAGATAACAACCTTTGCATAATGATGCTTTGTACTTCACTAAAACATGGTATCACCTAACACAACTGAAATAAAATGTAGGAAGATAGAGTTGGAAAAAGCCTTTTCTTTTGTTAGAATTAATTGTTTCTTCTTTGGCAATATCCTAACAGATTAATCCAAGCTCCGTTGCTCACTGACAACATTGTTTCTTCTATTGCCTGCGGCTTTTATCAATTTGTGTCTTCTTATATTTTAACTCGTGATTTCATAAAGACAAGAACTATCATATTTCATCCTTCCAGTTCTCCTCCTCAAACTATCCTTATAACTGTCTTTTAATACTTATTCGTTGAGTTAAAACATGTAGACAGGTACAAGAAAAAAATAAATGAAGCACAATTTAACCCCCAGAGGAAGAAAGCAGTCTTGGAAGAGAACATTTGTTTTGGAGTCCAACAGCAATGTTATGTAGCTGGCTAAGCTTTAGGAAAAAACCAAAAAGCCAATGTACAACGTATTTAACTTTGTGATATGTGCTTGGCCTTACCAGGTAGCAAGGCCTTAGCACAGGTAGCTTAATGAAGTGTTAGGTGAGAAGCCGTCCCATCCCCTGTTAAGCGGTGTATTGTCTAAATGATTGTAGTTACCATGCAAATTACTAGGCACTCCTATGCCCAAGGCCAAAAACATATCAGAGGACAGGTCTAAGAGGAATTCAGTAAACCATGTCTCTGTTTGCAGTAGTGTTTTTATGTAATACAGAAAAAAAAAAAAAAAAAGAATGAAATGCTACAGTGCTTCATGAATTTTAGCTAAATTAGCAAAAATCACAGGAGTGTTGAAGTTCCAAGGCAACTGATTTGTACCAACTTATTTTAAGAGTAATTTATCAGCCCGTTTGTTCTCTCTCTCTCTCTTTTTTTTCTAAAAATTACTACAAATGACTAAATATTTGAATTTTTTTTTTTTTTGTACGGTCATGAATACAATAGTGAGAAAAGGGCTGACCAATCGCTGGTGCAGAGTGCTTTGGGATATGGACGTCCAATGAATCTGGAAATAATATGTTACAGGTTAGGTGAGCTTGCTATGTATGTGAACTTACACTGGTTACTTAGCATTTCACCATCTATAAAGACTAGTAATACCACTCATGGGCTTACACTGCAGAGTGAGTAGGTGACCGATGCTAAATGTCATCAGGATTTATGCAAATATAAGTGATGTGCAATGTTTTTTTAAATGAAACTGCTTTCTGTTTGCAACCCTAGATAGTTTAGGTGTGTTAGAATGTGAATACTATTTAATGATCTAATTTGTCTATTTGTCCTTACCTTGAAATGTATAACTTTTCTGACACACACAGGCTTGACAGAATATCCTGTAGGTGCTAAATATATGGACAAGACTGCAATTCCTTCACTACATAGTCCTTTGAGTATTTTTCCAAATTCTGACCAAATTACAATGTAATGGGATATGACCATCTGCTATCCAGTAAATAAAATGATCTAATGCATTTCACTTCTACACAGTGCCTAATGTATTTAGGGCTAAAAATAAGAGAGAGAGAGTGAGTACATGAATTCTAATTTGAGTTCTAAGACTTGGGGGACAAATTTCTTATCAAAATTTACCAAAAAATGTTGTGTCTTATGAGCAACACGCTATGGAGGCCTGTTGCTACAGACACTTTCAGACAGTCTTGGCTATAGTCCTCAGCAAGAAATAACTGGGCTGCACAGCATCACACATATGCCTAAACAAAACCCAAAGCCCTTACCTTATTGGGTGTCCTGCAGCACACAACCTTCTTACCTGTTCTGTCTGATATGTTCTAATATAGCAAAAGAAAATAGCATCCACAGACTGTTGACGGGTTGTGACCCATTGCCTGCAGTGTTATGCTTTGGGTGCAGTGCTAGGAGGGTCCATCAGAGCTTTGCTGTTTGTTTGTTTAGTTGGAAAGATGAGCAAATCTGACCCAGGTGCTCTTGCATTGCCTTTTTCAAGGCAAGTATGAGAGTAACCACTGGTGAAATGACATTTTACAGAGGACAAAGTTCAGTATGAGTGCAAACTTAGCTATAGAGGAATGTCTGGGTGAGGTTTAGGTTGGTTAGTGGTGATCAAAGTCAAAGAAGCACTGATAGTGTGCTTGATTCTCTCCTTCACCTCTACGGTAACTGGAAAATGGGTATTTTGGGAAAATGGGTAAATGGGAAAATGGGTATACAGGTCAAGGAAATTAATATTGTGGTTCAGTGGCAGTCCAGTAATTTGGTAGTAGGGGTTGGCTTAGATCCTTTTCTATTCAGTTAAGACTGGTCAGGGGAAACTTTCGGGAAGTTAAATATCTCTTTCATCGAAAGGGTAAAAGTAACACTGCTGAGGAGCATGCTTGGTGCAGAAGATGATAAGACTTGCAAGGTGAACCCCAGGAAAAATATTAGAAAGTATGACAAAGTTGGAAAATGGGTGATAATGAAATTCCTGATGCCCTTGATAATGAGGGCATATAACTATGTTTAAAATTTGAGAGCTGAAGCAATAATTAAAGCTATTGTTGATTTAATGGGAGATATCCTCTTACACAGATAGCATAGCTAGGTTCTGTAATTCAGATGAGTTTATGATCTTGGATTTGGCGAGTTTGATTTTAAGGACTGGAGTCATTTCCGATAAACCTTAAGTGAACTGGAGACTCAGAAAAACACTAATCTTTTAAAAGATTTGTGTTGTGAGGAAACACAGGTAAAACTATTGAATACTGGGACTGCTAGAGGATTTCTGATGTACGCATCTGTCTATCGATCGTCTATCTATCTATCTATCTATCTATCTATCTATCTATCTATCTACCATCTATATCTATTTTGTTATGAATTTTAAAGTAATCTTTTTTTAAAAGGTATACAAGCAGGGAATTTTTTGTTTTGGTGACTGTGGTATTTCATATCCATCTATGTTTAAACAGTGCTACAAGAATATTTGCAAGACACTTAATGGAGCAAATTCTAGCACTGGTAAAAGATGACATCAACACCTACCCCTGCAAATTCCAGGTCCACAGTAATCAGTCATGTGCGACCAGTGAGTGCTGAAAGTTTGACTTCCAATGATGGAGGATCTAAATTAATTCATTTTTAATTTTAATGAATGGAATGAATGAATGGAAATTTACACTTAAATAGTTACATGTGAGGACCATATTGGTCTGTGTAAAGGAACTAATATGTTAATAATCTGCTAAGGTACATATGAGTTTTAATGAATCTTAAAATTGCAGTTCATTATTCATTCCAAGTGCTAAAAGGTGGCCTGGAATCCCTGAAAAGTACAGAATACAAGATTGCTGCATTAAAAATATAAATGCTCTGAGACTTTGGCAAAACTTACTGCCAAGTTTGAGTTTTAGCTTTTCTATCTCTCTGAAGACAAATAGGTTTCTTCTCATTCTCTACACAGAGTGCTGACCTTACTGACTCTTGTTAGAGGTTTTCAAGATGTCATGCTTAGAATTTCAGCTGATGTTTACAGCTCCAACTTTAGACACCAAAAATAAAATATTTCTATTTGTATTCATCCAAGAATTATTGCAAGGAAAGTTTGGTAGTGGATGTCATGTAGAGTTTAAGGGACGCTTCACCATTTTCTCTTAAATTCACTAAGCTTTTTTAAAAAAAAAATATGCATATAAACTTTTGATCTTAAATGTCTTGTCAAAATAAGCCATGAGAAAGCACCTGCCCTTTAATAATAATTTCTTTGCATTGAGTTCCCTCAGTATTCAGAGAAGCTTTTGATTATATGACATTTTTATTGATTTAAAAGGGGAACCCACTCCAGACACAATAAGCAATTTGTGAGATGCCCAGAATAGAGGTGAATGGACAAGGGTAAACTATCTACCTCAGAAATTAAATCTAGGACATTTTAAAGGACAGCTTTGCTAAAGGATAGCAAGTCACATTGAAGTTGGAAAGGTTTGCCATTGCTATGGCCATTGAGAACCCGGATACCAAGGAACCTTCTGGGACCTGGACACCTCTTTTTGTCTTGTGTATGTGAATCATGCAGTAGCATGTTTAACTTTGTGGCCCTAACATCTGGCTGGACATTCTCTTACACATATTATTACTACTCTAATTCTCAGAGGTAGAAAATTCTGCCTGCACTGCTGTTCCCAACAGAAGTAGTGAATACTTCACAGCCCTTATGGATGCAGTTTCAGGGAATTCCAAAGGTACTGAATTTTACAGATGTGGGTATCACTGAGCAGAACTAGTGCTGAATTTCCTGGTATTGACCTTTGAGAATGAAGCTAGTTTGGTTGCAGTGTGTGTGCAACGATTGGCTCTTGTTATAACTCGGGTGATAATATTAATAAACACGTGAAGAAGAGTTTTGAGAATGCTATAAAATTTTCTCAAAGTGAACTAGGAAAACCAGTGGAATAGTTTGATTAAAATTTAATAAGATGAAGTCCAAATAATTATTGTACCTGTCTGGAGAAAGGTAGAAAAACTGAGGAAGATTGGCTTGGGCTATGGAGAAGGGAAAGCCAAAGGCAAGCATAGGCTAAGGATCGAACACTTCCTAAAATAAGAAAATTTTTTTGCTGGAACTTGGTCTATTTTCCATGGTATATATTTACATTATACATGCTGAGACCTTAGGATCGACCATCAGGTTACCTATGTTTTAAATAGTGCCTTGGAAAAATTATTTCCATCTCTGCTCTACAGATAAGTACAGTAGGATGAGATATTAGGTTTCTTGTATAAATAATTGGGTTATTTGTATAATTATTTGTATAAATATTTGCTAAGAAATTAGTACAATGCCTGGTCTATACTTAGGTCTTAATACACTGTCACCTTGGACATGATTACAACATACATGACAATATGTGTGATTCATGCAACTAATTATCTCTGTAAGATTCATGAGTAGTAAGCAATTCTCCCTATAAGGATTACTGATTGCCTATAGGGAAAAATGCACTAGGCAGGCGAATCCATATTACCATACTACTTCAAATTTATAATTTGGTCTTTTGGCTCATTGTTCAGTCTTGGGAATTTTATTATTGTTACTTAGCTTCCTAAATCCAATTAACTCTAAATCTAGAAAGAGATAAAGTGGACATTTGAACCACTGAGCCTGAGAAGGAGCCCCTGAACCTTGGCAAAATTATGTTACCTATAGTTTTTCGAAAATAGCTAGAAGTCTATTGCCTCTGAAGTTCTCATTGTATCTTCACATATCAATAACTGACATACAAAAATTTCCTAGGTGCTCTGTTGTTTGGAGTCCCCAAAAGAAAAATAAAAGTGATATAATATCTTCAAGGTATTTAGACTTGTAGAAGGGCATTTCTTTTGCATTACAAATGAATTATTAAGATTTAAGATCTAAATAGATACACAAAACAGTACAGAGGGCTCAGTGAGTCAGCTCAACTGGACCAAATTCCTGTTTCACAGCAACCCTTTGCGGTGCCAAATTGGGAGTCACCTTCCACTGTGAGGGTCACAGGGCTGAGTTGCAAGTAACTGAAGGGCAACGATACATATTCCTTGGGTGTGAAGTTTATGGTGTAGGATTTTTTTCAAAGGAAAGGGGGAAATCAAAGTAATGTACTTCTACTGCAGGGCAAGGGTCAGATAGTCATTTTGTCATTTTATGAAAACAAAGGTTTTTGATATATCTTCCCTTATGGGCTATAGTTGTGGAAATTCCAAATGCAATCTGCGGCTTTTGCTATCAGCTTTATTCAGTTGTCCCATAATAAATGTTTCTTAAGATTTTCTGGGTCTGCATTGATGTTGGAGGAGGTCTCACAAAATTTGGGACCCAGGATTATATTGCATTCTCCAAGGCTTAAGGGTCTAGTTTCGCTTGCCTCTATCTATTCTAGGATTTTCCACTCTTCACAACTCAGGTCTAGTTACTCAGAGCAGAACTGAGACTTGATGATCTGAGAATGCCAGAGAGGAATTCAACAGAGACCTAGGAATTGAAGAGATAAGCACAGCTGCCACTCTGGCAAAGAAATGTACCTGGCCCACGATCTGCCCAGTGGTGCCCCACCAGTGCTCTCAATGTGGAGCCACGTTTCCTGCCTCCCCAGTGGCTGTGCTTGTTGCATTCCAGAACATCTGCCACGACTTTAATGACAGAGCCTAGGGGAGCCTAATGAGTACCCCCTGCACCTGTGCAGCTCAGCCAGCCAGCTGCTTCCCACATCTCCGCCTCCATTCTCAGTATTTTTCCTCACATGAGCTCACTCTCCGTCCTCCTCCTAGGACTCAGCCTGATTGTCAGACAGGGATTTGTGCTTTGGTGAAGATTTCATTTATCTCTATTTACATGGCACTTAAAGATAGTACAGATAAAAAGAATAATATCATTCATATTGCTCAGGTTTCACAGTTCACTAGGCAGAGGGGTGAGAATGTTGGAGGCTGAGGAAATCCATCAAAAGCAGCCATGGTCTGAGGGATAGGGGCACAAGGAGAAAGAAGATAGGGAAAGTTGCTTCTTTTCCATTAGGAGCAATAGTCAGACATGGACACAGAAATGCACAAAGCCATGGAGGCAGTTTTCTTCTGTGTGTTTGTAGGTACATGTGTATGTATGTATGTATGCATGTATGTATGTATGTATGTATGGATGGATGGAAGGATGGATGGATAAACAGGATCGCTATGGTAAAAACATTTTCTGATGCACATAGCTCCCTGGTGGAAGATCTAGCAAAAGACAACACAATGCAACAACTTAGTACTACTTTTAGACATGCTTTGAAAACTCTGGAAATACTGATTCTATCAAAATTAAACAACCCAAGTATGGTGCATGACAGAAAGAACGTTAATGACTATGCGACCTGGGACAGTTATTCAATCTCTCTCTGTCTCCATTTCCTAGTATGTGAACAGAGGATAATTATATGAATTTTATCATGAGAAATAAATTATACACTTTATATAAAGTATATCATATTGTATTGCACAAATCGAGTGCATGATAAACTTGATTAATATTGTTATTATCACATAAACTTCATTACTCATGGATTCTCTATGGACATTGAAGACTATTTTTCTTTTTATGTATTTCTTCAGAATAAATCTTTTTTTAATGACAGAAAGGAAGTAAAATATTCCCTGGGTGAGAAGAAAATGTAAATAATGATCTTGTTTGCTATGTAATCGAAAGCTACTAGCTTGCATTTTACACATAGAAGGCTAATGAGATTTGGATGTCTGAAAAAGTTCATTTTAATTGGTTCACAAACCAGAAATATTACATATTCTATGATGGATGAGAGCCACGTGGTATGACATAACTCTGCCTATACTAGTAGTCTGTGTTAACAAGAATCAGTCCCCCATCTCTGTAGACAAGCCCTAATACAATAACCACCGACTCCAAACATTTATGGAAGATATAAACTTCATACGTTCAAAATTGAAGTATGCTACAAACATAAAATACACTGAATTTCTGAAGATCTCATATACAAAAAATGCTTAACATTTTCATTTTTACACACGTTGAAAAACTATTTTGGATTAATCCATTAAATATTTCATAGAAATTAACTTTAATCATATTTTTGTTTTAATTCATTCCCTAGCAAATCTAAAATCACATATATAATGGCTGATATATCTGGAGGAGGGGCAATGATATAGTGGATTAGTAATTCTCGATAGTTCTGACACAAGCAAAATGAAATATTTATGAATGCCACTCAATGGTCTTAATAATACAGTTTTGGGCTATCAAGGATTTTGACTCTCCTGGCTTTGGAACTGATGTTTTCGACAATCATTTGGGTGCTTCGGATGTTGATACTTGTTGGACCATGCTTTGAACAGTCCTATTATCAAGTAGCATAGCCTAAGTGGAAATCTCATGCTAACCCACACAGCTGTGAGTAAGAGGAGGCTGTGGGTAACTGCTAGAGTACAGTGAAAGCAGAGCATAGGGGAAAACTGGTACAAAGGGAGACACCCAGCGACCTGCCTTAGGATGTTATATTGATAAATGATCCCTCTTTCCCATATCTTATCATCTATTTGGAGATGGAAATAAAGGTCTACACTAAGAAGCCTTTACATCAGTGAACTACAAAATTCAAAGGTAAGCTCTCAAAGTATAATTAGCAAAGACTGGATTGTTTTTAGAAGCAGCCAACAAAATTCTCCTCACTTTAAAACCATCACTCTGGGGCCCGGTGGGATGGCTCAGTGGTCTAAAGCGCCTGCTTGGGAAAGCTTGGGCGGCTTCAGGGACCGTGGTTCGACCCCCGGCACCACATGCTGTGCCAGCCCTGCCCTCGGGGCGGGCTGAGCCGGCCATAAAAATGAGTGAATAAACAAATAAAGGTTCTGAAAAAAAGAAAATAATAAATAAATAAATAAAAAAGAAAAAAGTTACAAAGTTAAAAAAATAGTTCTGTATAAAAAAATAAAATAAAATAAAATAAAACCATCACTCTGTCTTCTACCATGGATGGCAAGATGAACAATTGTTATAAATGAGATTTCAATATATATTCCACACAACCTGCACACTGTGCACATAGCATGGTTTAGCTATAGCATTACAAAAGCAGGAGTTAACTTCCAGCCACTGGGCAAGAAAGTTCCCATCATTTATTATTTTTGCATAAATATACAGCATCTCTACTCTGTCCAAAATGGGTTTTGTTTAAAAAAAATAACTTAAGTACAAAGGGTAGATTCCAACAGAAACAACTCATTCAACAAACCCAACTCATCTTCTGTGATGACCCACTCATTTCTGAGATCCTTCTGCTCTCAAGACCCTTTTGTTTTCTTCCTGTCAGCTTGATGTCCTTGCCTCAAGTGCTTTTCCTCATGGTGTGCTCTGCTGTTGTGCTAGTGTGCTTCATCCAGTGCATATTAGTTTGAGAACTGACAGCATCATGGTGATTGGATGGAGCCTGTCTTATCCAACAGAGCATCTCTTTCACCATCATGTTTCAAAGGCATCTCTGCCCCACACATCAAACCATGGCAGTGGTCTAAACCAACAGGGCAAGCATTTTTACCACAGAATGTGGCAGAACTGGACAGTGCCCTGAGACATATACTACACACATCTGCGAGTGAATGATCAAACAGGAATTCCTGCTCCAGGAAAAGGCCTCAGGGAAACACAGGATGGCAACTTTTTAGATTTAACTTTCTAGGTTAGGTTACATCTCCAAGTCTGAAACATTCTGCATTAACAGCCTCTGAAAAAATATTATTGCAAAGTTGAATAGTATTTTACAGGCAGTCTAGTTTACTGTTCAAGATACCATCCTAAATGAATAGAAAGAAGGATAATCAACTAACTATCAGATAGTGTTTTTAGAGTTTTCCATCAGTTGGTCCTTTGAATCTTCAGTAGAGCTATTACTGGAACTTTCCTTTCCCTGAGAATAATAAAACAAAGAGCTGCAGAGATGAAATAACTTGCCAAAGTTACAAATGTTGGTTTTTGGTTCTAGTGATTTATCTCTAGCTTCCAAGGAGGATTATGCACCACACCGCATCACATATATTTTGTAGATGACAAGTCCACAGTTTCAGATGAGTGAAAATTAGGCTGAGAATACAGGGTGACGAACAGTACCTCTCCCTCTCTTTCTTCTAAGTGTCCAGACAACTCCTTTGTCATTGGGAAACTTTGTAGCCACCCTGGCCCTACAAATAGTGGACCAGCTCTTGAAGGGTGCTTGGCCCTCAAAATCCCATAGGGCTAACTACACTTGAAGGGCAGCTTATTCCTGTCTGTGATTTGTGAGCTGACAGATTCTTCTCATTTTTCTTCTGGCCAGATTAAGTCATACACTCTGCAAGTGGGAAACGAACACTTGCTTAATGAGTAAGCAATAAAGCTAATGACCTAAAGCTCTAAATTTTCAATGGTTAATTGAATGAATGCATACCAGTCATTCAGCAAATATCACTTTTCATTCTTCTTACATGTCTTTCAGGAGCAACGATTATGTGTTAAGTTTTTCTATTTTTGCGTACAACCTAGATAAGGCTGAAACATAACAAACAGAGAACATATTGACATATCAATTGACAAGCTGAGAATGTACCTAGGAGAAATCAGACACTGAGAGTGTACTCATTCATTCTTTTTTTTTTTTTTTTTTTTTTTTTTTCTCACCTTTGGTTCAGAGTATAAGTCAAAGGAGAAAAATACTCTCAGCATGGCTCCTAAGGGAGGGTTACCCAACAGGATTCTGCAGATTAGACTTGACACGTAGACATCAATGTGCCAGACTTATCCCAGTGCCACCTGGCTAACCAAAGGGCCAGAAGGCATCTCCAGAAGAAAGACTTAAGGGAGCTCAGGGAGGGGAAAGCGGTTCACTGAAGTTCCTGGCATGAGCCTAAGGGCACAGCTGGAGGTATTAATAATCATTTCTCTCATCAGACTGCTGAAAATGAGCAAGGAGTGAGGAGGGGGAAAACAAGTGTTTTGCTGCCTCCTGTTTGAATTAATCTCTTCTGACAACTGCTGATTTGGGTTTGTGATTCGTTGCTCCATATGTCTAGCTCTACTGGTCAATTAAATGCAGAGGGTGACTGGGGGAAGCACTGATGCTCAGGTTGATTAAGGGAGAAAGCATTGCACAACATTTAGAACATGCAAAGCAGCCTACTGAGCTTACTTTAAAGAGAGCCACACGAGGCAAGGGCGGAGTCTGATACCCTAGAAAGGTCGGGAGAACTGGGTCCCGGTGTTCAGCGCTGAACCAAGAAAACACGACCTCAGAGTTTGCTTCCTATGAGTAGGACATAAGTTCTGCAGAATTATGAGAGAATAGATGGCTCATGAAAAGTTAAATCCCTTGCCTACCAATTCAAATCATATTCTTCCAGCTTGTGCAATTAATAAACCATTTTTGATAAAGGCCACAAGCTTTAAATAAGAAACAGTCTGGTATTTAGCAGTGAGGCTACAATTTATGCATTGTCAAGGTCATATGAACTAAAGCAAGAAATAGACAGAAGAAGATCCAAATTTGAGGTGAACAACTCATGTAAGATAAAGTTCACACATGACTATGGCACAGTACATTTGCAAACTGAATCCGAGTCTTATGTTCATGGCCTAGTGATCTCTGCAGCAGGAAGCTTCTGTTCCCCATTGCTCCTTGCCCCTTTTCAGTGAGGCACATAGAGGCATTTGGGCACTTTGTACTTGCACAAATACAAAATCAAAGTTGAACGAACCCACTCAAGGGAATATTTCAATGGAGAGATAATATCTCGAAATCTTTTATGAACTTGATATTGAAGCACTTCATGTGACTATTTAAAAGAATAGCTAATAAAAAAGATTGTGTGCTGTTTTAGAAATGAAATTTCCGTATGAATGCTTAACAATCATCATAACAGGTAAAAGCTCATTTCCAGGTATCATTATGTCAAGAAACAACTATGATTTTTAAGAATGTAATCATTGACTTAACATGCCATAGTATATTAGTACTTCTGGTTTCCATTCTGCAAAGATCTGATTTAATGTTCATTCTGTTACTTATCTAAACCCTAAAAGAGAGACGATTGATATTTCTGCAAATGCCTATTGTGCAATGTGTTAGACCTAATGGTGCAGCTTTCTGAAATAAGTGCGAAACCATAGGCTGGGGTACACACAAATGGAGAAGGCTTTGAATGCAGTAACTATTGAGAGGCACTAACGCATGGATTTGCATCACTGTAAATCAAAGACTAAGGGCACCGCTGCTCCTGCTACTCAACATTTTTACTGGTAACTTGGGTGAAATCATTAACTCTTCACCAATACTGAAAAAAATGTGAAAAGGGATCATAGGAACAGGCTACAGATGATACTCCCGGCCATTTTGAACCAGATCTACAAAAGAAAACCTACCTTGGCCAAGTGTAAATGTCATATGAGTCCACAATTTTACGACAAGTACCAACAAATGAGAATAATTCTAAGAGAGTACTACTGAGAATGTGCAGACTATACAGGCAGTGCTAAAAGCACCCTGCATTCTTCTGCTAAAGGAAGTTCAATGTCTTGCCAAGGGCGGGGAAAGACCTGCTCCACTGCATGGCAACCACTGTATAAACTGAAACTGTGTATTTAATTTTATCCATATTTTGTAAACGTGTTTAGTACTATGGGGTCTCACTGCACAGATTGGACTCCTAGTGATGCTCCTATTTTCAGCCTCCTAAGCAGTGGATTATAGGTGCTTCACCATGCCATCTCAGCATGACCTGGGGGCAGGGCTGGTGGCCCAGGCGCTTTAATCCTGAGTGTTCTGGCCAGCCCTTTACCCACATTTTAAAATGTTGATAAATTTAAGGCCCAGTGAAGAGTACTTAAGATGATGAAGCTCTAGACACTGTCAGTCGAGGGGGACACTGAAGGATCAGAGCATGAAAGGGCGCCTTTGATCAAAATGATGGCAAATCATCATCCCTTTTAAAAGTTTTTTTTTAAATTAAAAGTACTAAGACTTATTTTAAGTAGATCTATAAAATCAGTGGGTACAAATTTCAAAGATATAGACTTGGATTTTAGTGGAAAGATATTTTAACACATAGAATGACATTTCTAATAAACACAGTTCTCTGGCAGTAGAAGTTTAAAAGAAAGTAGACAAAATCTCACCCTATAAAAGAGATTCATGTGTCAATTAAAAATCACATATGGTCTAATTGACTTTTGAAATGACTTCTAATTCTGAAACTCTTCAATTCAATCACAGGGGACGAGTTCTACAACTACTTATTGCATATATAGTGGAAATATGCACTACACACACACACAGGAGTCTTCTAATAGAATATAACAATGGAAAATAGGATGTTTTTAGAGTTAAATATCAGTCATATAAATGTATTCATTAGTGTAAAAACTAGTATCTAAGGGTAGTTTATAGTAGTCTTTAGAGAATTAAACTATGAATAGAAGCATATGTTTCACTTGTCATGAAAATATTCTATGTGATCTAGGTATGGAAGTTATACTGAAGAGCAATGGTTGTCAATTAGCTACTCTTGCTTAAGTTTGGGCTCTACCACTTTCTACAACACACACACACACATCATTTCTTTTTGTTATAGTTTCTTCAATTATTAGATAAAGATTGTCTGTCTGTCTGTCTATCTAGCCATCTATGTTATTAAGATTATTAAATCAGCTAATGAATATAAATATTTTTGAATAGCTCTTTGAAGCAGCTTTGTCATTACTAGCTTTCTGACTGAATATTTCACAGAGAAAGAACAGATATTCAACTGAAAGTGGTTTAGCTTTCAGAATCCCTGCTGATCAAAATAAATTTGTTAATATTAAAGGGGTCAGCATTTGGCTTTTTACTGTAGCAATAATTTACTTGATTTTAGGCTTAAGGTATAATTATGTGCTAAAAACTGATTTGTATCTTATTGCTATGCCATTACTTTTGCAAGAGGCTATAGCATAGAGACGTATTTATTTATTATTTTTTGTTGGTTCAGCACACCCTGAGGGTGAGCTGGTGTGATGTGTGGTACTTGCCTAAGCTTGCCAAAGCAGGCGCTTTAGACGCCTGAGCTATCATGCCGGCCTAGCACAGAAAATTTAAATCGGCCAATTTATGGTTGTTGTAAGAGGTGAAATATGACAACCTAGACTTATGATGCCTTTCATTGTCCTTCCTGGACCCAAAAGTAGTGCTATCCATGAATAGCCAAACTTTTGTAATAAGGCAATGCAGATAATTATTACATTGTCTAATTGACTCAGGCACAACAGAGAGTTGATTATATGTACAAATTAAAGCTTAATTGAAAGTGAACATGTATTTTTAAAACAACAACATTTAAATATACACAGTGATCTGATGAGGAGAGATCAAACTCTTAAAGTCAAAATATTTATACAAACATCAACGATGTGCATTAGGAGGCGCTCAGCATCATTTTATTTAATTTCCAGTTGCGCATTGACCATGGTGTGTAGACAGGTAACCCATCTGGGATTCAGAACAAAAATGTTTATTTGAGGTTTCTATGCAAAGCACAATTACAAAATGATACGAGAACATATATGTTTGAATAAATTACATGGAAAAAATATAGCTTTTCTTAAATAGTAGATTAAATGCTTTTCTTTGACTTTCAGAAAAACCTATGTCTTGATTTGAAACTAAGTCACTGACAGATTCCTTTCTTGTTTTCTTCTCTCAGTAACTTGGATGGCAATGTTAGTCATACAATCACTGGGCAGATCTGCTCCCAAAAAAGGAGAAATAGAGTGCCATGTGAGTGAGAAGGTAGCCTTCGATTCAAATTCTAGTTCTAAGGGCACACACTTGTGGGATGATTTGGGAGAAACGGTTAATTCTCCATGCCTTGATGCTTTCATCAGGAAATGCATGTTCTCCATAAGCTTTTTGAAGATTAAAGGTCCATATAGGATGTTTAGTGTACATACAGCATTATACAAATTGCATCTTGTAGCTCTTCTTGATCTTTTGGCTAGGATCAATTTTGACTTTGTATCCAAAGGGATCTGTCATTGCAAATTTCCTAATTTCCACCCTTGACAATACTACCATAGTCTAATGATCTGTCAGAGATTACTGAGCATAGATATAAGAAACTCCAAAATAAAGGGTGCATTTGGATTTTCATAACATCGTTGAAGGTACTGGTCATTGCTTTAATTGTCCTTCAAGGTTCCATAAAATATATTCATTTTTGAATGCAATTATGAAAAATTTTTATCTTAAAGAATCAGTATGCTTTATAATATATGTTACATGGAAAAAATAAACAGACTTCTATTTTGGCTGCTATGAAAATCAGATTAAATTTTATATTCATATTTGCTCTATTCTATTTTTTTTCCTGCGCAAATGTAGTTTTACAAAGGAATCATGTTGATGAATGAACTTATGCGGGAGACTAAATATGTTCTGTAATATAAATTATTAAAATATAAGTTGTATATTTTATATTAAGTGCAAGTATATATTAAAATCCTATTAGAAAATGTATTAAAAAACAATAAATACAAGATAATGCTCATTGCTGGCTTAGGTGTGGAGAGGAAGGCACCATCATTTAAACACTCCTTAGGGACAGTGAAAACAACCATTAAGGGTTTTGTAAATGTTTATGAGCAGGCTGAATATGTCAAATTAATTTAGAGATAAATTTTGTTTCCACAAATTTGTTATTTTTGAGGAAATACATATATAATATTAATAATACATATATGCACATAAAATATAGAAATGGATTCAATGCAGCATTGTAAATGTAATTTTAAATAAATTATTTTACTTAAACAATAATATTGAGTGGAAAAAAGAAAGCAACACAATGAGGATTTGTTTAAGAATTATGTTGAGAAACTGTCCTCATATAGATATTTTAAATGGTTGGAAATTAAATGTTAATTTAATATTTAAATTAAAGTGTGATAATTAGATTAGCAACTGTTTTTCTTTTCGATTTTATGTTTTCTCATTTTGTATAATGGCTATTGTGTTGATTACCAAAAATATAAACAAAAATAATTTTTGAGAAAAATCTAATATGAGACAGGGGAAAATATATGAAGAATTTGCCTAGAAATCTAATGCAGCTGTTTTAATCGCGGACATGTCTAAGCAAAGAAGTGCATTACTCCATCTGAGGTCAGTGTATTACAATAATTCTGAGTTCTGATATAACGAATATTGGCCAAAATGGTCCCAATTTCACAAGGTTCTGACAATTATGGAGGAAATAATTGAAAGAAAACTTAACAATCATGGTTAACTGTGCTGATTTTAGAACTTTCAAAACATTGTCATATATTATCTTATGTTAAACTGATTCCTACAGTACTCTCAAGGCAAGCAGAGTATGCGCATTAAGGCTATCTTACTAAATCGAGTTCAGCCATAGTATGCGGCGTAGATTTAAATGCAAATTTTTAAACTCTTTGGGGATATCCAGAGTAAATAACTGTACTTTCCCCAATTTTCCTTTCCTCTTTGCATCCTTATAATCTTCATCGTTATTTCCATCGTTTATCCAGCTATTACCTATTTGTTTGCATGGAAGTTTGCCTAGTGGGAGGGACACAACGCAAATGCTGTATTTGTTGAGTAAGGTGTGAGCTTTCCTATTAGCTTGACAGAAACTAGATTCTGAATTTCCTCTCAGAAGACATTGCTTATTTACCTTTTCAATAAAAGAAAAAGTTGAAACTGTCCTGGATAATGTGAAAGAAATGTCAAAGTTGCTGGAATCAAAATAGAGTCATTTGTGTCAACTCAACAATAAGTAAGCAAATACAGGAGGATATAGAAGGTCACTAATGCATGCTTACCTGACAGTAACTACTACAAGAGACCACCAGGATCAAACAGCACTTCCGGTAGGGCACCTGCCCAGTAATGGCTGGCTCAACTTCAGAACGAAGCCGCTGCTCTTGTTATTAATCATTGGGGCCAAAGATTTTTTTTTCCCAAATTTTATTATGTAATCCTTCTCATTTTTACCCTGAAGAACTTGCCCTTGCCTCATTTGCTGAATAAGCCCACAGCATTTGCATGGTCTGCTATTCCCAAATAAATGTTTCTTTTCCTTAGAGAAGCTTATTTATTTCTTTAAATTCAGGTTGACAATGAAGAAAAGCTGTTACTCTAGCAACTCTAGTAGTCTCATTTAATGGACTAGGGCTTCTGCTCCTGAGACTGGTGGCCCATACGCCTCTTGCTTCTAATCTGTCCATCACACTCCCCAAAGCCAAGTGGAGCCTAGTTGCCCACTGGCCGAGGGCAGGGCATGTTCTGCAATCCTACGTACTTCAGTGCTAGCACTGTGGAAGCAGGCCTTCAGAATTGGCTCTGTCATTTTAAATATAACAGACAATAAATCATCCCTCTGAGACAGCCCCTAAGGAAAACAGGGGAAAAAATAGAAATAGCATTTAAAAGCCCTTTTCTATTACATGCCTCTAGGGAGCTTTTAAAATTGGGCTCTTTTAAAGTGAATTTTATGCTTTCAGGGGTTTTAAAAAATACTTCTAGAATTAACCTTGCAATTCTACCATCAAATCTTCTATTAGATCTTTTAACTTGGGGGCCTTTAATATGTTGGTTTTATATTTGTGTATTTTCTTTGTTACTTTTCTTGGTATTCCATTTCCACTCAACCTGCTTTCTCTTCTTTTCTATCTACATCTTAATTTGCTCTCCTTCTCTGTCATTCTGCCAGCATTTCTTTGTTGGTCTTTCCTTGTTTCTCCCCACTTTTTTCCTTTATCAGATCTTGTTTTAGTCACTTTTCCTAGATACCCTTTGGTCATTTATCAACTTTGGCCATAACTAATCCTCACTAGGATCCCAATTGGTTAATTTAGAATTTCCTTCCTTCCCTACATACAGCTGGATCATTCAGACCCTTTTCTCTTTTTTTGTATGGCCTTTCTAAGTGACAAAAACATCAAGATAACAAAGACACTTGACTTTTTTTCAGTTTGGAGATAAAATTGTAATCAAATGCTGGGAAAACTGGTAGGTGTAAGCATATACAGCAGTTCCAGAAGAGGTCAGCGTTTACAATTAAGGGTCCGAGATCTCCAACCATACCTCTGTTCTCATGAATCTCATCTCAGCTATGATCATCCAAGTTCATATAGCAATATGTGGCCCAATACAACAGTTGTGTTTCAGGGGCTCTTATTATGCTCAAAAATTAAAAATTTGTACTAACAAAACATAGTTCATCTTAATATCGAAAAATACACTCACTGGAGGTAAATAAGGTAAAATAGCAGCCGCTTCCTGACAGTTTGCTACAGGTCTTCTCACATACCCTGCTCTGTGAGGAGGGGAGGAATAACCAACCCGATATTAAGCCCGTGTCTTGGCAAATGGGGAAGGCAGAAATATGAATCAGAAGGTAGTGAGGAAAGCTTATTTAGCCATCCTTTAGGTTTATAGATTTCCCAGGGTCCTTAATGGCCATTCATCTCACCTGGTCAGCCAGAGTCATTCTAGCCACCCTCTGGGTGACTGCTGGTTACTAACAAGGCACTGATCAAATTATCTCGGGGAATTTACTAAGCAAGATAAATAACAGCTGCCTGGGTTTGTTTCTCACAGTACTTTCTATGGAACCTAAGTGTTATGCAACACTCTAAAAATGTCCCTTAGATACAGGAGTGCTGTCAACATTGAATGCACAACCTCTGCAGACAATATAAGCATGGGAAAGACACAGAGAGGAGCTTTAATAAAAGCAGCCGTTCAGATGACGTTCACTCGGCATTTCCTCAGAGTTGTGGTGAACCTAAGTCACACATGCTATACTGGGCTGTGTGTATCATGCAAAAATCTAAAAGGGTCGTGGTTACCGCCCCAAATCCTGTTTTTCTTATTTTTAGTACAACTTTTGAAAAAAAATTTGGGTACTTTGGAAAATCCTAGAGAAGGTATACTTCCTTAAAAGAAGAAAGGAGGACAGTGCTTGCTAATTAAATCATCAGATAAAGGGAAATAGTGAAGAAGGAGTATTGCAGAGTTATGCTAGTGATTTCCACTGCAAAAAGGAGGGATAAATGTCGCAGCAGATCACAGTCATTATAAATGACCCTGGGTGGACAGCAAATTACATACCAGGGAAACCAGTGCTGACAAAAGCTCAAAAAGGTGAAGGCCATGTTTTATTTCACTTATAGCGCTTTTTAAATTCATCCTAACCAAACCTGATTAAAGTAAATCCCTTTTTTACAGCCTGTGGAGTCTATAAGATTATGGTGTTAATGGAAGTGCGATTCGATCCGTCAGTAATGGTGCATGTCGGGACCCTGGCGCCTCTGACAAGTCCATTTTTTAAGATGTATTTATTGTTTTTTTTTTTTTTTTTTTTTTCTCCCCTCTCTCTTCTGTTCTCTGCATTGCGGAGTTTAATTGAACAGTTTAAAGTGATTCTTCTTCAAGGGCCATTAATTGATTTTATTTGTGTATTCTCTGGGGGTCAAGGAAAAGGGGAAAAAAGAAAGCAATAAAATTACTGTTCTGGTTTTCACTGTCACATTCTTCCCAATAGTTCATAGCTCCGTTTTTGTTTATTTTCTTCTTCACTCTACCTCCATCCATTTTTTATGATTTTCACCAGACATAGTATGATTTATTTTGTTTTGTATCACAGATATACTCAGCTGTGATTAACCATTAATAAAAATGTACTTTTTCTAATCATCAATGAAATATACAGGGGTTCCTCTTGACAAACATAGTGGAAACAAGGTTTTAGTGAAATGGTTACAAGAACATACACTCCAAAATAATGTCCTGTGGCATTGTCTTGCTATAGCAAGAGGACAAAGTCTTTCTAGAATTGGTACTAAAACACATATCCTCATGTCTACACACATAGCACATTGTCACCCCCAAATGACCCTAGGCCTGTTATAAGGATGTTACATTGATTTAAAAGTATGCACAGCAAGTAGAAATTACATGTGGAACCTGGCGTGCAGAACAACACACCCAAAGATGTCTTCCATGATACATAATTTCTGACTTACCATGTCATGTACTACATTCTGCTTCATGTGAAAATGTTTATATCAGGCACCTGCTAGCTCTTTTCTGATGCAGGTATCATTCCATTGTCAAGGCCTGAGTTTCAGAGATGTGAAACCACCAATGAAGTTTGAATATAGTTCTGACTTGTTCTATAGACTCTACTTTACTACTGGTTGGCTATAACGTTGTCTAGGAAGTTTGGTTTGCAGTGTCTCATATCACATTAAAGTTCAAAAACTAATGAATTCATCTAAGGGTACATATTACAGTTTGCATCTAGAATGTGTGCTCAAGTCCCATGCACTCAGAGGTGGGGCTCTGGGGTGGTGGTTCATTCCTGGGGACAGTGGCACTAAATGTATTGTTGGGAGGTGAGGTCTCATTTAAGGAGGCAGTTACCAGGGCATAAACTTCCTGCACCCCGTTTTCTGTTTCCTGCCAGCTGCAAGGTGAGCCACTTTCCTCCACACCAGCCGATCCTTCCCCCTATCACATGTTCCTTGGTGGCAGTCAACTATGGCCTGAAGCCTCTGATACCTGTGAGCCCAAATAAATCTCTCTGCATTTAGTCTTAGGGCTACCCTCTTGTCCTGAACAGGTAAAACTGGACTTTTTTTTTTATTGTAGGGAAGGGTCTCATAGGGTGTTCAGGGTCTCACTACCAGATCAGACTCATAGCGATTCACCTGTTTACAGCCTCCCAAGACCTGGGATTACAGGCATTCACCACTACACCCAGTCCCAATTGCCATCTCAGTACACCCCTGTGGGTTGGACAGGCATGCTGGCCTGGGGATTCAACCCCCGGCCCCTGAGCCTGCCTTCAGATGATTTATTCCACTGAGATACTTGGCTGGCCCTGGATAAATACTGTTCTTCACTGCCTCTCCAGAGTAGGTTCCAAACACTTCTGGGTTTATTGCATAAGATGCCTTCTTCCATTACTGTCACCTGTGCCCGCTTCCCGCTGGACAGTGAAAGGAGCTCTTTGTGGTACTGTGCTAAGCAGGCTGGTGTGCAAGACAAGAAAGAAACAGGGCAAGTGAGCCTGTGTCCTCGCACTCAGGGGATGCACTCCCTCCAGCCCCTTGGCCAGCTTTCCTCGCCCTCTAATGCCTCCTCTGCCTCTTTCCTCATTTGCTGTCCCTTATACCAATTCTCAAAGACTCTGGAGTTTAGAGTTTTTATTGAAAACTTGGTCAAAGTGTATCTTCCATACACATTCATAAAAATAGTTTATAAGCTTCTGATTCCCAATTATTTTTCAGTGAATGTTTGGAAACGTCAAAAGTTAAAAAGTTTTGTTAGTTAGTTAAAAAGTTAAGTTGAAAGGAAAGTGCAATAGAAAAGACAAGGGGGTGGCATTTTTTTGTTCATTTGTTTTAATTTCATCAGTAGTCAACAAAAGAATTGACAAGTTTCAGTTTACTTCAACAAGGTCAGCAGAACATCTTTAGGTGAAAGGCACATGTATTGGAGCATAGGTCAGAAAATCAGAAATCTTCAACGCCTTGTTGAAAGTCACATTCTGTTCTCACTAGGGTTATACAATTTGGAGAAAAAAAAAATCCTAGGATATCTCACACCCCTGGAAGGACAGATATGTGACATTGTACAGTACAGTTTAAAAATATAGGGGCCCAGCGGGATGGCTCAGTGGTCTAAAGCGCCTGCTTGGGGAAGCTTGGGCAGCTTCAGGGACCGCGGTTCGATCCCCGGCACCACATGCTGCGCCAGCCCTGCCCTTGGGGTGGGCTGAGCTGGCCCTGAAAATGAGTGAATAAACAAACAAGGGTTCTGAAATAAGAAAAAAAAATAAAATTAAAAAATTAAAAATATATATATATTATACATAAGAATTGTGCTTTCAGCCCATTCTACAAGAGCATCATTCTAACACTAAATGTACAACACAACATTGAATCGTCTAAGATAAGATGAGTTTGGACACTTTCCAGGTGGTATGGCCGTAGAGGACAACATTGAATCTTATTGAAATCTCCTTCTCTTTTCCATCTGTCAAAGCTATCCACCTTCCCCCAAACCCTTTACCTACTTTCATCTTTAACAGTTTCTCCTAGTTACATGGAACTTTGTTTGAATGTCAAAGTTTCCTTGTTGATTTTAGCAGTAAAATTCTTCAAGGGTCAGTAAGGAAGAGTGATGCTAGGGACAAGAGTTGCAGTGTGAAGACAGATATAGCTAGTAAGGATGGTTGGAAGGGGAGATTAGAAAATCTTTAACTAGAAGTGAGAGGTGAAGCCTATAACAATAAGGCAAAAAGAAAACATGTTGACCTGTTTGATATTGCTGCAAATAAACAGGCTCCCAAATATGAATACTAAGAAACGGCAGCCTAGCCTGTGTAAAGATTCACTCTCCTCCTAATTCTGAGATATGTGCCCTCTCTGTGTGCCCACAACCTATAAATACCTATGTAAACATTGTACCACACTCTTCCATATGCTGTGATATACCTGGGCTTCCTCTCAGAGCTGAATCATCTTGCTAGTTTGTTCAGTTCAGTTCTTTTAGCCTCTGGTAGAGTAGAGATACTTAAATATTTTATAGTACAATGGAATCATGAAAAAGAAGAAATGGCTAGAAACGCCATCCCATTCTGATGGAGGTAGTAGGGCCCAGATGCAGTGGGGCTAAGGGACCTGCCAGAATGAAGACATGGAAAACCATTCAGTTTACATAAATGCTTTACCATGTGGCCAAAATATATAATTTTATTTGAACAAAAATGTCAATTTCCAAACAAGTGTTGGAAGATGCTTCAGAATGTACCCTATACTATGATCAAGCACCAAACTGTACTTCATAAGACTTCTAATTAGAACTAATTATCCACCTCCACAGCATATTCCCAAGGGTCCTAGGCACAGCTAAGTGGCCTGTGAGTTTTCCTTCCCCAAATGGCCTGTTACAATCTTTCTTTGTTTCAGACACCCACATGTTTGTTTGTATAGATTGGGGTTGAGCAATCAAAAGTTGTTTCATAAGAAAAGCCATTTACAGAATGCCACTCTTCTGTCGGGCAGGATGTGGATATATATGTATGTATATATATATGTATATATATATATGTATATATATATATATATATATATTTATTTAATTTTTCCTGTTTCAGAACATTTGTTTGTTTATTTATTTTTATGGCCAGCTCAGCCTGCCCTGAGGGCAGGGCTGGCACAGCATGTGGTGCCGGGGATCGAACCGCAGTCCCTGCAGCCGCCCAAGGTTTCCTAAGCAGGTGCTTTAGACCACTGAGCCATCCTGCCGGTCCCAGGATGTGGACCTAATGCTCCTGATCTTTTTCAGAACTTTTCTTTGTTTGTTTATCTATCTTTATGGTTGGCTCAACCTGCCCTGAGGGCAGGGCTGACACAGCATGTGGTGCCAGGGATCGAGCAGCCGCCTGCAGGTGCTTTAGGCCACTAAGCCATCCTGCCGGGTACCAGTGCTCCTGATCTTTAACATATGAGCAGGACGACGTCTTCCCCGCTCACCGAATGCTCATTGGTTGGGGGCTTCATGCAGCATTATTATTTTTTTTTTCAAAGCAAGGAATCTGGAAAGAAACCTTCCACTTCTGACATGGCCTCCATCCCTTTGAATCAGAGAAGACAGTTGTAAAGGGCAGCGATGCTTCTCTTCATAAACCATCTGTCTTTTTTATTCTCCTAACATTCTCCTGAATCATAAACATAAAAAGTACTACATAACCTCCCCACAAGCATTCGAACCCTAGAAAAAGTGCATACAGGAATGGAAAAAACAAAACAAAGGAACCCGACAAACTCATGGCTCTGCTGTCCTTCACTTGTGAGGAGTGCTTGGGTGTGCTTGGGTCTAACTATGAACCTGTTCCGCTGGTGCCTGCTCTCTCATTAGAAGTGTCATAATCTCCACGTTGCTTTCCATCGCAAAGAACTGGAGTAACAAAGACTTCCACTGGCACTTACAAGACATTTCACTAAACACCGTCTTCCCCCCACCTAGACCCCCATCTCTCTAAATGATCACACTTGCAAGCAGGTTGAACATCTTCCACACTTTCTTCTAATTAGTGAATCCTTCTCGGATACTTGTTAACATCTATATTGATATTGCCTAAATTTATTCTAAATCTGCTTGAAGGGATGCTTTTGTCTGTTCAATGTAGCCCACTAATTTTAACGTTCTGTCAACAAAATTTCAACTCAGTCTTGACTTGTGCAGTTCAGCAAAGCAAAACATACAGATCCCAGATACTTTCTGATATGTAAAAGTACATTCAACTTTTTCAAGCTAATGTATTATAATGAAATCACACATGCACAAACTCAGCAAAACTAAACTTCTTCAATAATAGAGTGGGCCCTCTGCCTTCTGTATCCCACCCCCGCTCTGCTGCTCTAAGCAGAAATAAGGCAACATTGCTGGTAGCTAAATCAATATTAACTGGATTAGTAAAAACAAAATGAACACTTAAGCGTGGAACTATCTTTCCATCTTTCTGGGTCCTAACATTTTCTCTCATCTTAGCTCTTGTCTTCAATGACTATCAAAAATGCTGTGCTTTGGCCTCTGAGGTAGCCACTGTCAAGCCAATGTGTGTGGGCCCAGACCAGAAGAAATTGCCCAATAGATCTCAAGAGCTTGTCAAGACCTAGAAATGGTGGAAGTCAGATGATTATATTTGCGTTGCATTAATTGGCAGAGCCTGTCATAACATTGCTGGAGCCAGCAGCTGCTCTCTGCTGAGAGCTAATTCCACCTGACCTATTTAATATTATAATCCTCTCCACATTCACCAGAAGCCAAAGAGCAATTTATGGCTAAACCTGCATGTGTAGAGAGATGACAAGAGACCCCTCTGCTGGTAGGAATTAATTTAGAGCTGGATGTTCATGAGTGCAATATCCTCATGTTGCCCGAGCTCTGGTTTAGGCTTCATTCTCCTCCAGGAAGCAGGCTTTCATCTAAATTTTCCTTTCTCTGTTCAAGAAAAACTCAGCAATGAGAAACTAACTTAGGTATTGGTATGTTCTGAAGTATTCTCACACTAACTGTCCAAACTGACATATAGAAACCTTAACCACAATGCCTTGGAATGTGACTGCTTTGGAAATGGTGCCTTTATAGTGGTGATTAAATTAAAAGAAGGCTGTTAGGGTGACTCTTAATTGAATCTGATTGGTGTCATTTTGAGAGGAGGAAATTTGGACACATGGAGAGATAGGAAGGATCTACTCCAACAGTGGAGAGACTGTGAGGATCAAGGGAGAACTCACTATCTGTACCCCAGAGAGGCTTCAGAAGCTAGAACTACCAAATCTTTACATTGGGACTGCTAATTCTTTGACCTCTGGGGAAATAAATGTGATATTTATGCAAAAAATTATGCAAAAATGTGATATTTGCCGGGCGTGGTGGCGCACGCCTGTAATCCCAGCACTCGGGAGGCTGAGGCAGGAGGGTTGGCGCGAGTTCGAGACCAGCCTGGGCTACAAAAGTGAGCCCAGGACCAGCCTCAACTGCATAGCGAGACCCTGTCTCAAAAAGGCAAAAAAAAAAAAAAAAAAAATGCGATATTTATGTGACATTTTTTCAGGATAGCCTGGCCAATTAATACAGGTATTACATATTATGACTCAACACAAAAATCTATGGAGGATACCACAGCTAGAACACACTCAGGCAAAGAGCTAACGCAGCAGCTGATTGTACCAAAGTTCATCACTAAATTAGAGGTTGTGTATTGGCGCAGGACATGGGTCCTTCAGCTGTCCTGTCACTGTCCCAGTTGCGCTAACTTCATTCAAACCCAAGCCAAATATCTCCCGAGGCAGCCCTTTCCTTAAGGGAAGCCCACACTTGCTCTTTTCTCTCATCTACCTTTTCCAGTTGAAATTCCGTTGAAGCTTTCAAGTCTTTGTGTGTCACTGCACTGCTTGGCTTTAACACCCTCTTCATTTGAGCTCTTTCCACTGTCACACTCTTTCCATTAAATTGAGGTGCAGCTAAAGTTCTGAAGTTAGATATTATTCGGCAGGTTGGAATGCTTTGGGATTATTTGCTGTCTTTCTTTCCGAACTATACGTTCAAATCCTCTCCATTAAGAAAGCAAACAGTTCTTCAAGTTCTATGTAATGACTAAGTGTTGAGTTCCTGAGGGAGTCATGAAGGGAACTGAAACCTACTAGCTTTCCATCAGCTAAGTGTTTGTTTGTTTGTTTATTTAGAGACAGAGTCTCATTGCCCTGTTCAGGCTGGCATTGTGCTCTCTTTTTAAAGAACCCAGGCTGCTCTAAAACTCACAGCATCCCTACTGGCTCACGCTTCCCAGTGCTGGGATTACAGCCATGCACCGGCACAGCTGGCTCCAGGGCTGCACAGTGGATGCCTGAACCTGGGGCAGAGATGGCACTGCATGTGGGGCCAGGGATAGAACTCAGGTCCTTGTGCTTGCCAGGAAGGTGCTTATGCCTCTGAGCTATCTTTCCAACCCCCGCTAAGCATTTTTTAGGAGGCATTTTCAAAATGATGTTTTACAGATATATGGCTTGTTATGGCTTCTTTGGAAAGAAAAGATGCAATGTGGATTTATACATTATAATTGGTCATCTCATACATTATTTTTCTGAGTACAAGAGAAGCAATAGGAAAAAGAAGATAGGACCAGGGATTTCTACCAGTAGAATGACATTTCTTTTATGGCACGTGAGTAGCTTTATACATACGAGCTTGTGTAGTTGAAAAACAAAACAAACAAACAAACAAAAAAACAAACTTCATTAACTAATCCTCCCCATTACTCTTCCAAAATATTTCTATTTTTAAAAACAAAAATTTAATAATAGTATCTCAAGGACTAAAGTTTTCCAAAGTACATAAAGATAGAGAATACTTTAAACACTCATTAAAAGTAAATACGTCACTCAATTGAATCTACAATTTATAACTTAGGAAAAGCAGTAGAAATGTCGGAGCCCTCAGGCACTGGTACCTGAACAGAATTATAAAAGAGAGAGGGTAACAGTGTGTATTTTTCATTTCCATTTGATGATGTATGTATTGTAAGTCAGTACCTAACTTCAAAGACTTTCAGGTCTACCCAATAATTGTTGAACACAGATCATAATTAAAATGCTTTTTCCCTAACACTATGCTGCCTCTAAGTGTGGAATGTCACATTCAATCCACGTGGAAACAGGATACAGGTATAATGCAGACTATTATATTGACTTTGAACAATTTTCTTATTACACAAACAAATAAAAATACCCGCAGGCTGAAGCAGGGCTATAAAAAAAATGTTTGACACATGGAAAGGAACTGGAGAGTTGGATGTAATGCAGTCTAAACATATGCCAGTTATTTTAGCTACTGGAATTTGGAGTGGCAATAGCACCGATTATCCCTACTCTAACAATCTTTTTAGAGAATTAGCACTGATATTTTTTAATATATCCTTAGAACTTTTGCAATATGCACTGTCTTTAAAATTCCATCCTAAAAAAAGAGGTCTACTTTTTTATGACTACTGAACGGCCTCTTTTTAAGCTTAAATTATTTCACATTTAGCATTTTAGCTGCCAGAAGGTACTGTCAAAAAAGACAGACCTCTTAATGGAAAAGAAAAGTTAATGAGCAGAGGAGCCATAATTATTCGACAAATCAAGAGAAAGATGGAACGGTTTCCAAGGGGGATGTAGAAGTATCAAAATGTTTTTGCTAGAAACTCAAAGCAGTCTGTTTTAAAGACCGAACTTTGGAAAGAAAGGAGGTAGTGTGCATTAGTATGTTATTTTTGATAATCTTGGAATATATATGACATTATTTTTCTCAGTAGAGGAGAAGCTACAGGGAAAGGAAGACAGAAAGGACCACTCTATTTTCTACCAGATGAATGATTTTTCTGCCATCTGGCATTAAATGATATAAAGATGATGCCACAGACTGGGCGAGTATCATATGGGCATTCTGCAGGGAAGTGTGTGGGCCTGACACCTGTCACGCAGCTCAAATCCTGAGTTGGCACATTTATAAATAAATTGGAATGCTTTAGCTTGCATTAGCCACTACCTGTGTTGATGAAGGTAGAGAGAGTGATTTACAAAATTCTGTAGGGAAGGGAGCATCTTTATTTTAGACCCAGGGCATTACATGTGAGCGGGACAAATACTGCTATGTCATACTTGCATGCCGTCCCATGCGATGCAGAAGATTCTGTTTGTCTCTAGACTGCATCTGAAGACAAGGGTACCTTATATTCTAGTATTTTCAGTAGGAAAATAAGATGAACTGTCAATTGAGAGGTTTTTTTTAATGTATAAAAATGAACGGCCTAGGATTTATAGGGCAAATAAATATTGTGCTAGAACAGCTGGCAAGCATGAATAGGAACACAAGCTGCTGGTATGTTATCTGCAACCTCCTACGCACACACTGTGAGCTGCAGCTCAATAAGTGGATGATTATAGAGGTTATGAGAAAAGTAGATATAAATACAGTGAAGTTTAAAGAACACCTGGTATGAAAGATAACTTGGTTTCCAACTGACACCTCCGTTTCATAGGAGGCAATTTGGAGTATGTTTTAAAAGGGCAGGCTTGGAAGGTGGATCGTCTGGGCACGTAACTTCATACACACCAATTATGAGCTGTGGGGGCTTGAGAAAGTCACTAAACGAGGTTAAACCTCAGTTTCTTTGCTGGCCCAAAAGTTTGACAATGTTGCTTACCTCATGGGGTTATAGAGGGAAGTAAATAAGTTACTCCTCCAGAAGCACTTCTCTCAGGTTTTAACACACTATACACTAACTAAATGTTACATATTAACAATGACACCCATGGTTTGATACATTCTGTTTCATGCCAATGTTTTTTCATTCCAAATATTACCAAACAGCTACTTAAATTGGCACCTGAAGGGAATGGTGATAGAATATGCTACCATGTGAGATGTCTTAACACTCAAGATACAGTGTTTTTACAGAGAGATAATTGTGATGGTGGGATAGATTAAACATTATTTTTAGGAAATAAACAACTCTTACCTAAGGTTTTGAGCATTGTGCACATTGAGGGGACACTTGAATGAATCTGTTTTATCTGCTTTCATTAATGTGAGCTATAGCCCCAGTGAGATGATACTTTGTCCAGACATGTGAAAATTGGACTGCCAGATCATGCTTGGAAAACAAGACAAGATGAAATTAAGAAAAAGCACGTTAAGTCACTAACTTAACAAAATGCCTTGGAAAACATTTACGTAGATTCATATACAACACTGATTAACTTAATAAAGCATATTAAGAGCACTATCTCTAGTGATTTAGTTTTAATTAGCATTTTCAAGTCCTATCCAGTCAGTGCTGTAACTTATTGCTTCCCACCAGCACAGAGCACACAGCCTGACACAGAGCAGATACTTAACAATCAGTGAGAAGGCAGTGATTTGTGGTGTGTGTAGAGGATTTAGATCCCACTTACAGAATTCATTTCCTTACGCTAGATCCTAGACCAGCGAGGACAAGCTTGTAGTGTTTCCAATAAAACAAATGTGCCTGTTGTGGCACGTGTGCCATAGGTTCACCGCCACCACATGGCTAGGCATTTTAAACGTGATATTCCATGTTTCTATAGATGAGGAATTTAGAGCTCAGGAAAATGATCGTTGAACTGAGGTCTCCACATGTAGGAGGCGCAAAAACCAGGGATGAGCTTCCTCATGTCCCTCCCTTTGCAAAATCTCATGGTGGCTTTCCAAATCATTTAGAGTTTAGCTCTACTGTACCTAGACAGGTGGTGTCAGGTAAGCTATGCATGATAAGATTTCTGGTGTCTTCTTTACCTGTATGAGAAATAAGACATGCAAGAGGGAGCACTAAATAATCCGTTTCTGTTCTACATCAAATAAAGAATAGATACAGACATAGATATGGATATAGATATAATTATCCTTTAATAAATCTTGCTACTCAACAAATAATTTCACTATTTCATAACACAACTTTCTATTTTTGTAGCCCTTCATTCAGTTATGTTAGGTTCACAAAATAATAAACCAATACTATTCACTAACTCTGTTCCTACGTTTTTGGGATGGCGAGATAACTCAGTGGACTAAGTACTTGTTTTTTTATTTTATTTGTTTATTTATTTTTTGTCTTTTTGAGACAGGGTCTCGCTATGCAGTTCAGGATGGCCTTGAGCCCAGGCTGGTCTCGAACTCGCACTGATCCTCCTGCCTCAGCCTCCCGAGTGCTGGGATTACAGGCGTGTGCCACCACGCCCAGCTATTAAGTACTTGTTTTGACAAGCACAGGGACCAGGGTTCAATCCATGGTCCCACATACTGTACAGGCCCTGACTATGGGGCATGCTGAGCCATTGATCCAGGTTGGGTGTGGTGATGACCACTTGTAATCCCAGCCCTGGGGAGGCTGAGAACAGGAAGTTCACTCTGAGTCTAAGCTGTGTAGTGAGACCCTGTACCAAATATATAAAATGGAAAAAAAAATGTTCCTACATTTTCACCTATAAAAATCTAAAAGTCTTGTTTATATGTTTTATCATACTAACGAAGATTGTTAATAAATCACCATTTCTCACTGCCGGGAGAATGCCATTGTTTTTGGATGTGCCTAGGTAAACTTTCATTTGGTTAACTGTAAGTGAGGAGGATTTTAGCCACCCTTTTAATTATGAGGGAATGTGGAATTCAGTGGTGCAGAAAACCCATCTGCAGTTTTGCCCAAAGGGAATTGTTTGAGGTGACTTCGTTAATCCTAGATCAGACAATAAAATCTTTATTCATTTCCAAGTCATAGAAAAGCCAAACTGAAGTCCATTTTCTGAAACTAGTCACATAGTCAAAATTTTCACAATAAGAATAATAAAATACTTTACTGGAAGTGTGCTCCTCATTCTAAATATTTGAAAATTAACAATGCTTCCACAAAAGAATTAATACATTATCCTCCTTAGATAAAGTAGGCATCCATATGGTTACCTTAAATTAATTTATCAGCACATATATTTGTACTCAGTGAAAATGTAAAACATAATATTTAAAGCATATACAATTAAAATATGGATTTGAAGATAGTAACAGTAATTATAATAGTTTATTGTGAGACTGCTGTATGCTAAGTTCTATGATCCTTTGATCAGAAGAAAACACTAGTCTTATTCCCACGTTCTGCCATTTCAGATCGATATAGACAAGGATTAGCAAAATTAAGCAATGTGACTAATGTTAGAGTCAGTGTTGGACCCCCAAAGCAAACAGACTCGGGCTACCCTCAGTTCTAACCCTCACGTGTCTTAAGTGGTTAAAGTCAGTGGTTGGTTTTTCTAGCTCCTGGCCTAAATCAACTGCTAATTCTTAAAATTCTTAGCAATTTTCAAATAAATAATAAAAGTAAGTTTATCAATGAAGCTCTTAAAGAACTCAACTCTTTTAGATGTAAAAAAGATTTTATATTATTTTTTCTTTTTCAAAAGAAGAGCAATTGGATATGGATAGCATAGTGTCATCTTGAATTTATATGTTTATTTGGAAAAATTAAAAATTTTGGCCAATGAATATTGTTCTTCTATTGACAAACACTCCCACTGCATTAGATGAAAGTAGAAGAGATTGTCAGTGTGTCTCTGTGTCCTGGACAATTCTGATTTCATGACTGAGCAAAGATTCATGCGCTCAAATGCTCACACATAGCAGTGTTAAAACAGAAGTGAGGAGGACAATCACAGGGATAAAGCCATGGATGCAGGAAATAGGAAGCAAAAGATAAAATGGAGAATCTGTTATACGTATAAATGTTTTAGGAGTTTCATAGGAACAGAAAATACTGGGTGAGGTGGAGCTCTTTTATTTGGAACTCTGGTGGGTTGATGGTTAACTTAGTTCTGAACATGTTATATTTGTGGAGTGGGACTCAGGTGACAGTACATCAGTAAACTGTACAAGGAAAACTTATGCTTTTCTGATCAAATAAAAACTAAATTCTTCAAGACAAACAAGGTAGTCAGTCTCTGAGGCAAGTTGGTAGGGGTGGGAGAGTGGCTCATCTCTCAGCCCTGACACCTGTCTCTGTGATTCATCTCCTCCTTGGGGACTTATCTTAAGTTAATATTGTCAGCACTGCACTGGCTTTGGCTGGGACAAGCCCCACTTAACAGAATGTGTTAGCACATTCCTGCCATTAATTTCCCAAATCCAGGATGAGATCAAACCAATGTGTTCCCCAAAGTCTGAGAGCTCAGGGAAAGAACAGAGAAATTAAAACAAAGTATGCAACGTACAACTAAGTCAATGGCTTTTAATCTCTTTGGTAGCTTTATAAATCTGACCTGCCTCCCCAAACATGTGCATAATTCTGTACTGCACTGAGAAAGTCAACCATCTCAGGCTCAGGAGATAAAAGGTTCAGAGATGCAAGAAGGAAGCCCTTCTCTGGCTCACTCAAAACCTGTTTTCAGTTGTTTGTGATTGACCCTGGTGCACTCATTCTCCGCAAGGATACTTGGTTTCACTCTGCCTCCATCTCTGTCTGTCTGTCTGTCTGTCTGTCTGTCTGTCTGTAACATTGGGTTGTTTCTTAGTTTATGACCTTCAAGTTCAAATTTATAACATGTAAATATACTTCATTTTTGTTTGTTTTCTCTTGGTACTGAGAATTCAACCAAGGGCCTTTTACTTGCTAAATAGGCACTTGTGCCACAGAGCTACATCCCTTGGCCACAATACGTGCAAGTTTAAAATGAGATAGATACATAGATGATAGATAGATAGATAGATAGATAGACAGATAACAAACGGATACTTCATTATAGAGTAGTATTAATATAATAGCTCTTATTGAACTCAAACACCAAGTCTGTTAGGATAGAACAAAACTCAGCACTCATCCACAAAAGAATTTTCTAATACCCTGATTGGCACTATGTCATTCTATGAGAAGTTTTATGGAGCAAACTTCAAGGAAAAGCATATGATAGAAAAAATTAGAGAAAAGAGTGCCTGAGTTTCTTTTCACTCCCACTGCTATCTCTCCAAATCCCCATATGCCCCATCCTTTGCTTAACTGTGTTCTGAACTTTCCGCCCTCTTTCCTTGGTCTCACTCATCAGATTCCTCTGTCCTCATTCATGTTACATCCTACAGTGCCACTCCTTCCCTCCTCTGCGTGCCCTCTCCTGTACTTTCCTGTGAGAAACTATTTATTCCTTCTTTCTGAAATGTGGCCAAGTAGCAGAGCTGCACACAGTACTGTTGGGAAGAGGAGCCACTGAGCGCATTAGTCAAGTTGAATTCCATGAGGACATGTGCTATTTGTTTTTAATCTTATTCTGAAACTCTCCCATACTACCTGGCACTTAATAATTTCTAGCAAATATTTGTTGAATAAATGAACAACTTCAAAGAAATTGTGTTAGAAATTTTCAACACTGATTTGAGTGAAAACTGTGCTAAGTCAGAATTCTAAAGGGTCGTGCATCGATAAGGAATGGACAAAGCTCTCTGATGTTGCTAAGTAGGTAGAACTAAAGAAAAGCCATCTGAAGAAAGTTTGAAAGTAAAAGAAAACATCAGACATCACAGAAATCAGTCTTGGAGCAAGGTAAAAAGTTATGAGGAACAATATGTAGAGGAAGAGAGAGTGATGGAAACAGAGAGGGAGAGAGAAAGAGACTGTGGAGATGTAAAATAGTGCGAGAGCATAAATCTATTAGAAGTTAAAAATCATGAAAGAAATATTCAAAGTCAATAACATAACCCCAAAAATATAGACACTGGACCACCTGAAATTGGTCGTTAATCTAATCAAGTGAAACACTTAACTTTTGATTGTTCAATTAGAGTTTCTCAACCTGGTGTGCTTTGTGACGAGGCGAGTATGCGGATCCCTCACCGTGGAGGTTAAGTTCCAGACACCCCCACAAGGAGCGAAAATCAGCAAAGTGGCAATGTTACATTTATTTTAGGACTTACATATATTTTAAGGCTTTATATAGCCTTCCCATGTTCTCATAAACCTTGACCAATCTTAAAAACACTTCTAATAATCTTAACCATTTTCTAATCTTGCAAACCTACATAACTTCAACCATAGGTGTGCTGCAAAATCCCATGACATAGCAAAAAATTTGCTACAAATAATTTAGATTAATATTTTTGAAAACCTACAATACAGTGACTCCATGAAAGCTGAACCACAAAATAGTGAGGGACTACTGTGTTTCAAATTTCTAGGCAATCAAATTAAACAATTTAAAAAAAAAAAATCCTAGCTTTCTTTACAACCCAAGGATAAAAGGAAAATATTATACTTTTTAACCTCATATAGGTGTGTGAATCTAGGGTAATTTCTGGAAATAATTTATGTCTAGTTTTCCTAAGAGTTACTTTCCAAAAATGGAAAAAAAATGATAAAAAGAACCAAACTATTCCAATTGAAATCAAGTTTTAGTATAGTATTTTCAGTGAACCTTATAAAGATCTCATTTAATTTGTGGGGGACATATCTCATTACTACTAATAATTAACTTATAAGTTAATCATCTGTGAAATTTAAATTAATTAAATTTCATTTAAAGTTCAAAGTCTAGATTAAAAGCATGAGAACATTTCAACCACAGAGCTTTGTTTCCTTAACCCACATCTTTTTTTTCTTTCTTTCTTTTTTTTTTTTTTTTTTTTTTTTTTTTTTTTTTTTTTTTTTTTTTTTTTTTTTTTTGTCATTTTGAGACAGTGTCTCTCTGTGCAGTTCAGGCTGGCCTTGAGCTCACTTTTGTAGTCCAGGCTGGTCTCGAACTCACAGCGATCCTCCTGCCTCAGCCTCCTGAGTGCTGGGATTACAGGCATGTGCCACCACACCTGCCTCCTTAACCCACATCTTTAAATAATTTACCATTTTCAAAATGCACTCTTTCATTTCTGAAGTAATGTTAAAATAAATAAATATATTTTGTGAAGTTTCCCTTCATGAATGACATAGCTGATATTTCAACTTACGTAATATGTAATGACTGAGACATTTGAAAATAGCATAAGGAAAGTAGGTATGTGGTGTGTTTTGTATGCACGTGAGCAGATTTATTAGAAAGAAGGAGGAAACCAAGAAACTTAAATCTGTCAGAAATTGCTAGGCTGAAAAGTGATAACAAAAGCTTTTTTCTTCCCTTTTCCTTCTTTTTCTTGAACCATCTCCAGTCACACCTTTAAAATTAGTTGTCTATACAATTATTATCAGCTACTTTTAAAACGTTTTATCAACGAGAAAGTAAGAAAACTTGCTGAGGGAGAAAAATTAGTAGATCTATTTCAAGTGTATGAGACTTTTATTATAGATTTGGATGGATACATAAAATTTATATAATGATTTTTCTTGTAACATCAGAGTTGTACAGTAAAAAGACTGCCTTTCCTAGACTACTTTGAACCAGATTTTTAGTTGCAATTTAGATTTGGCAAGCTGCAATACTTCAGATTTTTAGAAAGGCAATGAAGAGGGATGTAGATGCAATAGTTTGGCAGTAAAGTTAGCAGAGAATCCAATCACTAGCTTCCTGCAAGTCGAGAAACAAGTAAGAGTCTTCCTACATACGTATTGAATAACCTTGCGTCAGCCTCCCCACAGTCCTGAGCCAATTAGGGAGCTGTTATAGAGCCAAAGGCTCCTCCTCAGAAGAGGCACTGTTCTCCTGGGTGATAGCTTGGGTGTGTGTTCATGGGTCCTAGCTGAAAATCTAGTAGAGTTATTTCTTTCACCTGAACTGCAGGGTGTGTAAGCCTATAATTTTCCTGCTAGAGTTTTTCCTACTTACAGAATACAAAATAATCTATATTACTGGCAAATAAATTTGGACTAATACCAAAATATTTTTTTCAGTTACAGGTAGATTAAAATTATTAAGGCACTCTTTATAATGTTTTCTTCTCTGCGCCAAATGTTTTGCCCTTTGGTGGAAGGATGGCTTTTCTTATTCAGAAATTTGTTGGCCTGGTGAGAGAGTTGATTTGGCACAGTGTCCTGAAATGAGGTAAAGAAATAACCCACATTGCTAAAAAACTTGATTATTTAATCAACGTCAAAATTCTCAGCATACGTAAACTTCAGGATTTTTCCCCTTTATTTTAACTTCGATCTAAACTCCTTAAAGGTCAATGCATATGAAAGATAAAACAAGTATAACAAATATAGGATGTTTAATCAGCTTGAAAACTTCATACATATTTCCTTATAAATAGAAATTGACAGAGACATATGCAGAATAGATTTTTTGTGACTAGATACATATATAGTTATAATATGTAGTTATATAATCCATACATAATTATAGAAATACATGAAAATATTGATAGTTGTAGTCATTCATCCATGAGCTTATGAGTGGCATTGAGACAGTTTTGCCCAGGTAATAGTGATTTGTCCTTCTTACACAAAAATCTCCTGTGCAAAAGGGATTCTATGTTGTTAGTTGTCTTTAGCTGGCTAGCTTAGTGCTGTGTTTAATCTGTTTCTTATTTAGTAAGAACTGACTATAGAAAATTAGGAGTTATTATGACCATAGCAGTGTTGAGTAATATGAACTTGGAAGAAACAAGGTAATGAGAACACAACAGACCCTCCATTGTCAGCTCAGTCTAGGCAGCCAGTCATTACAGCAGGAAGCAAAGCTCCCTTAGAACCTGAATATAGCATGGGGCTCCTTAGGCTGCACAGGTGAAAGGACTGCTTGAAACTTTACCTAGTTTCTCTGTGTGAATGACTTGAGCAGTGCATGGCTCAAGAATACACAGGAGTTATAAAAGGCTCAAACTGCTAGAGTCCTGAGGGAAGACATGGCATCCAAGCACAAGACTGTAATGGTTGGGAATCTGTGCCGGGTGGAGTGCACAGTGAGGGCCCTCTTCATGAATCCCATGTGGCAACTAGATGTGCATTATTCACTTCCAGCTGAGGGGCAGAACCTTAGACCACGGCAGATTCAAGCCTCTTCTCTCTTCCTGATATGGCATATACAGCGTTAAAAAGTCTTGCAAAGTCTTCTATCACCACTCTTAATGAGCTATGTAGACATTTTCATGAGCCCGCACATAAGACTATGCTTATGCTTTTCCAGTACAAAAGGGATTACAACAATTACTCCACTTATATTATAAACATAATTTTGCAATCTAAACTAAGCAAAATGAGGCAAAGGCCATCTACCCAAAATGCTTTTGTGAGAAGAGTTTTTTTTTTTTTTTTTTAATCTGAGTGTGCTATGTGTCCTAAATGCCTGAATTCAAGCACGTCATACCTCTTGGCACTCTATGATAAATTAAAGTTTATTTGGGAACTGTTGACCATGCAAAATTGAGGGGGGTTAACCAAG
This sequence comes from Myocastor coypus, assembly GCA_004027025.1. NCBI lineage: Eukaryota > Metazoa > Chordata > Mammalia > Rodentia > Myocastoridae > Myocastor > Myocastor coypus. The sequence continues at coordinate 99,680 of PVJA010000142.1, read as the reverse complement.
GGAGTTAATCAAAATACTGAGTTTCAAACTGCTGATTTTCACACTTGTCTTGACCGAGCTAATCAGTTTCATTTTCTCAAATAAAGTAAAAGAAGCCATAAAGATGAAAAGTAATTGAATAATATAAATTCAAAAGGTCTGAGAAGTAGAAAAGATATTCTATCTCATATTTTCTTGGCATCAAACTTTTGTTTGAAAAGTAAAAAATAAACGTTGGTGGGTTGCATGGCAGATTGGAAAACTTTAAGAGACTGAATTTGTGCATATATATTTAATTGGGTGCTCAGATAAAAATAATTTCTCTTTTTCCAGGTAGGTTACACATGGGAAGTTTAGAGAGCAAGTCATTAACCCTAAAAGTCCTCTTGTTCCCCGTCAGGAGTTGTCTTGTCACCCCCGTGTTTGCCTGCTGAGCTTTCTGAAATGCCTCTGAACACCTAACTGTGTACTGACAGGTTCTACTGCCACATCACCTGCTCTTGCTGATCATTCAAGTCCACACGCTTTCCATGATACCGCCTAGATATTGCCTTCAGATCCTGATAAAATGTATGCTGATAATTTTTATCCATAAAATTCTGAAGAGCTGGGCGTGGTGGTGCACACCTGTAATCCTAGCACTGGGGAGGCTGAGGCAGGAGAATCGGTGCAAGTTCGAGACCAGCTTGGGCTACAAAAGTGAGCTCAAGGTCAGCCTGAACTGCATAGCAAGACCTTGTCTCAAAACGACAAAAAAAAAAAAAAAATTCTGAAGGAAAAATAATTTTGTCTTTGGCACCGATATCCTTTAGTCCTCAAGGAATTCTGCAAACTGTGATGCTGACTGCTGGTGGAGTTCCACACCTTCTGCGCTCAGAAAACTCTGATTTACTATCTTCCTTTACTGTATTGCCTTCATGATTACCCTTAACTTCATATTATTTTCCTTTTGCTGGGTATTGTATCCCTTGGATTTAACTATCAATGGCTTTCTAAAATATGTTTCTCACATTTCCCCATCAAAGCATCCTTCCTTTCATTACCCTGGAGTGAAGCTTATTCAGGACATCATGTGGGAATTCCTTTTTTTTAAAAAATTATTTTTTGGAACCATGGATTGAACTCAGGCCCTTACGCATACCAGGCAAGCACATATTTTACTGAGCTATTTTCCCAGCCCCTCATGTGGCAATTCTTGCATCTTTCCTCAGAGTGCCATTTCCAGTGGCTCTGTGTTCTCCCTCCCTCCTGCGTTCACTCACACTCTAGTGCTGCCTCCCCACCCACTGCTGCTCTCTTTCTTCCGCTCACTTTCACTCATCATCAGATGCTGGGGTGTCCTCTGACATTCCCAGGAAGCTTCCAGAGGATGAGCTCTGTCTCAGTGTTGAGTTGGCCAAGACTAGGAGAATCAGTTGGACCAGTTCCAGCTTCGAGGTTTGTTATCTAATCAAATATTTGTTTAAACAGCAATTATAACTGAGATGCATTTTGGTAGGAAAAGAGATGTAGAGGGCAAAGAATAATAGGAAAGAAGGGTGGTATCAGGTGGGAACAGGCGAGAGCAGATGGCAAATGGACATGAGAACATTTATTAGGGATTTTTTTTTTCCTCAGGGATTTTAAAAGGGAAAAAAGATGAAATGCGCATGCACACGTGCCTGGAAACACTAGCACTGGAGGAGGTAAATGAGCAGAAAGGCAGCGTGCCATGAGCGGCTGAAGCTTATTGAATTTGTGATCACCCACCAGCTACTGTAGTTCCTCCAACAACTTCACCTCATTTTGTACTTAAAGCATCCCTGCAAGGCATATGCAGCTTCAGATTGTATTATAAAGAAGGGAACCCGGAAGTCCTAAGGTTTAAAGAGTTTAAAAATGACTCTTAGCTACTTGGAATTGGTGGGCAAAGAATATGACCCCAGCCTTCCCATCTGCAGAGACCAGACCCATATTGTTCTCCGTCGTGATGGTGGTGCCCCATTAGTCTGAGGCAGAATTAGAGGAGTGTAGTCTAAGCAGAGGAAACAGTAGCAAATACAGATGGCTTTCTGTGACAATTTCTTGAGTATATGGGCAACCTCAAATAAATGATAGAAGTACACAGTGAGAAAAGTATATTCCTCTAATAAGTTACAGAACAGCCATTCCCAGACCAATAATGCGGTGAAAAATTCACCAGCCCCTTCCCCACACATCCGAGGGATCCCAAGTATTGACTGTGGTTTTATTATTTTATAACTGAGATATTATATATTTGTGAACTTCAACCATGAAGGAAGTTTTAAAATTGTGCTTGTATGATTTTCATTTACACTTTCTAATCTCCCCCCCCCCCAGGAATAAAAAACTGAAACTGGTTTAGAAAGAACAACAAGTCAGAATCCCCTACGCAGTGCAACTTTCAGCTGCCATTTGCTGTACGCTGTCTTCATGGACAGTGATTGAGTTTGTCACCACGCTTCCAAGCTGATCTTAAATGTGAGCCATCTCCCACCTTTCCATCCCATTCCATTTACAAAGAAAATAATGTAGTCTATTAGTATACGATGAGAAAACTTGTTCGTATACTAAATTGGCAAGTAGAACAAGTGTCTAGAGGATAAATGATACCAATATCCTTGTTTTCAAGTCCGGTAAGCCTCATGTTTTTTTTTTTTTTTTTTTTTTTTTTCTTGATCTCTCAAATTTGCTCTGTTGCTTCTTTGGAAAATTCTTGTTAACAAAACTACCCAAGTGGGGAATGGGATTACAAGAAACTGAATTGATGGATCTACTTTAATTGCTATCAAGAAGCAAAACAAACCCAAATAAATGACTCTGCATGCAGTTCTGGAATGATATCCTTTTCAGTTATTCTAACCATAATTAGCTAAGTCTTTAACCATCTGGTTGGATACCAGTCATTTGGTTATTCAACAAATATTAGCCATAGGACTCATAAGGTAGTAGGAGCAATGTGATAAATACCATGCATTTTTCATCCCACAAAAGATCAGTGGGAGAGGAAAAAACAAAGGCAGCACACGTGCAGAGAGAGTAAGTGGAGATGGCAACCAGAAGGGCTAGAGACAACTGTCTCAGAGTTCTAAGCATTCAGGACATGGCGGAGTGTGGTCCAGTAGGATGGAATGCAGGGAGGCAAAAGGGCTTCATGGAGAACTCAGTTTCCCAGTAAGGTTTTGCAGAGCAGGTTAAATTTGAATATGTATTAGAGCTCTATGTTGGAGATGGTATAAAAAATATAGAGAGGCAAAACAGCCTACTATCATGACCTGAAACCTCTATTTTTTTTTTCAGGAGGATTAAGACAGGGTCTTCTTGTGTGGCAAGAAGGCAACACATTTTGACTAGAACTGAGGAATAGCTACAACATTCTTCACTTCAGGCAAACTGAAACTAAGGCAGCTCACATTGCAGGTAAATTGAAAGCCTATGAATTCCCCATTGATTTCCTCTTTGTTTTTTTCCAAGAAGACTTCATCTGTTTAAATACGTCCCCAGTATTTCATATTTCAAGAACATTTTCCAAACAATGGGAATAATGGTTGCAGGAAGTATGCTAAACTTTTGATGCACTTGCTTTCAACTATGCCTTTTAACTATTTTTCACTATCTTCCCTGTGTCCTTTCTAGTGAAGTGAAGAAATTTGAGTCTGAAATACATATAACCAGCTAGTCACCAAACTGGAAATCAATGACCAATTAGAATTTAGGTTAGAACATCCAAATGGCAAGCTCTTAAGTCAAAATGTAAGAAAAACTTAGCTCAGCATCATAGTACTCTGGAGAGTTGAAGATGTAAATTTAGAGTCATAGAATCTTTGCATAAGGTAACCAGCAATTCATAGTGTCCTTGACTCTTGTCTTTTTAAAGTTTGTTAGGGCTAGTGAAGGGGTTAAAAAATCAGGTGGCAATATTTTAAAGGGCTAGCAGAAATTAACCATTAATTTTTCAAGGATCTTAACAAGTCATCACATTATTGAATGCCACTTTTATGTTCTTTTTTGGCTGTTTTTATTTTTTATATAGATTCAGTTAAAATTCTTGATTAATAAAAGTTGAAAAATTAATTATTCATTGTAATTTGACAAAGTATTTCCAAATGAGATGCATGAATGGATTAATTATAGAAGTGATTCTTACATTGAAAATATCAGAACTGCACTTAATCCAATTGCCAAATTATATAAATGGTGGACGTTTATAATAATATAGCAGAAAATTGTAACCATGAGGTATAAAAAGTACAGCCACATTAATATGCTGAGCTCTAAAATGCTCAAGTCAACAACTTCCAGCCTTGCCAATTTTGCTGATATTCCACTATTATTATGGACTATTGGACTATATATGCAAGTACTTACTCTTAGTTAAATGAGAAGATTTGTACTAATAGCGTTTACATAAGAAACCAAGTGTGCATCTTGTACTCTGAACAAATACTATGAAGACAATATGCAATGTATTAATTATTGGAAATATCCTACTGACTTGTTGTGAAACTGTGTCATTACTATTTCTAGTCATTAAGATTAATAAAAATATATAAATGGAAGTCTAAAAGAGAGATAAAAACATTTGCCTAAGATCTAATAAGTTATTATTTATTCAGATGGAAACCTCCCAGATTTTATTTTATTTTATTTTTTATTTTTTTATTATTATTTTTTTTTTTTTGCTTTTTGAGACAGGGTTTCACTATGCAGTTCAGGCTGGCCTTAAGCTCACTTTTGTAGCCCAGGCTGGTCTCGAACTCACATCGATCCTCCTGCCTCAGCCTCCCGAGTGCTGGGATTACAGGCGTGCGCCACCACGCCCGGCTCTCCAAGATTTTAAAAATGTCAAATGAATATGCTTTCACCTCATTGAATAAGCTGCTTAAGAAAATTAACAAGTGGGAAGTAAGACAGACTTGAATTAGAGCTTACAGATTTAAAATATAAGATAATCTCAATTTTCTTGTGTGCTGTAGAAAATTTCACTCATCAAAAATGTATGAATATAAAATAATGCAATCATATATCTGATTTATTGTTACCTTAAAACAAAGTCTCCAAAGTACTTGACATGTCTGAAGACTATGGTTTATGTACCTGCAATGCCTTGGCTAATGTACTATTTATTGTTCTACCTTACCACTGAAATTCACATGGGATGTGATTTTTAGTCATTCTGTACATATTAGAGCTGACTGTAAATTTAAAAATTAATATCAACAGTGAGGCTGAGACTGGGCCATGTGTCTCCTGAACTTTATTCCCAATGTATAATCTAGTTCTTAGCAATCAATTTGACCATTTTGATTGTAAGAAATTCCTGGGAATGAAAGTGAGAAGCTGCAGGAAGAAAGACAATGTGAGGGAAATGCAAGGCTACGTAATGATTTTGAACACTTTCCAGTATTTTTTTCTACTATGTGATAACTATTCTATCAATTCAAATACTTCACACATATTTGTGGTACACTGGCTAATTTCCACAAGAACTGTGGACAGTTCATTAGCAGTGAAGGTGCTGGCCACTGTAATGCACCACATCTACCCTGACAAATATTAGGCAAGGCATGTATTCTATCCCCCATTTAATATAAAGGCTATGTAGCTGACAGTAGAGGCCTGTGCTCCTTGCTCTTGGTGTTATTCTGATCTAAATATCATCAAGGAGAGTCTAGATCAGGTCAGTAGGTGACCGGGAATACTAACTCCCATCAATTCCAGTAATAGCTTTAGCTAGGGAGTAGAGATTATTTATTGGAATGGAAATTTACACTTTTACTTTGATAGCTTTAGGCCTCTTAATGCCTTCATTTAATCTTTATTTATCATCATTTCTAATGAGTTGTTCAATAATAATGCCTACATGTTAGGGAAGTTAAGAAATAATTTCGATATTTACTATCACAATGGCTACAGAAATTTAATTCACTGTCAATCATAATTATACTTAATTTCATATAGATTTGCATTGATATGCATTTGTAAAAATTTTAAAACTGACTAGGCAGCTAGGGAACTGGATGGTATAAGAAATGATTTGGTGTTCGAAGGTAGAATTATTGTTTTGATGACATTTCGAAGAGTAATGTATGATTAAAGAGCCTTTATATTATAAAATGCTTTTAGGAGTTCAAGTATATTTTATGGGGACATAGCTGTGATTGTAAAATAAAAACATGTGGCAAAATTACATTTTCCAAAAAGAAGTACAAGGCATCATTTCAGGAGGAAAAATGTCTGTTGACCTTTAAAATATGCTTTAAAAGATAAATACCTGCAGTTTTATATCATCAGCTAAAATATAGAAAGCTCTCTAATTATAGGCACATGAATAGGAAAAATGATTCTAATTTCATTGTAGCTATTATGAAATATAGTATTAAAATACTGTTTAGTTATGTATATTTGGGTCAGTTAGTCCACTTCCAAATGTATGTAATATACAATAGAGGCATATTTTTGCTTTAAACACAATACCTAAATAACTAAACTTTCACCACATAGCAATGTGATAGTGTGGTTAACGTTGAGGAATTAAGTCTTCTTCATTGAGGATAACCAGCCAATTGAACTGTTCATGCTACACTTATAAGGAATGTATTTAAGTGGGCTTTGCAAAAGAAGAGGCATCTATTCTTGAACAATGATTTTAAAATTGAGAACAAGTTGTTATGTAATGGAAGATACAATCTGCCATCCTTACTATGGAGTAAAGCTCATAGACTAAAAGTAATGCTGAATTTCATTTTTCACTTAAGAGTCACCAAACTGCCACTAAAGAAATTAAGGGTTAGCTATTAGATAAAGAGTATTATTTATTTCTACATTACTTTCCTACCTATCCAGTTTAACTGCTATTCGTTCCAGGAAATGTAAAGTTTTATTGGTCTAATATAGTTTTACTTAGTGTGACTTTTATTTACAAAAATATCATATGCACAAAATAGTACCATTAGTAGGCTTATACTAGCAACATAGATCTGATTGTATTAATTAATATCTTCTTTATTAGATTTCAAAACTGAACTAAAAAAGGCATACCTTTTGGTTCCTTTGCCAGTATTTTAATAAAATTTTCAGCAAACTGTGCAGATTATCTCCTCCATCAATAATAAAAGAAATATGTTACTGAAACTGGGCTTGCCTGAAAGAATGAAAAGGTATAACATGATGAATAGCGTGAGTTGATATATCACTAGACTTCCCTCCGCATAGGAGATTGAGTTTGCACCTTGGAAGGAGGCAGCCTGTGTTTAATTGTAGTTCCTTTACTGACCAGCTATGTAACCTTAGAGAAACTGTAGCACGTTTTAATCCTCAATTTCTCTACTTAAAAAGTGAGTAGTGATAGCAACTGGCTCACAGCACTCTTAAGAAAATGTATGAGACAATATACATAAACTTCTTAGCATAGTACTTGACGTATTTTAAGCATACCCTAATATGAGATCATTATTCAATGATGAACAGAGATGTCATATATTGAGAATAAATGATTGGAAATATCCAGGACAGTGTAAAACTTAAGATTGCCAGAATTTAAAATTTAAGTTTACAGTATTAAAAATTCTTAACTCCTGAACATTCACCAGATAAAGAAGTACCACGTTCTTATATAATGAAAATTAATTATTTGAGTGAAGGAGCTAGCTCAGCAGTCTAAATGCTTGCCTGGCAAGTGCAGGGATTCAACTTTGATTCCAGGTACTGCCATGCTGGTCATGCCCTGGGCCCACCAGGCCAGCAACCAAAACCAGGCTTGCTGGCACATGTCTGTAATCCAGCTCTGGGGAGGCTGAAACAGGAGGATATATGAATATGAGCTGTGGACAGCTCATATTATTTATATATATATATATATATATATATATTTGATGAATTAATTGTTTATACATTGTGTTTAAAGGCAAAAATATACCTCTATAATATCTGAGTATGTTTGGAAGTATACTGACTAACCCTAAAAAATATAACTACCTAAGTAACATTTTATTCATGTATTTTATTTATTTATTTATTTATTTGTTTGTTTGTTTGTTTGTTTGTCTTTTTGAGACAGGGTCTTGTCTTGTAGTTCAAGCTGGCCTTGAGCTCACTTTTGTAGCCCATGCTGGTCTCAAAGTCCCACAGATCCTCTTGCCTCAGTGTCCCAAGTCCTGGGATTATAAGCATGTACCACCACACCTGGCATAAATAGCTAAGTAGCATTTTAATACTGTATTTTATGATGACTAAACTCAAATGAGAATTGTTTTTCCTCCTTGAGATTTCAAGGCTTTATGCTGACATATGCAAAAGCAGTGCACACATAACCACACACAGACATAGACATAGATAGGCAGATGCCCACAATCATCCATAAAATTCAGACAGGAGAACAGCAAACTACACCAAGTATGGTTCAGTTATTCTTGTAGCTTCTGCTTAATTTCACTTGAAAATACTACATTTCTCATACAAAATAGTGATACAGTTTCTTATGCATGTATAAAGGCTAGGGCCAAAGACCCAGGAGTGCTACATATGTGTCTACAATCAAGGATCTGTTAAACTGATGATAACTATTGTGGACTCCAAAACAAAGAGTTGATAACTAAGTGTCTGGATATTATCCCATAAAAATGTGAGAACTCACATCCAGTATTGTAATATAAGTCATTTCATATATTCCTAGATATATTGCTTAGGCAAAATTATCTATTATTTAGAGACATTCTGTATTAAAAGTTTCATGACTCATCATCTGAAATATCCACATACCACTATGCACTGGGGGTGGGGCTTAACATGTGATAATATCTGTAAATTTCTAATACAGATCTAAGCAATTGATAAGTAGGGAAGACGAACAACAGTGGCCTTTTGGACTGTGATTCTGGATTTACAGTGATAGCTTAAGTTGAAGAGTAAGTGTCTGCAGAGAGGTGAAAGATAGAAAACATTGGCAGAATCATTCACAAAAACAAACTGCATCTTCCCCACGCGATAATAAAGGATGATATTCCTAGACTAAGACTTTTCAAGAGAATTCAAAAATTATATGATCTTTATTTTTTTAAGGGAGAGTAGGTATGAGAAGAGTCTTTGAAAAACATCTTTTTGTTCCTTTGTAGAAATAAGTCATGTTCTTGAACAAAGTCAAATATCTCCCATCCTGCTGTAAACTAAATACTGACGTAAGACAAAATGGCAGCATCTGGAGACTCTAAATGCCTCATACTTTGATTAAAAAATGCTTTTGTCAATTACCAATTGATTTTGTAGCTCATTACAGTGATGAATACCTGGGCTGGCGGAGGTGGTATTTTACCACTTTGCCTGAAGGTGTACTTTGTTAGGAGAAGATGGCAAAGTTACAATTATGCCCCAGCACTCACAGGCCTCCCTAAGCTGGCCCACTGCTTGCCACTGGCTTAATGTGGAAGAATGATATCAGGTGAAATGGAAAATAAGGGAAACTACTTGAACAAATATTTCTGAACAACCTGCTATCAGATCAGTCACACTGAGCTATATGAGCCAGGTGTGAACATAAACTAGTAGAGACTGCAGCAAGAATTATGCAGATGCCTTTGCTTGTTACTATAAATATTTAAACTACATATTTCTATATAATATGTGCAGGCAGCTTCGTGCCCACATACAGATACAAATGAATTTTTGCCCCCTTAAATATCAGAAGCTGTTAGAAGCTGTGGATAAATCAAAGGATATGGGTAAGAGCTGAAGGGGAAGAAATCAATATTCAATAGTGTCTGGGGAAAAAAACGAAGATTCATCTCCCTCTGTAACATATTCATATTACACTCCGAAGCGGTCAGTATTTCTGGGATCACCATGTGGATTTCTCTCTGGTATGCCTGGACTGTTCTCAGTGTATTTTCTATGGTCACCTATGAATGAGTCCATGTCACTAAATAGCCAACAGATACAAGGTACACACATATTCCATGTGAAAACCCATCAGGTCTTATGGCTGGAATCTGAAATGTCCCTCAAAGGCTCATATGTTAAAGGTTTAGTTAGCAGTTGGTGGCATTTGGGAAAGTGACTGAAGGCTCTAATCCACCAAGTGGATTAATCCTTTAATGAGTCCATTACCTGAACTGGCTTACCAGGAGATGGAATCTAACTGGACAAAGCAAACTAGGAGGGTTGCAGCTTTGAAGGACATCTGCTGTCCCTGGTTCCTTCTTCTCTAGCTTTCTTTACCTGCATCTGCTTCCTCTGGGACATGAGGTGGACAGCTTTCTTTGACTTCCCATGGTTGTCATGATGCTACCGCCTTGCTGCAGGCCTACAGGTGAGAGACTCAGTAGGCATGCATGGACATCTCTGATGTCATTAATTAAAAGAAAAGTTTCCTCTTTAAGTAGTTGATGTCACATATTTTTACACATATTGATAGAAAGATCGCTGACACATATCTGAGACAAAAATGTAATTTTCAATTAAAATATGCATAAAAGAGAACTGATGCTTAGTGTTAGAAAGGAAGACATCTTTTGTGAAGACAGATATCAGCAGACTTAGGATGAAAAACAGGATCATTTTAAACTGGTGATTAGAAGGCCTGCCTATACCAGGACTACAGCAATGTTGGTCATATATCCATACAATTGCTTTTCCTAATAATATACCATAAACACAAACTTATTTATGACCTACTTTCTCGGTGAGTTACCTTTTTTCTGCTAGTTGTACAGAATTCCTATACTGTGAAATGAAACGATGGTGACAAAGATACTTTCGATAATGAAATGCCAAGAAATTTAAGTTAAAAAAGAACAAAACACCGGTTTGAGGCATAAAATTTGATTTATGCTCATAACTCAAGTAGAAATGGACAATGGACCATCATTAGGATATCTGAATCATTTTAGGAAGGAATTATATTTGCCACAAAAGACCAGGTTGAAATCTCATTTTTCTTATCTCGTTTAGTATAGTACTAGTAAAGAAATAAAAAGGTCCTCATAAACCATGGAAAAAATACAACCTGGAGACAGATGCCTTAAAAAGAAATAGAAAATAGACAATGCAAAATTAACTTTTGGACATTGGATTTAATACAGAACCTTGTATTTAGACATTTCAAATTAGCTAGAATTTGAATCATCAATCTAATATCCATTTAGGTGGCTTATTTCAGTGCCAAAGTATAGCAATTGGAGTAGAAATGCATTCTGCAATTGGTTTTCACCATAAACAATCCCAGAGCAAGTCCTGCTGATGGGATAAAATTTGAAAGGAGAAATAATACTGTCAGCAACAAAAAGTGCTTAGGGCAGCAATAGTGACAGCCATCCCGATGGGCCCAGGCCTCTGGCTCCAATGTTGCATAGAGCCTACCCCACAGCAAAGATGATTTTAATTACCATCTGACAGAAAGAAACGTCATTTAGAAAAAGAAGACAGACAAATACCCATCCTGGCACTGAAAAGGAGGAGCAAGAGAGGCTCTGATGTCCTGTCCTGTTTTGTAACATTGGTTGGTGATTGCAGAGTCACTTTGTGGTGAGGTGTGGCCACTCATTTGATGGTATTCTTTCCTCCTTCCTCCTCCGTCACTCCTATGCTCCCCCATCCTCTTACCTTTTTTCCTTTTAAGATTCAGTTTTACATAACTGAAATCCAAAATGCTCATGTGCCTCAGTAGGATTTTTGAGAAGAATACAATAGGACTTTTCCTCTTCTCCCATGTCTTAGACTTGATTTTAGTTAAGGGTACAAGGTCAACGTACTAGCCAGATGTAGCAGCACATGGCTGTACTCTGGCAGTCTGCAGGCTGAGGCAGGAGGAACACCACGAGTTTGAGTGCATCCAGGGCTATACAGACAGTTCAAAGCCACTCTGAATTAGACACAGAGACCCTGTTGTAAATGAACAAACAGCAGCAAGGTCACTGCAAAAAAAGTGAGTCATTTTTTTTTTCTTCTATTGAAGCACCGCTAAGAGATACAATTTTGAATCCACGGGCCTAGTACTCAGGTAATTTCAAGCTGTTTGCCTCTATTAAAGCACTTGCTATACTGAGCATAACTTCTGTTTACTATTTTTCTACTGTACCTGAAATATTTAATACATTATAGGTTCACAAGAAATCCTCAGTAAATGTTAAATGTAAGAATGCTTATTTGATAATTCCCTTATTATCTAAGCATAAGTAACAATTAAATATGCAAAGTAATAATGGACCTGTAATACTTTTATTGAAAGTAACAATTTATCATATCCTTCTCCTCCTCCTCCTCTTCCTTCTTCTCCTTCTCCTCCTCCTCTTCCTCCTCTTCCTCCTCCTCCTTTTTTGTGAATGTTTTGGGGATTGAAACCTGCGTTTGCCAGACTAGTGCTTATTCTACCAAGCGATTTCGCTGGCCCTTCCTAGACTTCTTACGAGGTCTTCCAATATAAAGAAAAATTAGGAATAGTGTAGAAAGCCCGTGGAAAAGGTATTAATGATATTACTGTTGATAATAATAAAATGTAAATAACACTTGGATTATTGTAAACTGGTACATGGTGGCACAGATTCAATTTCACAGAAACCAAGTATATGATGGAAAATGGAAATTCTAAAACTTCTACCATTTTTACTATACATGAGTCTAAGGTAATCGTTCCCACACCAGATTTATGCCTTTCTAGATGGAGTCTGTCACAAATCCTCCCCAGCAACAGTCCTTCTTCCTGTGGTAATGGATGTAGAGGTAATGAAAAGTCTTAGATTATAGTTGAATACATCTGTATAATTACCATATACAAGGAGCTTAAAGCAGCCATTTTTCTTCATTTATATGTGCCCTAAAGCCTGATTTAGAAGACAAGTTGACAACCTCTACAACTTGAATGCAATTCTCTGCCCAAGAAAGTGCCTCTCTTATTGGTTTTACTGAGGTTATAGCTGAGTAACTTCAAATTTTAAAACAATCTCACTTTTTCTGGCAAAAGAGTTTGATTATTCCATGCTGAGAAAGTGGGAGCCCACCTCTATACTGGATCAAGAAGAATTCCACAAAAGGTTATGAAGGATCTCATTTACTTAAAAAATAGAGAAAGATGGCTAAACCAAATGTATAAGCTTGTACAAAGTTTCTGAAGTTTCTAATTTATGTTTGACATTTGAGTCGTCTCCCAAAGTAATATAAATTCAGAAGGAAAATGGAAAAATAAGAACAACACGATGTGAACCTTTAAAATCATCTATGATCTTGGGTGAGTTTACTACACAAGTGAGGTGTGAGTGAAAAATAGTGAATGGTTAGATATTTCTGAAAAAAACCATACCACAGTAAAAGAAATATTGCCATTAATTCGGCTCAAGGTAACCCCCATCACTTAAAGCTCACTTAAACAAATCTTGCCACTTTCTCAATCAGTACTGGGTATAACGAGCTGCACTGTCTTGCTGGCCATTCTCCTGAATGTACTCAAAATGTTTACCTTTTGTAGTTATCCTGACCTTGTGGAAGGGCCAGAGGTGACACAGTGCCAGGTTCAGTGAACAGGGTAGAGGAGAATGTGCCATAATGCTTCTACCAGTTTGTATTTCTTTTGGATAGAATTTATCAGTGGCATTTGCTGTGGTTTTGATCATATCTCATTGAAACACTTACTGGAAAGGGCTTTCTGAGCTTTTTAGAAAGTTGTGAGACCAAGAAGATAAGTTAATTCAAAATAAGGGGGAGTTATTTAAAGGCAACTAATGATACTGTACCTTTAATTCTAATAAGCATTTTATTCAACTTGTTTAAATAAACACGTTTCTTCAATCACTTCTTGTATATGTAGACAACAGAACCTAGCACTTATGAGTGGTTCTGAAATTGGATTGCTTGCTTTTACTGCTAATAATTTATCATATGTTGTGAAAATAAATGCTTTCTACCTATCCACCAATAAGATATAGATTGTACCCCTGTCACATACTTACATGTTGTCAAAGGAAATATAAACCTTGTCAACAAATGGGTCACAGGCAAAACAGTGTGCACACACTCACCCTGGTGAAGCCACTGAAGGATAAATTTGCCCAGAATTTGAAGGCAATAATAAAATCAACTAACAGTTGTCTACTTTTTTTTATAACCATGCATCTGAAAATTTTAAACAATACCAGCTATAGAAATATTTCTGTTCTTTGATGCAGTAAATCTCTGCTCCACTACATCATTGAAATCTTATGCTCTGAATATGATAATAATAATGAACTGAAAAAAAATATACGTAGAGAGAATTATGTACATTTAGTTTACTGTATTTTGAAATAAAACCATAGCATTTTTAGAAAGATAAAGCAATCTTCTTCATTTCACTAGTGATAACATTTCAGGCAGCCTGACAACTGCCATGTTAATTAATCCCTTGTCATTACTAAACTTCTGTGTGTCCCAATCTTCAACTGCCAATCTACTTGCTGTCTGGTTTATTGAAATACAAAGAGGATGGATGGTACCATGGTACGTTTGTAAATTAGTTTTCACTCCTAAGATACAATATACTATGTATGTATACTATATTTTAAGCTTAAAGTAGTAAAGGCAAAATATATTTAAACTTCTCAAAGGAAGGTTTCGCAGACATAACAGCACTGCCACTTATTCTGTACTCCTCTCCCATCATCATCCTGTTAATTATTCTCAAGATCTCTTATTTTTTTCTTGCCAATTTTAAGTTGATGAGATCATTAAATTTATCAGCTATCCAAATGCATTTGAAGTTTATTAAGACTCTTAGATGCTTTTGAACTGGAAATAGAGGAGGAATAGAACTCACTTTAAGAGAAATTAAGGTAATAAAGCAAAATGGGCACCACTTTAAGTATCCATTAACTAGAGAGTAAGGGAGAAAACCAGAATGGAAATCTCAGAGGAACAAACATGTGAACCATACACCATTTTTCACACACAAGCATTAGTCTAGCAATTAGATCACCCAGAATGCATGTCAAAAACATTTCAAAGTGAAATACTTAAAAAGTCTATTTTCCATTTTTTAAAGATAGGATCTCACCGAAATCTCATTCTGTGGAAAGCATTCATTTAAGTGATTGAGGTAATGCTTTCATTTACTGATGGTAAATCTTCATTCATTTTTTCCATTTAACAACTGCAAGTCCTTGCACTGGGCATGACACAAAATACTTTATACAAAATAGTTTGATTCATGACATTTTTATTCCCTGTAAATTAAGTTGACACTAATTTTCTTAAGTTGTAGGTATTATTCCTGAAAGACTGTGAGTTGCTTCCTAAATTTTTAAAAGTGTCTTTATTTAAAGATGTTGGCCAGATGCAAAAGTTAATTGGAATTGGAATTAAATTTTTAATAAATGGAGTTGAAGCTGACAATGGCAGCAATCAGCTATCTGCATGAAAGGAGCTGGAAATAGAGAAGGTGCATTAAAGGTATTCAGTTAGGTTCTCAGTTTCCTTAACCTTTGTCCAAAGTTGTTCAAAACATGTCAACATACCACAAAAAGTACCCAGAAGGGAGATATAAAAAGGTAACACTTTAGTAACTGTTCAGTTTATGAAATTCTTAGACTATGCAGTAGCTTCATAAGTCAAAGAATGTTGGAAACATAAGATGCTGTCTGAGTTGTCAGTGACAATCACAGAAGAACATCCTGGAATCCTGGGGATCGAACCACAGTCCCCCAGGCCTGACTGGGTTTGCCCAACCAGGGGCTTAAACAACTGAACTAACCAGCAAGCCCCCCAGGCAAGGGAATGGCAACAAAGGCAGGCTGGGCCTTCTGCAGAAAAGCTGTCTAAATCTTGTCTACATAACAAACTAACATGGAAGACATAAACTAATTTTATAAACAGTTGTATTTTCCTCCTTGACTTTTTTGTTTATCTTTTGCTTCTGTGTCAGAATATTCATAACACAATTGACTCAGAGGATGAACGTTCTCCTGTATGAAATACTTAAATTCTGTCAGAAGTGTGCATAGAGAATATTATACAACTCTAAAGATGAAATGTCATAGGATGACTTTCAGAGAACAGATTGATTTCAACATTCACAATGTAAAAAATCTGAGTTACTAGTTTATACAATTAGATACATTAACAATGTTCACTCCTTATATATGAGGGTAACTTTTAAGGTCCTCAGCTGATGCTTGACACTGGATGCAGTCATATCCTTAACATGATTTTTGTCTTTCTTTATTACACTGAGAACTTTCATGCTTTCTCTTAAAGAAAGCAGTTTACACCTCCTATGTGACATATTCAAATTGCCAGCATCATCACCCTTGTTACTTTTGGTGACATTATTATGCAAAATAAGTGTTACTCAAATAGAAGTACTACAATACTGTGATAGCCAGCCTGGTGACTTATACTGTGGGGATGAAATGGATGAATTGAAGGTGCGCCTCCAGAGCAGGACAGTGTGGGATGTATGAAATTCCACTGCACTATTCCAAAAGATGGCCATTAAAATTTCATGAATAGCTTCCTCCTGGAATTTTCCTTAGATGCTTTAAATTGTAGATAACATTTCATTGCTGAAATCATAGTAAGCAAACATGTTAATAAGGAGGAAATTATGTATTAGTTCCTGTTAGTAGAATGGTTACAATCTAGTAACAAATATAATTGTAAAAAAGTCGATATTAATATATCTGAAAACAGTAACTTTTCTCCACACTACCTGGATGTATGTTACAAGATTTGAGCCATGTGCCTGAAATATAATTTCGACATAGGCTGCACTGGTTCTAAATGACCATTACATTAAAATGTAATAATGTTATAATTATATATGATTTTATTTTCATGTGTTGATGGTTTTGTTGAGTTTGTGATTCATGCCAAGTAAATCACCTGAAGCAACCACGAAATTAAAAATGATATCGCTGAAATGAGGGTATTCACATCATCACAGATAAGGGCTTTTACATGTACTCACTAGCATCTTGTGATCATACACTACTTGCTGATTTCCTATGGGTTTCTCCAATATGTAAAAAGAGTATCATGTGTAGATGCTCTCAACTAAAAGCCCTGTACTCTGAGTATGTTGCACATTGGTTAGAAACAGCCTTTCTGAGCTGTTTATCTAGTATAGCATCCTTGAACTAGCACAGTTGAAAGTGAAGAATCTAGAAAATCAGCTTGTTCATATTTTAGGTCCTGTTAGGGATTAAATTAACTTTAGAGGCTAGTGCCAGAAACAACTGGCAAACCTCTCTTTGATTGCATTCATTTAAAAAATTTAGCTATGTTTTCTTAAACATGCATTCAGCTATATGACAGAAGGAACCAGAGAAATATAAGGGAATGTGGTATGGCTACTGTTCTCTTCATAGGATCAGCTCTGGTGCTAAATAAAGACTTTGGTCTTTGAACTATCTAACCCAGCCTTTTCCCCTAAGTAAAGAGCACTCAATAAATGTGGTCACGTAGAAGAATAACTTATGATAGTTGGGGTTAAAAACAAATATCAACCCATGACTGGAATTAGGTCAAAACCACGTTTGATATATAGCAGGTTATAGGTATGTGAGATATGATTATAAATCATAAACTGATACATACTGTAATAACTGATGCATAACTGTAATAATGATATTTGTCTGGACTTTTAGCAGTGCTTCTATTCTGTCTCTATTTTCCAAAATTAATTAAATCAGGTAATCACATTATTCTTAGTGAATAGGTTTTAATAGAAACAATGCACATTTGAGGGGATATAACCTCATTTCAGATGAGCGAGGTCATAATAATCAGGCTTGATGGAAAAAGAAAATTGGTATATATTTTATTTTTAATTCACAGTATCTATTAGATGCACAAACTATTTTCTCTAATAATTCTCCAGGCACAGGAAAACAAGGATATTTAACAACTCTAGTCTTTCTTATTTTTCTGGTTCCCAGTGGGATCTAAACAAAGGTCTGTGGGAGCTGGCTTAAAACATGAGATCTGAAATCTTTGTACCAAAATTACACTATGATTATTACCTTAATATATGAAAAACAAATCCATTTAGAAAAACATAATTAGTATGAAACACACACAAAAAATTATACGTGTCCTTCTTGCTAGGAAGGGTGGTGCACACCTGCTAACCCAGCACTCAGAAGCCTGAGGTAGAAAGGTCACCACAAGTTTTTTTTTTTTTTTTTTTTTTTTTTGTCTTTTTGAGACAGGGTCTCGCTATGCAGTTGAGGCTGGCCTTGAGCTCACTTTTGTAGCCCAGGCTGGTCTTGAACTCGCACCAATCCTCCTGCCTCAGCCTCCCGAGTGCTGGGATTACAGGCGTGAGCCACCACGCCCGGCGGTCACCACAAGTTTAAATCCAACCTGGGCCACAGAGGTGAGTGAAAGGTCAGCCTGAGTCACACAAGGAGACCAAGTCTTAAGGAAGCCTTGTAGTGTCTGAAGCTGTGCACAAGCTTCACCCACCACTGGTCTTTGAACAGCCAAGGCCTGGAAACAAGAAAGTCCTCACTCAGATCCTCCATGTTTGCTTCCAGTGCTTCTCTCCTTCCATTTCCAACCAGCATAGATTACATTGTTTCTAATTTATTTAAAATAAATCGAATTGCGCTTCTTTTGCTCAATGTTATAAGATTTATTCAGTCTACTATATAGAGTTACATATTATTCTAATCGCTACCTGTAAAGTGTACCAAATAGTATAATATTTTGTGACTATACAGTTTAAATTTATGGATCTGGAAAATTTTATGAATAGAGTAGAGCTACACAAACATTTTAAAAGATAACATCCCAATTATTAAAAGAAGAGGGTTACAGAGAAGGCACATACACAGCCTTTTCCAATCAAAATCACGTTTTAAAAAAGATAAATTCAATATTCAACATCAACTGAGTCCTTAATGCCTGTAAGTACTAAGTTTTAAATGTAATAAACTGTATCAGGTTCTTTTTGTAACTATAATAATGATGGCACAGGTATTCATGGAACTGATAAATATTAATTCATAATTAAGTTGTTGATAATGAAAAAGAGAAGTTCTGAATCATCAATTCCACCTTAGGAGGGCAAGCCCCTTGATGACTAAGTTGGATGTATTGTCAGAAGATGCACAGAAACTTTGGTCTGTAAGAATTTATAATAATTCAACTAACCACTAGGAAAACGTTTTCAGATTAGAGATCCTACTTGAATTTGGTTTATTGTGCAAAGCAGTCTCATTTATTTATTTTTTTTATTTTTTTTTAGCAGTCTCATTTATAACCATGAGCTGAATTTGCGTATTGTGAATATATTGAAATCCTTATGTAGCATTTCTTAAATAATGTATAAAAGTTTTCCTGATAATCTTGTTTATAGTGTTTTTTAAGCAATGTTTTTCTTTTAATGTTCCAGGCTGTCGTGGTGTGTATCTACATATCCCTGGTCCCAAAGCCTCAACATGGTCATAGGTGGGGCTTTTCAGAGGTGGCTGCACCTAGGGCATATGGTGCTGGGATTCAGGGCTCCCCACCCTTGGTGCGAGTGCTGCCCACCATAAGGGCAGATAGCATAGATGAAATAAAGAAAGGTGGAAGGATGTCTTCCAGGCTCACTCGCTGTCGTTGCCGCTGCCTGCTGCCTGCTGCCTGCTGCCTGCCCTGCCATGCAATGGGCTATTTTTCCTCCATGGTGCCCCTCTGCCATGCTGACTATGTACTGAAACCTCTACAACTGTGGGCTCAACAAACCTTCCCCTACTTAACTTGTGTGTGTTGTGCATTTTGTCTTAGCAATGAGACAATGACACAGTCTCAAACTTAAAACTAGTACTCTGGATTAAGGCAGTATGAGAAACACGTTCGCCAGACCTGTGTTTTCTTGGAAACAATTGTGAACCTTGGGAGACTTGGTAAGAGGGGTCCTTTGACTGCCCAGAAGCACCATATCTGAATTGTGTAGGCTGAACTCAGAGTTCTGAGGCCATTTCTGCTAAGCCTCCATCCTCTTCCCACTTTTCATCTTGTCATATCTTGTACATATCCTGCTGCTTTAATGGCCTTTGGTATTTCCTGCATTTATTCTGCAGAGTATCTCCATAAAATTGTCCTTCCTCTGTTATACTTTCACAAAGAAGATGAAAAATTAGTCTCTTCCAGTAATCAGCTGCCTCACAACTATGTGAAGACTAAAGCACTTCCAAGAGCTAAGTGTCCTTAATATCACAAATATACAACTGGAACTATAAATTTAGCAAATGTAGAGAGTTTATATTGATTTCATTTTGCAGTAAGATTTCAGGGCAATAGTACTGCCTCTCAAAAAACAAGTACAAAATATCCAACAGCATGTACCTAATGAAGAATCGAGTCACATGGGACACCTTTGTCAATGACATTAGTGAAGATTCTTTACTCAGTTCAGCACAGCTGTGCAGGGAAAGGGAAAGATATCACATTCCCAGGGTCACTAGGCTGAATCAGTGGGACAGTTAATGAACTGAAGCCATTTCTAAGGGAAGTAGGTGTTTCCTAGTAGAGAAAGAAATATTCTATTTAATTATTGAATATTTGCCATTGTTATCATTTGGAGTTTTTGCAAGGTGAACAATATAGTATGGGATATATTTATAATAATATTTTATAAGTAATCAACCAAGAATCATATATAAGAAGTACAAGAAATACCCAAAGGTCAGTGGTGGAAGATAGGAAGTCTATGCCAGGGATCTGTGCTAGCAGGCTGAGGGATCTGAACTGGAACTAGGAAGCACTACTTAAGATAGGCACCAGAGCTCCCCCGAAAGTGCTGTAGCCATCCTTAGCAACAGTGGGTTCTCACCTTCTCCAGTGATGAGGAAAGCTTGAGTTCTCATCAGGAAATCCAGTGCAACAAGCTTCTCCATCAGCCTGAGCTGTGCACCATCTTCCCCTCGGGAGCCAGGAAGCATTGCTCAGGATGAGGACCAGAGCTCCTCCGAAGTTCATTGGGAAAGCTAGGGTGGCATGGTCCTCCAGCAGAACAGCACAAGAGAACTAACAGCTTCCAGGGGCTCCAACAGCTTCTCCAAACTGCATCCCTGGTAGCAGTTAATCAGCTTCTCCTGTTCTGCATTTATGCTGCTGGCAACAATCCTCAGGTGAGCCTTCCACACTCAGCACTATGTTAATTCATCTCAGCTGGGTGGAAAAAGTTGCCCACAAGTTATCTCTCCACCATGGCCACATACAAAAACAGCCAACCAACCAAATAAGCAAACAAAAAGCCTTTTCCATTGGCTTGCCATGTGATAAGGCTTACATTTTAATGTAAATCAAAGCACAGCTGAGGAATTCAAAACTGTAAGGAAAACAATTTCTCATTGTCAATGCATGGCACTTTTGAATTGATATGTTGAGTTGTGATGATTTCTGATGAAGCTAATTTGTTCATTGTAATTATGGAATTTACTAGAAGTGCTCATTGAGAGGAGAAGAAAGGGAAGCTGGAGTGACTATTGGAAAAGTGTGTCCAGGGCAAAACTGTGTTGACAGCAATAATCAGGTAATGAAGGAAGAGGAAAATAAAAGAAAAAATTAACTTGAAAGGCATTTGTAATCATAGGAAGCTTTAGGTAAAATCCTGGAAATAAAAACATGTCAGTATACTAGACAAAAAGTTTTTGTTCATTGTTTAATTTTCTTTTTCTAAATATCAATTCATGAAGGTAAAAACAAAAATAAGCTCTGGTTTGGCGAGAGGTGGAAAAGATATCATCATTCTATCTCTGCCCTTTTTACAAATATGTCCAGGAACAATAACTTCTTGGAATGCCTTTATCTCAGCTTGAAGCCCTGACTAATGGTGCAGCAAACAAGTAGCTGCAGAAAGCCTCCTTGTTACTGGACCAGGGACTTGGGAAACCTCCTGCTCCAATTAGAAGAACAAGCTGAGTCACCACCGAAGCTGAAGCCAGGTGTTCGGAAGACCAGAGAAGGAAAATTTAAACAGATTTTACTGCACTGGGCTGTTGTGTAATAAAGGAGTTTCGCGGCTAGAGGGATGTTGGACATTTTGTCACCTGGTCTTTAGGAGCCAACCTGTCCACTAAGGTTCAAGATGACCAATAATTAAATGCACAAAATTTCCCACCTGGGACAATGCTGTGTTTACCTGGGCTCAGCTTCCTTCCTGTACTGCCTTTGCCATATTTCTTACCCATAGGCACTTCCTGTCAATATCAGTATCCTCTCACCTCCCTCTTTTGCTTTCACTCTCTTTGATTCTCCCAGTTACTTCCTTGAGAATGTTTGCTCAAGTTCATGAAATAGACATAAATCTCTTAACCACCACCTGACTGAATTTTCCTGCCAGTGTCTTCTAGCCTGGGTCCATACAGATGTCCGCAGTGGCCTGCAGGTGCAACTTTAATGAAAATGAGGATCCATGCAGCTCATGCAGGTGTACTTGGATCATCATCTCATGTCTGCAATTCTCGAGTAGTCATAGCTCAGATGAAGAATTTTTCAGGAGTTCACTTTTAATGTATACCACATGCCCTATAAATCTTTAAAGACATGATGTCTTTTCAGTTTTCCTCCAAGACCATACTGTAAAACATAATAAACCTGAAAAGCTTGATTTATGTGCTTACATATTGTTGTGGATCACATTGGAAATTTTGTTGGGAATGACTGGAGAATCCAAAATCAAAGCAGAAATTCCACTAAAATGCTTTAGAAGTAGGAGACACATGTACACAAGAAGTTATGGTAAAGCTGTGAGTTGTAAAAGTGGAGAGGTGGTCTAACCCTGAGTGAGATTTCAAGGAGACCGACACAATATGGTAGACGCTGTCAAGTAAGGTACCAAGGAAAGAGAAGAGCCAGGTCATCCAGAGATCTAGGGTAATATGACAGGAAGAACAGATTTGCTACCAACTAAAACAGGAAAAAATAAGAAAGGAGAACATCTGGAGAAAAGATCAGGAGCTCAGATTTTGATATTTTAAAGGTTGGGGTAATGAGACAATTCAGCATAGATGTTAAACGGGCAGAGAAATACAAACTGTGAACTTCAGAAAGAAGTCCAGGTTTTGAATTGAAATTGGAGATTCAATGGATTTTATTTTATTTATGTTTATTTTATTTATTGATTTATTTATTTATTTTATGGCCAGCTCAGCCTGCTCTGGGGATGGGGCTGCTGCAGCATGTGGTGCTGTGGACTGAACTGAGATAGATCCCTGTGGGTGCCTAAGTTTTCCTAAGCAGGCACTTAAGACCGCTGAACCATCTCACCAGCCTCAAAATTATGAAGGTTATTATTATTATTATTATTATTATTATTATTTGTCTTTTTGAGACAGGGTCTCACTATGTAGTTCAGGCTAGTCTTGAGCTCACTTTTATAGCCTAGGCTGGTCTTGAACTTGCATTGATCCTCCTGCCTCAGACTCCCAAGTGCTGGGATTATAGGTGTGTGCCACCATGCCTGGCTTATTTTTATTTTTTAAAAGAGACTACAAACTAGAATCAAAACAGAAAAAAAAGTTACAAGTGATGCAAAATATTGTTCAACAAAGCATTATGAATTTCACAGTATTCACTGCAGTACAAGGGCACATGAGCTGGACACAAATGTCAGTGAAGTAGGATGATTGGAAGAGGTATTTTGGACTTGGTAACTACCGATTAAGCATTGACCCTATGTCAGGCTGTGTATTACAATTCTTATAGAAATCATCTGAGCAAAGTTTATGGAAGAAAAGCTGTAATAAAGAACCTGAGCTGTGAAGATGTGAACATATTTTCTTAAAGGAAAAAAAAAATAGCAGGATGTATAATGCAGAGCATCCAGGCAAGACTTTGCTCCTGGATCTTCTTTTGATCACTCTAGTCTTCAGAGGGTTCAGAAATTCTTAGCATTTGCCCCATGAATACTTGTACCACAGACTGGATATGATCGTTAGTGTAGCTGACCTCAGGACCTTTCAGATAAGTTACCCAAGGAAGCCTGCAGTCTGCAGGGGAGGGACGATGGCTTCCTTCCATATGACAGGGACATCCTGCCCCTGCCCCCAAGAGCTGGAAAGGACATTAGGCCAAATAAATCTCCTTCAGCTGAATCTTATGCAGCTTGCAGGTGGGTCACTGCCTCAGAATCTTTGTAGAAAGAATGAAGACAATGCCTCCTGACCTAGGCATTACAGCGAAGGATAATTATGTGGGTAAATGCCAGCTAGTGTGATTGAACGGGAAATCTGCCATTTTGCATTATTTTACCAATCTGATGTCTTAAGGGTCTGTCCCATTGGAAAATTGTGATCACAGAGATAGATTGTGACATACAGATTCTCTCATTTGTCTTCCATGATACTGTCCCTGAGCTTGAAATATAAGCACATTTCCATTGTTTTGAAAAATCTGTTTCCTTATATCTAAGGTGGCTTGCTGTATGCCCCCATCTGGCACCCAATTTCTTCACCTTCCCAATTCTGTGTTCGCTGTCATTTCCTAACTGTTGTCTCTATGCACTTTTCCATCAGCAGCCTCCAAGTTTTTCAAGGGTAGGAGCTCACCTCAATTTCACTGTGTCCTCAGTGCTTAGCTTGATTAGCCCTAGAAAAGCTCTTCCAACACACCTGCTGACTTGCCACATGGCCACACCCTCTGCAGATGCTAAGGTAGCCAACCCTCTGCTCACAGGGCTAAAAATCATCCCTGGCTTCTGGGACACAGATCAACCACAAAGCATAGCGCTATTGTTTGTGTCCCTGCTCAAAATTCATTTATTGGAAACTGATTCCAGAATGCTACATTGTTGAGAAGTGGTATTTAATGAGAAGCTTTTACACATCCCATCAAAAGGCCTGTGTGAAGTGGGTTTGTCCTCCTCTCTCCTCCTGCCACGGGGGAAAGTCATCTGCCCCATCCCTGCCTGAGGGTGCAGCCTTGGAGGAACCATCTCGCAGACACTGGCCAGGGCCTTTCCAGAAACAAAGCCTGCTGATTCCTTGATTTTGGACGTCCAGGTCCCTGCTTGTGTGAAAATGAATTCCCGTTCTTACAAATTACCCAATCAGTGCCATTTTGTTATAGCATGCCAAAAACACTGAGATAGAACCCCTGTATCTGTGAGAAACAGCAGCAGTGCTTTGAAACTCAAGGTTATTATTTTTTTTTTCTTTGAATACTAAGGGCAGAAGGTTCCTTTGCCAGGATTCACGCTGATGCATGAATCTCCCTAACTGATGCCCAGACTCATCTGCTTCTAAATCTATCCTCTGCTCTTTGCCTAGGGTCAGCAGTTGCTACCATTACTCAACTATTTTATATGTCATTTTCCTGGTGTTCTAGACATACTGCCCAGTGCAGCTCTGCGGTAGGCTTTCTCTATGAGTGAGGAAGCCGAGGCGCAGAGAGATGATGCCATGTTCCAGAACACACAGGGTAACAGTGGTAGGTGCAGGAATCCTGTCCAAGTCGCCCTGCCTTAGGCCATCTCCCTCCAATGAATGCACCAAAACTTGGTAGTCTAAGCTGACATAAAATAATATCACTGCTTCCTTTGAATTTTAATTTGTGATATAATCTTAACCTGCTTCAATGATCAGTTTTTCCCCTTACCCTCCCCGCTTTAGTTATTTGGCTTTTTTTTGGGGGGTGGGTACTTTTGTATTTTTATTTACTTGTTTGTTTATTATAGGGTCTTGCTATGTAGTTCAGATTAATAGTAATCCTCCTGTCTCAGCCTCCCTAGGGCTGGAATTACAAATATGGGCTATGACACTGGGTTCCAGGACCAGCATAGCATGTGGTACTGGAATTCAAACTTGGGTCTTTGTGTTTATTAGGCAGGTGCTTACACTGCCAACCTATCTTCCCAGCCTTCACCCCTTCAGAGTACAGCATACCAAAGTTCTTCAGTTCTCTCTCTAACCAGCTAACCATTGGTTCCACCAGGTACTGCCAGAGCTGCAGCTGCCTCCTCTCTGCCTGATCCTGAGTCTTCATGTATGTTCTCTACTTTTTGATGAGATCACTCACTTGCACATTTCATTAGCATCTCAAATTGCAAATGTTCTCAGCTAAATTAAATGTCTTCTCTCTAAATACCTTCCCTTGTGGTATTTTTTCCAAAAACATTACTTTTACCAGTCATGCAGGCCAGGAAAACTTGGAGATGTCACTCCATTTCTGTTCCTTTTTGATTCATCCCCGCACTCGAATACCAGGTCCTCTCTCCTTCTCTTCCAGCACGTCTCTTGCCTCTCTTTCCCCAGTTTCTGTCCCTGCAACCATTTCCTTAGCTGCAATAAATCCTTAATAGTAAATAATAAAATAGTGAATAGTCAATACCTAAATGGGAGGTTTTGATCTCCTCCATTATCAGGTGGCATCTTCATCATGCTATCAGAGCTGTTTGCAAAAACAGCCTAATCTTGTTAAGACTGATTTGTTAGCAGCCAGCAGGTCATAGAACGTGAAGCTCACAACTGGGCCACTTTTCCCATGGTTCTGCTAACCTACTACTATGTACTACAATGGTCACAGAATCTTTTCTGCTTGGCATCCTAGGAACACTGCCTGAAATGTGTCAATATGTCTTCCATGCTTTGTACTCTTTTCCTGGATGATATGTCTCCCATTCCGCCTTCCTAGAAAACTCTTACAACATCTTCTGGAGCCTCAAAGCCCAGGTCCAATTTGATTTCTGAAAAATAATGCCAACCCACTGGAGGGGAAGTAGTTACCCCTCTCCATTTTGCCTCTATTCTATTTTTTTTACCCACACACTGCAAGTTGCATCGCAGGCATCCCATCCCAACACAGGTACTTTTTGAATGGTCTGATTATCCAGCTGGGTTTTTAGAATCTTGACGGCAACAGCTGCAACTCATTCACCTCCTAGGCACATACGTTCAGCACGGTGCTGGACATATACGTGGGCCCTCAGAAAATGTTTGCTGAATTCAACTTAATTTAAATGATACATAATGGGGAAAATAATATTTCATATAGAAATTTGTTTGTTTGTTTTTTCATATAGAAATTTGACAAACCTCACTTTGCCGACAACTCGCAGCCATAGCTATCCTGAAAATGAGATGCCTCAACAATTACTGTCAGAAAGGAAATAATGAGGAGTATCGTACACACAAACATAACTTTTATACTTGTGAGACGCCTTCAAAGGGCTGATTTTGCACAGACCCATTTGTACTGAGCAGGATGTTTCCTTCCCTCCAGTAAGCATGACAGAAAAAAAAAAATATATTAAACCTCTCGAGTGTTGGTAATTTGTTCTCACAGAGGTATGTGGCTGGCAACCCCTGAAGCAACAGTTAGGTGGGTTATAGACATCTTGACATAATATATAACCTGTAAGACATACTTGTCCCCAGGGATGTCATTCTTGATATGTAACTGTAGAGGATTGCTTAGAAATGTGTAATGGAGACTGGCTTCGAGGTTTTCATGGAAAGTCTCACTAAGTGACTAATAATCTGCAAAGCCCTGATAGTTGCCACAGCTGCCTTTTCCTGGGGCTTCTCTTATCCTTGCCAGGCTTGAACCTCACTGAAAGAACTGAGCTGGGCATGTCAGAGCATTTACAGCCTGGCTCTCCTTTTAGAGCACCTGGTTGGGATTAACAAAGCATTGAATGCAAGATACTATGTTTAGAAGGTCTTACATACATTCTATCAAAATTATCTAGCATATATTTTTATTTCCAATTCCGTATTCTATCTAATCTTGATTGTGGAAGTGGCAAAGATTGCACATTCATTCTTTTTCACAGCTGGTGCTGCTGCTGCTTCTGGATCACCTGGTTTTTGCTTCATTTTCACAATTCTGCTTAGGCCTAAGCAAACAACCACATCCCCTATTCCTTGCTAAGAATACAGCCTGCAAAACCACACCTTTTCGATTTCATTATCATTTCAAACATAATCTGTTCGACCACACTCATATTTACTGATCTTTTTGGAGAGAGGAAAGTGAAATGGTTCTTTTCAAGGTCATGAGTAGGAACAGAGAAGATCTCCGAACAGAATCTGGGCTCATAATCTTGTACTTTCCCATATGTACCAAGCAACAAAATAGAGGATAAAGACATAGGTCCAGGCAGAGGAGGATGAAACCTCAAAGGGTGCGTGTGCCAAGGGAATCAGATGACAGCGGAGACTACAAAGACCTGATGAGGACAGCGCAAAAGCAATCAGCTTTCAGGTGACAGCGGCTGCAAAGAACGATCCTGCTGGTCAGTCCACCAGTAGGATGCACTTGTGGGTGGATGGTCATTAAAGGGGGGACAGTTTTCAAGGGTGCCAAGAACCAAATGGAAGCTGCGACAGATTTTAAATCCAAAAGTGAATTTGAAATCAGATTAAAAAAAAAAAAAAAAAAAAAAAACTCAGAGGGAATCTGCTTGAGCAAGCATCTTAGCTTGCAGCCTAGCAGAGAGTTCACAAGGCCCTGTGAAAAATCTTCTGCCTCTTCTCCCCAGGCCTGTGCAGGGCCCGCAGGCAGCATGGCTGACCGTGGAGGTGTCTGGCATGTGAAGAGTGGTGCCCAGGCTGACAGTCCAGCCTGTGAGGCAGGCTTGTATTCATTCTCAGTCTCAGCTTAAGGGGCCCTGGTGGGGGATGGCGATTTGCAGTGTGAATTTCAATAGGATCTTTAAGTCTCTCAGAGATTTTTCTCTTTGCCAAAGAAATTTCCCACTGTCAAACCCTTATAGATTGACAGCTCTGTAGGCATCCCTCCAATAGAGCCATCCCTGCCTTATTCCTTGTGGTACCTGGGGCCTTGTTTTTTCCTAGGGGTTTGGGTGAATCTATATACCTTTAGCATTGTTTTGATGGATTTTTGTTATCTAACTGGCATCAGATTTAAATTAAAATGAATTGGATGCCGGCGCCATTCAGAAATATTGTTTTTATAGGTTTCTCAAAGTAAGATGTATTAAAGGAGACATATCAAGTTTCTAGGGCTTGTGTTGCCATAGCAACCACTGTAGGCCCAGTTAGGAGAAGAAAAACTGGGGACAAACAAGAGATCACCAAGACATGCTTTCCTCAACCATAGTGAATTATATCCCTGCAGGGTTTGTGCTTTGAAACCAAAACAAGGCAAAGGTAGGTGCATGGGCAGATTTTAGTATAGCTTTTTGTCTTGAGCGAAGCAGAGAGTAAGCTATTTATAAACACGAACGTGTCCTAGCAGGTGTGACAGAACCTTTACACACTGGAGTGTAAAATGAAGAAACTGAGGCTCAGAGAAGGGAAGCGGCCTAGTCAGCAGGAGAGGGCAGCTCAAAGGCAGGAAGTGAACCCCACTGCCACTCTACCAAGCCATTCAGTTGTGCCCTGAGTACACGTGGAGGTACGCCTCTCTTCGATAGCCATTGTTTTGAGAAGAGCTACTCACCTATTGGAATGGCAACCTCATCTGTGCTCAGCGAGGAAACTACTAAACAAATCTAGCTTACTTAGGCATGGTGAATTTCTGTGATAAAGGAAGCAGACACTGGAGGTGGAGCGGCTTGCTGACCTCTCCTTTCACCTTTGTGGATGAGCCCGGTGCCCCGGGAAAGGCTCTAAACCCATGCTGCCCCACTCCATCCTTCCTACTGTGGCAAACCCCCTTCTCTGAAGCTGGTGGAAAATCAGATCGCTGGGCTGTGAGAAATTCCTCCCCAGCCCCCAGCCATCAAACCTTATAACCAGATACCCTGATTCTCCTGAGATCTAATACCTGCCCATGGGTTTCTCTGCTTACAACTGCATGGGTACCCCAGTGCACTGGAACAGAAATAGACAGCAAGCAAATGAAAAGCTCACACATCATTGTCCATTTTCATTTTTGTATAAAAGTTGGTGAGTTCTCATACAAATTCCATACCTAGTTCTTACCTCATATATAAAATACATAAAATAGTCAACATAAAATTATTAATGAGATAGTTCGAACTTTTATACCATGCTGCAGAAATCTGGTGTGCAGTCAGGCACTTAGAACACATTTTGGGGTGGGCGAGTCACATTTGCCGAGTGCAGGGGACGCAGATGGGGAGCAGCTGTCACTTTGCAGTGAGTGGGTCTAGAGGGCGGGTGTATGTTGTACCCGAATCTTGAGAGGAAGAGCAAGAAGGAGTGAAGTTTTCTCCTTGAAAGTTTCTCACCCAAACATACCATCTTTTCTGTCAACATTATATACAGACGATCTACTTCAAATTCCCAGCAGGCGATAATTTACCATCTCATTAGCAGTTCCTCCTCATCCAATTTTGTTTCCTTAAACTTAAGCATATGCCATGCAAACCTAACATTTTAAGTTTAGAATATAAATATGTATATGTGTGTGTAGAAATCTTCTCTCCCTAAAACCTAGATTATTTACCTTTTTGTTGCCTTTGCATGCATGATCAGGTAATTACCTTACTTTCTACTCTAAATTTTCTGTGGAACAAGGTGGAGTATAAATAAATAATTACTTTTATATCTCATTTTCCCCCTGCAATCACAGCATTAATGTAAAAACTATCTAATGAAAAACCTAATGGCATTTTTCATCAGGACATGGATGTGCTATTTTATCGCACCTATTTTCTTTTAGCCAAAATACCTTATGACCTCTTGTTATTGACTCATATATTAGTAATATGAAATGTTGTCGGGAGAACATTTGAATCCGTGCATAATGAATGTGCTGAGCGCCAGACTCAGGCCTGTGGTCCAAATGAGAAGGAGGTAGTTTAATTTTAGTGCTAATGCTTTTTGTTGTTGTTGTTTCAAATTCCTTTTTTTTTTTTTTTTTTTTTTTTTTTTTTTTTTTTTTTTTTTTTTTTTTTTTTTTTTTTTTTTTTTTTTTTTTTTTTTTTTTTTTTTTTTTTTTTTT